>RCWM02000006.1:1200000-1652500 GCA_003667255.2 Euschistus heros | reverse complement strand
GGATATCCTCTAGGAGTTGAACAGACAATCCTGTAAATTGAACCAATATTGTCGAACGAGTCGTAAAAATATTCGTTTTTAGAGGGAAATATGCTTCGTCTGAGAAATATTAAAGAGCAGTACCTAAGTATTTATTAAAAAAAAAGTAATCGTCACGTCTTCCATAACTTTTATGAGAACGTATTTAATGATATTTGAATCCATGGATAGAAAAAAGTGTTAACCAGTTTTTGAAATATATCTATATATATGTTTAGTAAGTTTCTTGAGGTTCAGTCAATAAATAAAAACAACTATTTTGGCGACATTTCGAGACTATATTGTTCTCATAATCATGCCCTGCATCTTAGTAGGAATATCCTAGTATTCTTCACACTTGATAAATTTCTGAAGTTCCTTCATCACTGTGATTGCTTTAGGACCATGGGTTGTCTTGATTTCTTCATGAAATCCCATTCTTCCACTATAGATATATTCCAGTATTGACTCGATAAGTTAATATGGATAAATTTCTTGACTGGTACTATTAAATGTTTAGTAGGGCTCTTGAGGTTCAGTCAATAAATATTTTTATTAATTACTGAACCTCAAGTACCTTACTAAACGTTTAATAGTAACTGTCAATAAATTTATCCATATGTATATATATCTTCTTTTTTTTTTTTTTTTTTTTTAATCGTTTTACTTCACAAAATGTCAATAGATAGGGCGAATGTCAACAGCTCAAATTACACATTAAAATTTGGATCACCTCAATACAATGTATTTCCGAAATTTCAATAAGGGGTTAACTAAATTATGTAAAGAATTGAAAATAATAGAATATCAGAAAAAAAGAAAAATAAACCTTTTTTTAAAGACAAAACTGACGTCCCGAAAAGTTCCAAACGGTAACGCGAAAATGCTTCTCTAAAATATTATCGCGAAAGGGTGTAAACACATATTTCCCTATACTTCATTTATAACTATATAAAGAATTGAACCAATGTTAATTCGAATGAAGGTTTTATATCATACGATAAGGACCATTTTTTTTTATTTTTAATTAAACATGGATCATGCTTTATTGGTGACCCAAACAGTCACCGAGATATATATATATATATATATATATATATATATATATATAAAAAAAAAAAAAAAAAAAAAAAAAAAAAAAAAAAAAAAAAAAAAAAAAAAAAAAAAAAAAAAAAAAAAAACAAAAAAAAAAAAAAAAAAAAAAAAAAAAAAAAAGATGTGACCAAAATGATACACTATATGTAAACAGTAAAAAACAATACAAAAGAACATCGAAAGAGTTAATTATGTAATTAAAATAATATCCAAAATGTTAATTCTTCTTCTTTGTAAGGATTTTTCTTCGTCATTCGAAGTTACCTTCAACCGAATTCCTCCCTCAGTGGATTCATCCACTCCTCTTTATCCATTGCTTTCTCTTCTGTAAGTCCCCAGCCGGCCATACTTTCGGCCACAAGATCTCTCCACCTCATGTTAGGCCTACCTATCCTTCTCTTGCTCTCTGCTTCCCATTCAAAAGCAGTTTTGGGGAATCTTTTCTTATCCATTCTCTTAATATGGCCTAAACATCTCAATCTTCTTCTCTCCATTTCTTACAGGATATTACTCCTTACTTTATTATTTCTATATTAATTTCATTTCTGATTGTTTGAATCTTAAGAAAAGAAATGTATATATATATATATATATATATTGTATTATTTTACAGGTATGATTCATATATGATGTATAAAAATTGGATATACACTAATAATTATATTAATAGTAACCTAATAATTGTAGATATAATGTAAATATAGTTCCGTATAAGTATACTCTTATCATTCTATTAATTGTACATATCCTTATTATTACATTATTACGAATTGCATAAACCCTTTGTATTCCCCTTATATTCCTGCGTTGCATATACTTCTTTAAACTATAAAATACAATTGAAGTGCAATAAAATGATTTTATTAATATATTAATGGTTATGGTAATGATACTGTTCTGTGGTATTGAGCGGCGCAGCCAAGAGTCTCTATAAACGAGTCTTGAGAGAAGTGAAAAGAAGAGGGACCATATTTCAAAGAGAATTAGAAAGCAAAACAGCTTAAGGCGGTGAGGGAGACAGAAGGAAAAAAAAAAAAAAAAAAAAACTAAGACAAATATGTTAAAGAGAGGCACTTAGCGTAATGTCGGATAGATTTGTCGCCAATAAAGAGAGGGGAGGCGAGTGGGGGGGTTAACAGTTAAAATAAAGAGGGTTGATGGCTCCAGGGGGTTGAAGGATATTGTCTGCATTCCAGGACCTTCCAGCCAATGTCGGATTCCACAACATTCGTCCTGGAGAATTTCCTTCCAACAACCGATCCTTTATCTACGGTCAGCTTGGCCAGATTAAAGTCCCTCCGAGACAGGTTGATCCAATATTTCCTTTTTCTTCAATATTAGATATCGATTGTGGAGTCAACTTCATTTAAATTTATCTGAAAGAATGATTTTAAATATATAGAATAGAAAATAGTTAAATAAAATCATACAATGAAATTTTAAAAATCCGTGGTTTTAAAATCAACGAAGAATGTAAGTTATCAGTAGGCTACCAATAGCTCGTAGATTTATTCGTTTCGGAAAGGATAAAAAATATATTAAAATTTTGAGAATTAAGATTTATTGAGAAGTAAACTCAATTTTTTAAAAACTAAAATGTTTTATATCCATATGGAATATATTTTAGCTGAGGGTCTTTTTTTTTTTTTTCTCCCTCTAAAATGTAATATTTTGACCCATTCTAGCTCCGTCGGTGTTGCTCGCATCAGAAATTTTCAGATATCTTCCTGATCAGAAATTCAATAAAGAATATTTTTTTATAAAACATTTGTTGCTAGAACATATCGCTTAGGAGCTTTATTTGTTTGAATAAAAAAAGTCATGTTCATCCCTATTCTGTAAAAAGTAAATTAGGAAAAGCAGTAGATTATAGATGAACATATTCATGATATATTTTTTTTTCCAGTCAGGAACAAATATGAAATCACTTTTTTTTTCTTTTTTTTAATGACAGCTCCTCTTCTTTATGCGTCAAATTAAAATTAAATTTCAGGACACTGTATGATACGAAAAAGTGCAAATTATTCATTTTTATTTAAAAAAAAAAAAAAATTATATTTCCAATAAACGATAATAATTTCTGAAAAGGGTTGACATTAACTAAGAATAATGAGGTTGGGCTGGGAACTGGCTAGGACAGCTCTTAGCTAAATAGCTTTGTTGTCGGAATACTGAATGTCCTGTCCCGAATGCCTGCACGTTCGGGTCCTTATTGCGCATATCTTCCACCCCCCCCCCCCCCCCCCCCCCCCCAGGATATCCTCTAGGAGTTGAACAGACAATCCTGTAAATTGAACCAATATTGTCGAACGAGTCGTAAAAATATTCGTTTTTAGAGGGAAATATGCTTCGTCTGAGAAATATTAAAGAGCAGTACCTAAGTATTTATTAAAAAAAACAGTAATCGTCACGTCTTCCATAACTTTTATGAGAACGTATTTAATGATATTTGAATCCATGGATAGAAAAAAGTGTTAACCAGTTTTTGAAATATATCTATATATATGTTTAGTAAGTTTCTTGAGGTTCAGTCAATAAATAAAAACAACTATTTTGGCGACATTTCGAGACTATATTGTTCTCATAATCATGCCCTGCATCTTAGTAGGAATATCCTAGTATTCTTCACACTTGATAAATTTCTGAAGTTCCTTCATCACTGTGATTGCTTTAGGACCATGGGTTGTCTTGATTTCTTCATGAAATCCCATTCTTCCACTATAGATATATTCCAGTATTGACTCGATAAGTTAATATGGATAAATTTCTTGACTGGTACTATTAAATGTTTAGTAGGGCTCTTGAGGTTCAGTCAATAAATATTTTTATTAATTACTGAACCTCAAGTACCTTACTAAACGTTTAATAGTAACTGTCAATAAATTTATCCATATGTATATATATCTTCTTTTTTTTTTTTTTTTTTTTTTAATCGTTTTACTTCACAAAATGTCAATAGATAGGGCGAATGTCAACAGCTCAAATTACACATTAAAATTTGGATCACCTCAATACAATGTATTTCCGAAATTTCAATAAGGGGTTAACTAAATTATGTAAAGAATTGAAAATAATAGAATATCAGAAAAAAAAAGAAAAATAAACCTTTTTTTAAAGACAAAACTGACGTCCCGAAAAGTTCCAAACGGTAACGCGAAAATGCTTCTCTAAAATATTATCGCGAAAGGGTGTAAACACATATTTCCCTATACTTCATTTATAACTATATAAAGAATTGAACCAATGTTAATTCGAATGAAGGTTTTATATCATACGATAAGGACCATTTTTTTTTATTTTTAATTAAACATGGATCATGCTTTATTGGTGACCCAAACAGTCAAAAGTTTTTGGGGAACGCGAGAGCATTACAAGTAGTTTGATAGATCGATATTAGGAGTGAAGTAACAGTTAACAGCTCAAATCTCTTTATTTTAAATAGCTCCATTATGAGTGAGCTTCTTTTGACTCTGTTTCTTTTAATACAAAATAAATTTAACCTGGATTTGACCGATCTTGCTCGATCCCCCTCGGCTGTTGTGTTAAAAAAAAGTTAATCCCCTTTTAAAGTAAAAATACAATCATATATGTAAAAGTCAAGAACATAAGGGTATAGACGTTCTTAAATAGGATTAAGCTATTTAATTTGAAAATTTATCTCCCACAGAAAACTGAATCGCAGGTATGCGAAAAAAAAAAAAAAAAAAAAAAAAAAATAGAATATATATTGTCGGTGAGATTGGCAATTTCACTATGTGTATTTAAGCAGTTCTATGATGGTAAATACAAAATGTATGGTACTTTGATGCACACGTGTATTTATTTTTTTGGGCTAAAATCACAAAGGTGTTTAGTCAAACTCTAATCTAAGGTGAATTTGTGTACTCAGGTTTTTAAGTTTAAAAAAAAAAAAAAAAAAAAAAAAAAAAAAAATCCTAAATCGATAACGTGTTATGTGCATAACGGAATTGTCAATCTCACAAGCAATATAATTATCATTGACGGTCAAGGGGGCACTCCAAAAACACGTTACACGTTATACTTTCTTTAGCCGAAAGACTCTAGGGAAACAGTTTTTTTTTCATAAGCCTCTAAACATTTTGGTAAAATTAACCTAAAATCAGATGCTGCACTGAAATAAAAAAAAAGTAAAAACAAATTTTTGAGATGTCTGAAAAGATTCTGGAACCTTCTACTATTGAGATTTTTTAAAATATCTACAATATTTTTCTACATATCATTAAATTATTACATTTATATGATATGTTTTTTTTTTTCATTCCAATATTTTTTGTTTAATTCAAGAAATATATATCAAAAACATAAATTATCACGAGACACAATATTTAACAAAGATCCATCTTATTTATGATTAAATAAACTTAGTAGTTTTTTTGTTATTTGAGAACTACATGTATTAAAAAAAAAGATTAAAAATGTAAACACTCACCAAACAGTTGATGGTATGATGATCACAGCTGAAACAGAAAAATATAATTCAATATTTATTTTATAATAGGATCAGTAAAACAAATAGATTTTAATTGAAAAAAAAGAAAAGAAGAAATTTGTACGTAAATTTGTTCAAAAGGAACAAGGAAATTAAACAATTTTACCAGAAAAATAAATAAATTGAAAAAGGTAATGGGATAAACAAACATAACCTGAAAAAATGTTGAACTTTTATAAATGTGAAAGATCAAAACAATATATTTTGAAACTATTATTTTACTAAGCTATTTGATTGGACACATTTGAAGGCAATATAGTATATGAATGTATACGTATGTATACTAATTAAGTATTAGTGAATTTAAATTTAAATTTAAATTACTAATAATAATGCATATTGGGATTCGGTAAGAGATAAAATTTATCAGTCCTGTTCCAAAACGAGAACAAAATGTTTTTAGGCAAGAAAAATATGGTAACCTTTTCCAACAAGGATGATCAGATAAGTATGTGAATATTCTCCAAAATAGCCGACCGTGGACGTAAACGAAAAAAAAAAAATGTTTTGAAGTTTTTATTTACTGTAAAATGCAAAAACATAAATTATCAACGAGACACAATATTTAACAAAGATCCATCTTATTTATGATTAAATAAACTTAGTAGTTTTTTTTGTTATTTGAGAACTACATGCATTAAAAAAAAAAGATAAAAAATGTAAAATGCTAAAAAATCAAACAATGTATAGACAAGTAGTTTAATATTAATATTTAACATAAAAATCGCGTTTATATTATTTAGAACATTACATCATAGATTCTTAGCATATTCAGTTAAATACTTCATTACTTAAAGTATTCTATAGGAAAAAAATAAAAATAAAATAAATAAAAGAGAGAAACATCGTTGTCCTTTTTCTTTTTTATTAAGATCCTAGATAAATTACAAATCAAATTAAAAAATACCTCTAGAACGGAAATTTACCCGTCTGAACTACCCATCCCAAATTTACGGACCGGCCAAAAAAACGGATATTCAAAAAATACAATCACGCTGGCATTGGTGATCCAAAGGTTTTATGCGTATAATCCGTAGTAGACAAATAAACTAAACACAAACTTATCAATTCGAATTCTAAGACAGATAACAGGCTACCCTCCTTTTGTGTCAACATACAAACTTATTCTGACATTTTATAGCCATATTCATAATATTTACAGACATTGATAAGAACAAATTACGGGAACCCTTTAACAGACAGATACAGAATATGGCAGCTTTACAAAGCTCTGACATATCTCAAAGAAGGCTGTAAAGGAGCTGGATGAGTAATCTTCTAGCCTAATTCCTAATAATTTAGTATCACTGGAGATTGTGCCTCTGAGTGCTGACTCCCTCATGCTTGATCATGTCTGTTGTTTTTAATATAAACTCAAAATCACGAGTTCTAAACAAATGTATACTGTTGTAAACAAAATGATAAATACTAGGTACCTAGTGTGAGCAGCCTTAATTCCCATTGTAACATCATCTTGAAAACAATGTGTTTTTTAATTTAGTAAATCTATACTATGATATAAAATGTCAAGCCATTTTTCGTTGTTGAACGCTAACCGCGAAAACAACTGCACCAATCTGAACCAAATACCAAATAAATTATCGTTATAGTTCAGAGACGTTTAGCAATAATAAAATATGATTATTTCCAATTAATTTTTTAGTAAAAGATGCGATAATATGTGGATAACAGTGAACTTTGAAAATTGGCCGATAGGTGGTGAGCGTCATTCTACATGAGAGGTAACAATGGTATGGTATACGAAGGTTATCCATAGCTTGAAATCGATAATGAAATTTGCCTATATTCAATTACATTATTAAAAAAGGTTTTATTACGTGGTACAGCGTATAGATTCCAGTGAATGATGATCGACCATTCTGCAATACCGTTTACAATGGTAAAACTACTGAATCCATCTGTACATAATTTTAACTGCATCAACTTCAAAATTCTAGGAAGGTTTATTAATAAAATAATAAATAAAGGCTTAGCGAACCCGAAGGTTCGATGCCGACACCACCAACCGTCGACCGCACACTTCCCTCAAACCCACTCCTCCAAAACCCAAATCCCCAGGTCGATCCTGACGCAATACTCCCTTCTTCGTCTCGGTCTACCCCTCGATCGTTTACCCGACGGCTCAAAACAGATTACTTTGTTTCGGAATTCGATCATTATTAAACCCAACGACTTTGCATGGCCATTTTAAGTGTCGCGCTGCTATTACTTGAACTATATTTACCGGATATAACTCGCGCAGTTCCAGAATGTGAAGCCTTCTAAATTCTCTTGTTTATTCATCCTACGCAGTACTTATTTGCGAAAACTGTAAGGCGTCCATTAACGTCAGCGGCCATGTTTCACATCTGTAGAGAACTTTTGGTTGTATAATAGTTTTGTGTCCTAATTTTTAAATTTTTGGAGAGTAAGAACGAATTGAGTAATTTTGCGACCAAGAAATAACAAGCATTACCGGCTTTTAGACACACAAAAGATGGGTTTAGCAATAATAAACATGTAAATGTAGAATACTGAGTAGCAAAATTTAACATGTTTTAGAAAAAATTAACGTGTTTTGCCACAATATCATATAGGTACTTTTAAAGATAGAAATTAAAATCTATATAAATTAACTAAATTAAATTATACCAAATAAAAATTATTACCAAACCAAAATGTCTACCCTTTGCTTTTTGATATTGTGTCTAAGAATCTGGCCCATCATCATTGGTTAAAATTACTCAAGTTTCTTACTTATGCGACCTGGCGAAGCTGCGATGAGGGATACTAGAATATAATAAATGAATTTTATAAAAAAATATCTACAAAATCTTTAAAGGTTGTTCCATATTTAGCAAAAAAAGATTCCAGAACTGATAAAGGACAGGTGAAGTGGAACTGATTGTGAAACCAAGTAACATACCCCCAGGTGGAAGAATATGTCACTTCCAGTCAAGGCTTCATCGAGTATAAATGCGATTTATGGTAGAAGGGGGATATGAACGTCACAATGGGAAAAATTCAATTTACAATAAAATTGAGACAAAGGAAGAAGGAAATTCAATCCTGGAAGACTTGTCAAAGAATAAGTGTTTTTGGATTAGGAATCCTCCGAGGACCAATTACTGTCAATCCGGTCTCCTCCAGGCTCCATATTTTCCAGTCTTCAGCCTCTATATGTCCTTATACATAAATAAATGTAAATTTTTATAAAATAAATAATTAAAACTCAACTTTTATTAGTTAGTATTTTAGGAATGAAATATTCTTAAAATACATATACTAACAATTTGTACATATAATAATAATGTTTTGAATCTATTAGAATATTATAATGTACATATAAATACGAAGATATTTTATTTGTAATATTTTTAGTAAAAAGTGAGTAAATTAAAATTTGGAAAACAGATTATTTCTATATATTCTAGCACTAATCACTTATTATATATGTACTTCACAAAGGAATCAATATATATTGCCAAATTGAATAAATAAAGTACAGACAATGGCCAGTTTCACATCTCATGTTATACATATTCGTGGCTTAAACACTCACAATCTACCTTTACTAACTTCTGACACAAACGCCCTTATACTCTTAAGATTTTTTAACCACTCAGATAGTGAAGGGAGATCTGCTATGCAGGTCCAAAGCATAAGTGTAAATATTGTAAATTAAGTAATTATATTATTAGTAGCGTTACTCGCTTATCCTCTGTTGTTATGTTATATTAATTTATAGCATTATATACTTTTTTATAATTTACATTTTCTTTTTTAATGATTACTATATCAAAATAAATCAAAACACCTATTTTTCTAATTTTTATATGTACTAAATTCCGCTAAATCAGTAAAGATATTTTAAACACATTAAAATTTATATATATATATATATATATATATATATATATATATATATATATATATATATATATATATATATATATATATATATATTGGGATTGACATTATTTTTTCAAACAAACATTCTTTAATTTCTATGACTTATGACGAAGAGGATTTTCGTTTTAGAATAGGGATCAATTGTGCTTTATAAATTCATTTCATAGTTAATAACAACAATAAGGAACATGTTTAATCCAGTGCCTTTGAGTTATTTAGAATTAACCAGATTTTGGTGGCTAATTATTGTTTATTTTTTTAATTTTAACTCTGGAAGATAATAAATGGTGTTAACATATTTTTTCGACACCCTATGCATAAATAAGTTCCATTTTGCAGCCCAACAGAAGTGAGAAAGACTAGAACAATACAATAATGAAGGCTGACATTATGGCGATGGCGGCACATCTCCAGTGCACAATGATAGATCGAAATGACCGCCCTTCCGCCATGAGGGTGGCAATAGATGCACTGCCAAATGGATCCAGTCCGCTGCCAACCCAATGCTCTCTTGATTAAGTGCTTTTTTCTATTTCGGACAATCGATTCTTGCTTTAAATTAATTCCGATGGCCTACCAATGATATTTATAGCCGCATTGAATTATATCCCAAGTTATTTGGAAATATTTATGGAGTAGTTTATTTTTATTGATGTCCGTTCATTTATTTTTTTTTTTAATTGTATTTACTTATGTTTAATGATTAAAAACCATAAAAACTTTTTTGTATCTCGTGTAGCAAATAATTATAAACAATTTTATTGTTTTAATAAATTAGCTAATATATATTTTTTTAAATAAAAATAAAACTGATTAAATCAGTGTCAGCTGTTTCTTTGATACTGTCAGCTTCTTTATCATCTAACTTATTATACTTTAACTTTGATGTCCCCGTCTATTATAATATAAATTAAAGAGTTTATAATTTGCAGTTTGTTAATATTAGCTTTACCTGGAAATTCAATTATTTGGTTGTATTCAGGAAATATCTAAAGGGAGACTTTGCCAATAATAATAATAATAATAATAATAATAATAATAATATATATATATATATATATATATATATATATATATATATATATATATATATATATATATATATATATATATATATTAATTAAATATATAGAGAGGAAAACAAGAGAGCACTCTGTAAATGAAGAGAATAAATAAATATCTTTTATTTATGTTGAGTAGAATCAAATTATAAAAATAGTTTTTTATTGAACTCCAGAAATGCATGAAAAAGTTTTCATAGATTTTGCTTGTCTGATTTGAGGAGGAATAGAATTCCAGTGGATGGTTGAGGGGAAGAGGAAGGAGCGGGACGGTATCTTGTACAGATATTTACAGGGTGTCCAGACAAAGTGTAAAAAAAAAAAAAATTGGGTAATACTGCATACTAAACGGGGTAGAATGGCGCAGAAACTAGTTTCATATCTCAATCTGTTGAGGAGATAGATTTTTTTTGTTTTTATTTTTTAAATCTTTATTTTTTCTGAAAAATGGCAGTTTTCTATACTTTGGTTTAGCGTCGAAACAAAAACGATGATATTTTCTTAATTAACATTAAATTTTCAAAAATATGACATAGGTCTAGTTATTTTAAATTCACTTTTAGAGGGCCTTTTAACGCGCAAAACACAAAACATTTATTAAAACTTAAATTTTTAATATTTTTCGAAAATTTCTCACTCCCTACTTGAGCACCCTAGAAGCCGTAAAATTTCCCAAAAACTGCGAAGTTTAGTTAACTTTTTAGTGGTGTAACTTATGATACAATTGCACTTCACACAGAAGTTTTTCTGATGAAAAACATGCTAGAGAATAAATACTTGATTGCTTCACGTACCTACTAGATTGAATAAATGTATTTGTTATTTTATCTCTTGTCCATATGCATGAGGGGTAAAGAGTTGTGAAGGTGGCAAGCCCTCCCTCCCTCTCCCCCCCAAAAAAAATCTTATTTATAGGGAGTTAGGGGGGGACCCAAATTTTTGCTGATTACCTAATGTTACATAAACGTACTTTTTTCTTTATTTTTTTATAACTAATCCCACTGTTTGCAAAGGTCATAAGTAGTTGTCCTTTCATTTCATGATTGTATTAATTGTTATTTACTCTTCAGCCATGGACTTCACTATAAGTGAGTACGCAGATATGATTTTCATCATATAGGTGGCAAGCCCTCCCTCCCCCTCCCCCCCCAAAGAAATGTTATTTATAGGGAGTTAAGGGGGGACCCAAATTCTTGCTGATTATTAGCTTGGAACCCGACGATTTGGGTATCGATTCTGATACTCTCTCTGAGCTGCTAGCGCATTGCCATTGCAGAACCCGTTGACGAAAATTATATCTACGTACCCACTTGTAACTGAATTCCATGAAATGAGAGGACAACTTCTTGTAACCTTTGCAAACAGTGGGATTATAATTGTTTACAAACCTTAAATAATCAGAACGTGATATCATTGTCTGGGCTAATGAGTAGCAGGCACATTATGAAATGTCATTTTTCTGTTGGCGTATTTAATTTCTTCAAATAATCCTAAATTGTTATTTTTTATATTTAAAAAAAAAGAAAGAAAAAAGTACGTTTATGTAACATTAGGTAATCAGCAAGAATTTGGGTCCCCCCCTAACTCCCTATAAATAAGATTTTTTTTGGGGTGGGGGAGGGAGGGCTTGCCACCTTCACAACTCTTTACCCCTCATGCATATGGAAAAGAGATAAAATAACTAATACATTTATTCAATCTAGTAGGTACGTGAAGCAATCAAGTATTTATTCTCTAGCGTGTTTTTCATGGGAAAAACTTCTGTAAGACTCAAAAGGTGAAGTGCAATTTTATCATGAGTTACACCACTAAAAAGCTAAATTCCGCAGTTTTTGGGAAATTTAATGGCTTCTAGGGTGCTCCATTGGGGAGTGAGAAATTTTCTAAAAATATTAAAAATTTAAGTTTTAATAAATGTTTTGTGTTTTGCGACTTAAAAAGCCCTCTAAAAGTGAATTTCAAATAACTAGACCTATGTTATCTTTTTGTAAATTAAATGTTGATTAAGAAAATATCATTGTTTTTGTTTCTACGCCAAACCAAAGTAAAGAAAACTGCCATTTTTCAGAAAAAATAAAGATTTTAAAAATAAAAACAAAAAAAATTCTATCTCCTCAACAGATTGAGATATGAAACTAGTTTTTGCGCCATTCTACCCCGTTTAGTATGCAGTATTACCCATTTTTTTTATTACACTATGTCTGGGACACTCTGTATATACACATACAGCGATAAATATATATATACCAGGTATGCAAGTTTAAAATGTCGTTTATTTCTTAAAATATATACACAGTAATTTAAAAAAAAGTATAATATATTTTATTCAAAGTACTGACCCTCGCTTTCTACACATTTTGTCCATCTCTCGGGCAATATATGGATACCATTCCAAAAGAATGCTTCATCTTAATTTGAAATCCATTCATCGAGCCATTTTCGTACGTTTTCGAAATTGTTGAAGTGTTGCTCCGCCAATGAGTGTCCCATCGATGAAAAGAGGTGATAATCAGAAGGCGCCAGGTCAGGTGAATACGGCGGGTGGGGTAGGAGTTCCCAACCAAGCGAAGAAATCGTTTCCTTAGTCAATCTGGCTGAATGTGCAGGAGCGTTATCATGCTGAAGAATGACTTTGGCGTGCCTGTGAGCCCATTCTGAGCGTTTTTTCGATCAATGCGTGACTCAAATTGATCATTTGTTGTCGGTAGCGCTCGGTATTGACTGTTTCGCCGGGTTTGAGAAGCTCGTAGTAGACTACTCCCTTCTGATCCCACCACATACAGAGCATTGTCTTCTTCCCAAAACGATCCGGTCTTGCACTCGATGTGGATGGTTGTCCTGGCGTTACCCATGATTTTTTTCTTTTGGGATTCTGAAAATAAATCCATTTTTCATCGCCAGTTACAACTCGATGCAAAAAACCCTTTCTTTCGTGGCGTAATAGCAGCATTTCGCACACAGTTTTTCGTTTTTCCATCTGTCGTTCGTCCAATTCATGTGGAACCCATTTTCCAACCTTTTGAATCTTTCCCATAGCTCTCAGGCGATCGGAAATGGCTTGCCTAGTGACATTCAACTGTTCTGCCATCATTTGTTGGGTTTGGGTATTGTCTTCGTCTAATAAAGATTGCAATTCGAAGTCCTCAAACTTTTTTGGTCGATTTTCTCGTTTTTGATCAGTAACATCAAAATCACCACGTTTGAAACTTTGAAACCAACGTTCACATGTCCTGACGGTTGGAGCAACATCGCCATAAGTCTCAACAAGAATTCGATGACATTCAGATGCCTTTTTCTTTTGATTAAATAAGAAAATCATGACATGCCGCAAATGCTCTTTATTTGGCTTAAAATTAGACATTTTTAACACCAAAGAAAGGTATGATACGTCCACGTAAACGACTTAAAAACAACTGACTTTTGTAAACAAATGACTAACAAACAAAATAGCGTTTAGAGATAAGCAAATCCTTCAATAGGCTAAGAGCGCATTCTATTGGAATTAAAACGACATTTTAAACTTGCATACCAGAGAGAGAGAGAGAGAGAGAGAGAGAGAGAGAGAGAGAGAGAGAGAGAGAGAAAGAGAAATTTCTGGACTGTTACTATTAAATGTTTAGTAAGGTTTTTGTCCTAGTACTCTTCACGCTCGCCAGTTTTCTGGTAGATTTTAGAAGTTCCTGCATTTGCTTTAGTTTCCTTCATTTCCTTCGTTGGATTACTTCAAGAACGTGGGTTGTCTAAATTTCTTCATCAAATCCCATTCTTCCACTATAGATATTTTCTAATATTGACTCGATATGTTAATATGGATAACTACGATATGGTTAGTATGGAAATTTATCCATATTAACATATCGAGTCAATAATGAAAAATATCTATAGTGGAAGAATGGGATTTCATGAAGAAATCAAGACAACCCACGGTCCTGAAGCTTGGATTTGAGTGGTTATGGCGTTTACTATGGTGTTGTGGCCGTCATGGGTGACATACATTTTCTTTTTTATATAAATGTAAATTGTTTCTTTTTGTAAATTTTTTTCTTCTTCTATTGTAACCAGTCATATTTTTTTATCCATTACATTGTCAATTGTTTAATTTTTCCACTTCAAATTTTATAACCCTCTGTGAGAACATATGGTAATTAACATAACGTAACATGAAGTACGTTACGGGTATACAATTACAGTGTAATTACTTTCTCTTTCAAGTGTGTTAATTTTTATAACTATATGGTGCTATGTTATCATACAGTGTGTGCTAAAGTTAGGTTATATTTTGTGTAAATTTAATTTTTTGTAGTATTATTAGATTTTTTATGTAAATAAGGCTATGAACAACAAGATTACTGAGTATTGGTTCAACAGTAGACTGGTGCAGTCCAAGAAAACAGGCGTCTTACAGATAAGACATACCTTTTACCTCTCTTTCACTTAACCTTTAAATTGTTTATTCTAGCACGTTGTTTTGTTAAATCTAGGCATTAACTAAAATATGGGAGAGCCTTCTCATCCCCTAGAACTTTCTGGTCCCATAAATAAAAAAAAGAAAATGGGCTAGGAGTCGAATCAAATTTCCTCCAGATAAACTCTTTAACCAAAACGTTGAAAATATAATACCCACCTACTTAATAATAAAAAGAGTAGATGAAGAAGATTTCAAAAAAGTTTCCCCTTTCTTTATTCATAAAGTCATTACAAATTTAATAGGAAACGTTAAAAATATTAAAAAATTGAGAGATGGTTCTCTTTTAGTACAAACGTTGAATGGAGAACAATCTAACAAATTATTAACCTATAACGACTTTGGAGGACAATATCCAGTTGAGATAACGCCCCATAACACTTTAAATTTTAGTAAAGGAGTTATCCGACATTATGACCTTCAATATTTAGAGATAAATGAAATTAAAAAAGAATTAAGTCCAACTGTAAAAGACGTCGTCAGAATAAAATCGAGAAAAGATGGAAAGGAAATATTTACACACAACTATATATTAACCTTTCCAACTCCCAAACCTCCAGAAACCTTGCAAATAGGTTATGAAATTGTACCTGTACAGCCATATATACCCAACCCATTACGGTGTTTTAATTGTTTAGGTTTCTCTCATCCTACAGCACAATGCAAAAGAGAGTCTGTGTGTGTACAATGTGGTCAAGCCAGACATGGAGAAAATATAAGATGCACATTACCGGCTTAATGTATTAACTGTAATGGCTCGCACAATGCTCTTGATCGCTCTTGTCCAGCGTTTAAAATACAAAAAGAAATTAAAGCGATACAGATTAGTAATAAAATTTCATTATTTGAGGCAAAAAAAATATACAGAGAAAAAAAATCCTACCCACTTAAACAAGACATTTGCAGAGATAATCAGAAATCAAAATAAAACAATTGAGAAAAAAGATGTCGCTATACAAGCAAATATTTTGTATTATTTTACAGATTTTTCTAAAAAAAAACCGAGAATAATAATTTCAATCCAGCTGTAAAACCTCATAAAGAAAATAGTCAAACTAAAAGGCAGTCTAATGATACCCAGACCACATTCGCTGCTTCTGTTAAAATTATCCCTATAACAGGGGAAGCTAACCTTTCCACTGTTATCTCTACTCCTCTCTCCCCTTCTCCCTCCCCTATCCCCTCCCCAACCCCACCACCTCTCCCCACTCCTCCGTCTCCTATTGCTTCTACTTCAACGGTAAATCCCGTTGAACTTCTTAACGATCCACCGATCGATAGCGAAATGGATATTAAAGGTTTTGAGACCCAGAAAACAAGAAAAGGTAAATCAAGAAAAAAACAATCTAATAAAGCAAACAATAATTAAATTTAAACTCATAAATCACCTGTTTCTTTCCCACATGTATATCTTTCATAGCTACCTTATGGACCATGGAAACTATTTTCTTCTTCCCATAAAATCATTCATACAACATGGCTCTCCTACAGTGGAATTGTAATGGCTTGAAAACTCATTTTAATGATCTAAAATTATTAATAAATGATGAAAGTCCATTCTGTATATGTCTACAAGAAACACACTTAAAGGCCACAGACAATATATCATTGAAAGATTTTGACATTTATCGAACCGACAGTCAAAATAATAATCACGCGTGCAAAGGAGTACTAGAATAGAAATAGACTCACCCCTTCAAATTATAGCCATCGAGGTGCACTTCGGCATTACTTTCTCAATTTGTAATATCTATGCACCCCAAGACCATACAATACAAGTCGAAGATTTTCTTCACATATACAACCAACTGCCTAAACCTGTTCTCTTTACCGGAGACTTCAACGGACACAACCCTATGTGGGGCTCTGCTGATAGAAACTCAAGAGGAAAAATTATTGAACGATTTTTAGAAATTTCAAACCTCTTACTACTCAATACAGGCGAACCTACGTATCTAAGTTCCTCTTATGGAACATTCTCAGCATTAGATCTATCTATGTGCAGTCCTTCATTATACAATACCATTGACTGGACAGTACTTCCTGACCTATATGGAAGTGATCACTTCCCACTCCGCCTGAAATTTAATAATATGAACCATTACAGTAATAGAAGACCAAGATGGGTCACCGAAAAAGCAGACTGGACACTCTTCACATCACTTGTTAAACAACCGAGTTCTCCACCATCTAAACTTGATGTCGAAATTGGCTGCCGTCAATTTATGGATGCCATACTAGAAGCTGCGAAACCTTCAATACCTAGAACTAAGGCTACTTCTAAGAGACCACCGGTGGCCTGGTTTAACGATCAATGTAAAACTGCCATCCGAAACCGAAGAAAAGCTTTTAAAAAATTTAAAAGAAATATGAATCAAATAAACTTAATAGAGTACAAAAGACAAAGAGCCATTTGTAGGAGAATCATTAATAATAGTAAATTCGAATCTTGGAAAAAATTCGTCGAATCTATAAATTCCTCAACTCCCACTAACGTAGTTTGGAACAAAATTAGAAAAATTCATAGAAATTATTCAACCTCATCCTACACCATACTCTCTGACGGTAAACTAACAGATGATCCCAATATTGTTGCAGAAAAATTTGGTCAATACTATGCTGAAATATTTAATTCACCCCACAATTCTAGATACGCAATAAAAGAAGCAACAAACTATGAGTCTGAATATCCCGTTAGTAGGATCAATCTTCCATTTTCTATGTGGGAACTACGATCTGTAATGAAAAATCTTAAAGGATCCTCCCCTGGCCCAGATGAAATCCACTACGCGATGATTCAACATCTGCCCCAAAATTGCCTAAACTGGCTTTTAAATTTTTATAACCATGTTTGGCAAACAGGTGAGGTTCCTGAAATATGGAAAAAAAATCAGATGTAATGCCCATTCTGAAAGGGGGAAAAGATAAACGCCACGTTTCTAGCTACCGTCCAATATTTTTGACCAGTTGTCTTTGTAAAACAATGGAACGCATGGTTAACAAGCGACTGATCTGGATATTTGAAAAACATAATATCTTACAGAACTTCCAGTGTGGTTTCCGCAAAGGAAGATCGACAGCAGACCTCCTAGCTCAATTCGAGGCT
Source organism: Euschistus heros (assembly GCA_003667255.2). Classification (NCBI taxonomy): domain Eukaryota; kingdom Metazoa; phylum Arthropoda; class Insecta; order Hemiptera; family Pentatomidae; genus Euschistus; species Euschistus heros. The sequence continues at coordinate 1,634,333 of RCWM02000006.1, read as the reverse complement.
GAAATTCAATATGCGTTCATTGAGAAACAGCATGCAGTGGCGATTTTCTTTGATATGGTAAAAGCATTTGATACAACGAGTAGACATCATATAATAAATAAACTTATTTCATTAGGCTTTAGAGGTAACATTCTTAAGTTCATCAAACAATTCCTCACGCAGCGTTTATTCAGGGTTCGAATAGGAAACGTAATGTCACAAGACTTTCAACACATGAGTGGTGTGCCACAAGGTTGTGTACTTAGCACAACACTGTTTGCTCTGGCCGTAAGGGACTTGGGAAGAAACTTGCCCAGAGGTATAAAAGTGATGCTATATGTAGACGATCTTGCCATATTATATCGATCGGAAGACATAGAAATCATTCAAAGAAAACTTCAAGAAACATTGAATCGATTAAATATCTGGTCTCGCTCATCAGGGCTCGAATTTTCTACGGAAAAAAACAAAATGTGTACATTTTACCCGAAAAAGAAGAGCACATCCATCCCCAGAACTCACCCTCGGAGAGACAGCTCTGCCTTACGCAGATACATTCCGATTTTTAGGTTTAATATTCGACAAACGATTAACGTGGTGTAATCATATCAACACATTAAAAGACAATGTGTGTATCACTGGAAATGAGTTGGCAGATCGAGCTGCTAAAGAAGCACTATGTCTCCCCAGAAGAAAAACAGCGGATTTAACAGCAATGGAACTTTCCCGCCCCTAAAAGAAAAAATAGCGGCAGAATGGCAATCGATGTGGGATCAGAGTCCACCCAGTAAGTTAAAAGCTATAAAAAAATCTGTAAAACCGTGGCTTACCTCCAGTCGCAGTATCCGTCATGAAGAAGTAGTCATCACCCGCCTAAGAATAGGGCACAGTAAACTTACTCATCTACACCTGATTAAAAAAAGAACCAGCACCGAGGTGTCAGAAATGCGGAAGCAGAATGACCATTCTGCATATTTTCGAAGAGTGCCACTACTATAGAAGAATGTTAAACCAGCTGGGAATACCAATAGACATTTCAAAGATATTAGGAGACGACAAAAAAACTATTGATTTAGTGATCAAATTTATTATAAAATGTAATCTTTTGTACTGTATATAATTTGTTTTTTTTCATAATGTAAATTAATTGGAGTGTTGATAACCATGTGGTTTTACGCTCTAAAACACAATAAAATAAATAAATAAATAAAATTTTTATAACTAATAAATCTCCTGATGATAAATTTCTGTGTGTTAATTTAATCTGACTCCAACTACTTGAACAATGAGAAAGGTATCTGGTTTTGACTAAGTCGGCATCATATAGACTATTAAGATCTTTATGGATAAGTTTAATTGTGACAAAGAAAGTGGCATTGAGAATAATTGTTACATATTAAACAGAGCTATAGGATGCTCACAGATCGAAGGAAATAACTTTCTCAGTGGAAATGAATTTGGAAAGGACGAAAATTCGAAGAGTGGTGGCCATATTTTAAGGAGAATGCCCGTTTTAAACTTTGATCAGGAGCCATCGGTTCGGACAGAGGGAGTTAAGAATCAAGGAGGAGAGGAGGGAAAGAATGCATTATTCCAAGACCTCCAAGAGCTCCTATATAGTCAACGCCTTACCGATCTCGTCCGGGTCGCGCTCTCTGAATACAAAACTGTATCCGCCTAATGTATGCAATAGCACCGCCTTTTTGTATTTGAATCTTCTTTCGCTAAAGACTTCTTATCTGCTTCTTGGTTTTATATAAGATTCAGCGAGTTCTACACATGAATTAACAATATATAGGAGCGTATGCACCATCATTTAGGAATCGATAAATTATTTACTTCTTATATTGCAATTTAATTTATTAGAATAAGTAATTGTCTTAAATGTTCTTTCATCTTTAGTTCTTAGGGAAACACAAAAAATCAAAACTATAACAAATTTCAAATTTTTACAGTTACTTACCTTAATTTACATGCAACTATCGTTTCTATTTAGTTTTAATCTGTATTAATTAACTATGCCCTTAATACTGAATTTTCATGGAGGTATTAAAGCAGATTTTAAGCTAGGCTTTCTTGGGATAAGAAAAAAATAAGCGCTTTACATCGTGGAAGCAAGAGCAAACATTGTGGAATAGAATGGTTCTATAATTTATTTCTATTCGCTCTACAATTTTGGCAGGAGTTAACAATGAGTAGATTGCCTTTTTAAGAAATAAATTTTAACTCGCCCAGGTAGAATTCGAAACCTGGACCTTAAGTACTGCTTAGATCCTCGCCCCAAATCATTCGGCTATCAAGTCCCTTTAAGAAATTTTAATTATCCAAATTCTTGTTTTATTTATAGTATTAAAAACTTTTCAGCTTTTTCTTATTTTTTTTTATCAATGTGCTTTCATCCTATCAATGATTTTAAATTTTATTTTTACTGAAATCTTGCTTGCCTACACTTCCAAAGTCTTCAATTACGATAATTGTTAGTTTTGAATATGTCCCAATTTACCATATGTTTATTATATAAAAAGTAGATTTTATATGGAATTGTTTATTCAAACATCCGGAAACAAAGAATTATCGCACAACTCTGTTCAGCTAGCTCTAAGATCTCCAACATATATTTCAATAGAAGAAGCTACTGGTCTCTTAGAATATTAAACAATATGAAATATTGCCTAAAACTAAGAAGTATTTTACTTTAACATATTACTAGTTTGCCATTTATTTTTTGTTTTTGTATTAATTTGTCATGTACATAGTTAGATCAAGTTTTAGGTAAATATCTCTCGTTTAGTTTGTAAATAATTTTCTTATTTTATTTTATTTTTTTAATGTAATTTTAATAGTATAACAGCTCACAACACTTTGCTCTAAAATTTTATTTGTAGATCAATAAAATATTCATTCATTCATTCATTCATTCATTCATTCATTCATTCATATGGAGTTGCATAGTCTCAAAATATTATATGATTTTGTAGTAAATTATTATGCTGTGGCAGATAAAATGTTGGTACTTTTTTACAAAAAAATAAGTGATATTTTTCAAGCCATGCACTTTTTGATTCACATATGTAATAATGTTGAACTTGTGTATATTATTATTGCATACATAATTAGTTTTCTTTTATTAAATAGATAGATTTTTTTTTTTTTGTTTTTACGTTATTATCCTACTTTTGTTTTTCTTATGTATTTCCTTTACTTTTGTAGAGTATCGGTTAATAGGGCATTTCTTTATTCGAGCATATTATGGCCCCAAACATATCTGTAATTGAGTACCAAGTGTAGTCAAAATAAAAGTTTAAAAAAAAACAAAAAAAAACTTTATGATATTGATATGATGATTTGTTATTGTATTCAAATCTTAAGGAAACCGTTCTGTGATTTATATCTATTCCAGATTTACCCTTCTCATCTCAGTTTAAACTGTTTTCATTATGTCCTCTGTCAATTAAACCATCCGACCATTGTGAGAACCTCCCTGTGATCCCAAACGGCCCAATCATCGCTTTTGAAGGCCCCGGACTCTTCCTGTAGAAGAGGAACCCGGAGCTAATTCCGTCCCTACAAAGGCGGCACGGCAAACAGGGTACGGCACTCATCCCTTTAAAGAAGGTACACCAGGACCCATCAAATTAGGCACTTTGTACCTCGTCTTCTCCACCCGGTTGAACAAAAGGAAAACGCTGAGGAATAAGGACGAAAACATTAGCCGCTACATCATTGGCTGAAGTATTACACGGTTTTCCCATTAGACCAACCAGATTTCCCGGCATATTGGCCCCCTCCCTGCCCTTTTGTAGTTCTATATCGCCCAATGGGAAAAGGAGATCTATGGAGAACATTAATTTTCCGGGCTGACGGAGGCCTATCATGGCAGTTTAGCTTCATTTAGGCCGTTTTCTGTTGTCATCTAATTTCCTTATTGTTTGGATAATCTGTCATTTAATATAATATTTCAGTATAAACTATAATTCGCTTTATATGTCTGCATCTTAAAATATCTGGAAATTGTAGCAATTATTAACTTGAATTAATTCATTTTATACAGGTGAATAGCCTAAAGAAACATAAATTAATGTAAAAATATATAATATTTTTCTCTTATAAGAACTTTTAATTGAAAAATTACATAAATCGAACACTTATATTTACTTAATTAAGCCTCGTTGGACATATATATACATATATATTATAGTCCCGTAAACTCAGTAATCGATAACCCGGCAGTACGGATTTTTCGACGTCGAACTCGCCAAAATGATGAGTTCCTATGAACGAAAAAAACTTTCGCTAGTGGGACGGATTGGAACGTTCTTATCAGTCAAGACTTCAGTGATGCTGGTGTAAAAGATTGAACGAAAAAGGATGACAATGAACATCTTTCAGACGATAGAAGAAAAAACTTGAGGGGAATCAGAAGAGAAGACCCTTATATCCATAAGGAAGGAACGAAATACAACTCTGATCCACACTGAAGGTGTAAAAGCAGTTGAAGGCGACCTTTAAGATTTTGAGGAGCAATGTACTTCACTGACGGATATATATAATCTTCTTCGTCTTCGTAATGAAGGTACGAGGGACCGAGTTCAGTGTGAGAAACAAACGTATAAGTATTTTCTTCAAGTTGAACTTAAGCAAAGGTATTTCAATGCTATGATATTGTAAATGTAGTTTGTATATTGTCCCTCTAACTGCAATGTATCGAATTTGAAAAAAAAAAAAACACATTTTTTTATTATTATTATTATTTAGGACTGATATACGTTTAAGTGAATTCTCAAATCTGAATTCAATCTGTAAAGGAGAGGAATTACTCTGTAATTTTGATTATGCTAAATCAATGTAACGAATCGCTAAAGATCGATTACAAATATCGCATATTTTCACATTCGATAGTTTGCAATTGTAGGGACAATATATGATAAACAAAAGAAAAAAAATGTAATATGTATATCATGCCATAGATATTCATGCCAGTTTACATAACACTGAGTACCACTATATTAAATCCACTATATTATCAATAAAATCAGTAATGAAATATAGGGATGATGACGGTAGAGATATTTATTATTTAAACATATTATAGAATTGGAACTGTTTTAAATAACGAATAATTTTGATGAAATCCCTTTTATACTATGGTGCCAGTAGTGGCCGGTTATATAATTAATGAAACAGTTTTAAACCTACTGTAAACGTAGAAGTTATCTTTTGAAGACATTTAAAGGTAATTATGATTACTTATTAGAAACATGTTGGCAATAGCAAATTTCGACTTTTTTGGGCTGGTAGCTTACTTCTAGTATCAATCGTCTGTTATAATCGTCATATTATAAACTTCATTTAGGAAGTACGTTTTACTTTTTTTGTTCTTAAAGCATCTGTATAATCAGCTGTTACGATAAGTGCCTTTATGGAAAAAAGAAAGAAAGCGTATAACTCACCTTTCATGAACCTTAAAGTGTCTTTTACAAGAAAAAAAACCGATTAATACAGAAAGAAATATCATGTCATAGATAAAGCAGTCGTTGAATTAACTTAAGCTGAACCACACAAGAGCAATAACATAATAATGTTTTATTCGCTAGTATTACTTTATATTTCCACAGTGCGACCATTATTGATTCATGTGAACAAGGCACTAAATGATGCATAGAGCGGGCGGAGAACTATTTGATACGGGCTGGACTCGAACCTCCTTAAGATGCAAATTAGACAGTGACACCCGTGACAGAGGACACGACAGTGGCATACCGTCGATTCGGCTCATTACCTACTAATGCCTGACCCAACCCCCTGAATTCATCATATCTAATGATGAATATTCCAACAGTCATTTACCGACTGACGGCCGCCCAGAATTATGAATAATTCCTATACTCCCCCCAATTTCCAACAAGGCCATGATATTTCCTAATCAACCGCCACCCCGAGCGTAATTGCTCAAGGGTTGAGATGAGATCCGAATCCATCTCGAGGAATGTTGAAGCGTAAATTTAAGGCTTTAAACACATTTCTGTTCTAAAATCAAGACGACATATCTCTACCAGATCATCGCAATAAACTTCGAGAACAGGAGTGCGAGTTTATTAATTAACTCTTTGATTAAATGAAACTTAAATGAAGAAAAACTGCTCGTCGTTGTTAACTACTCAGACATTCTCTACACAAACGTTCAAAGCTACCAATTAAAAAGACTTATTTACATGACAGTAATTAGAACCGTATGGACATTCAGTGTACCTTCTAATTCTTGTGTCTCCAGTTCGTACAATCCCAAATCCTTCCTAAAATCCCCAATGCTTATGTCACAAATAAAGTTATATATGCCAATCTAACAGTTGATAGTCCAGTAAAATAAGGGTTAACCGAAGAAAAAAACTGCCAAACTTTTATTATCAAAGAATCTTTATGTTTTTTGGAGTGCTGAATCCGAATCTTAGGTTTGCTACCACGGCAGACGTCGGCTTCATACTTGCAGCAGATTTTAGATAAAATGAATAAATTTTCAGTCGGACGAATAGTTTCGGAGTTATAGTGAAAAATGTGCAAAAAACGTGGATTATACAATACGGGTTTTTTAGCGTGCTTTTAAGGGACATTATTAAAACTTCACATTTAATAGACTAATATTAAATTAAATTAGCTTTAAGATAAAAAAAATAATTTTGAATCGGACAAACAGTTTCGGAGTTATAGACAAAAAAGTACGACAAGCATGTTTTCGCGGAGAAGTAGGACTGACCACCAGTTGGCCAATTTCAACACTTTTTCCATAGACCATAGCTTCGTGCTAAATGGTCTGATTTCAGAGTAGTTTTTTTATTTCGTAGAAAATAATTCCAGCTACAATTATTATTTAAAAACTTTCTTCGAAAAAAGCTTGTTTTTCGTGTTATTGATAAAATACCGAAAATGACCGATATTTTGGACGGGTTTTTGCGATTTTGGGTATGAAACCGAAGTCGGCCGTGATAGCAAACTTCAGATTCGGATCCAGCACCCTAAAAACATAAAGATCCGTTGGGAATAAAAGTTCGGCAGTTTTTTCTTGAAAACGGACTTTTGGAGCATTATTTTACTGGACTATGTTTAGGGACTTTCTAATGTATAAGTTTAAATATTTCTTAGATCATTATAACAATTTTTGTGAAATTTTACAGAATTCTCAATGTAACTGATCAGAATCAGTTCGATTGGTAAATTTTGCTGTTAAAAAAAAAAAAAAAAAAAAAAAAATCTAATTTTAAATAATTGTTTTGAGAGCTGAAAATCCCTTTCCTCAAGGAAAAATACATCGACAGACAAAATTCCACATAATTGATGTTTTAATTTACTCAACAAAATTTTGGACGGCTTGCTGTTATTTAATTTATTTTATTTTTTTTTATTTTTTATTTTTTTTTAATTTTGAAGAGAAAAGATTTGACCCCGGTTGGGATCTAATCTTTTCTGTTCAAAAAAAAAAAATATATATATACATATATATATTTAAAAAATATTTATTAACCAAGAATTATTTCATAATTTAATTTATTTTATTTCGTAAACCTAATTTTTTTTCAGATTTTTTAGTTATAGTATTTGGAGAAGTAAAAATCTAAAAAAGAAAGAAACTCTTAGTCTATGAAAAAATATAAATTTGGAACATGAAGTTGGAATTTTTTTACTGTTAGTCTAAAAAACAAATACCTGAGAATAGGTCTTACCGTAACCTATTCTCCCAAATAACCATAATATGCATAACCCATGGATATGCAATTTGAAACCAACAAGCCCCGAAATTTCTCAGGTGCCGAAAATACCTCCAAACATTAGATCGTACATCTAATTGAGCAGTGTCTTTTTTTTACTGAAAAATATTCATTAAAAGGACTGAAATATTCAGTAGCATTCTGATTTATATTGTTAATAAAATAAATAAACATAGCCTCGCTTTATACGAATTCTAAAATAATCCCATTTAAAATGAAATAAAATATAACTCAAATAAAAAGGTATTCATTAAGCAACAATTGAGGGGTTTGGTGGATGAAGGGTTTATGTGAAATGTGTTTGGTAGCAAAATCTCAATATTTCAAAATAACCAAGTAAGAGATACGTATAAAGAAGATGAAAGGGCTATGTAACATTTTCCTCCTAAAGGAAAATGTAAAAACAAAAAAAAAATTTATCATAAATTACCCAAGAATGTGTTTTGTTACATAAACCATTCATCCACCAAACCCTTCAATTAATACACAGACATAGGAACTCGTCAACTTCTTCTTCCAAGAAATTTTAGTTTCCAAATTTAAATTTACAAATAACCATACCTATGTATTTATAAAAAATAATGATAAAAAAAAAGAAAAAATGAAGATTAGAAGTTTATTCTAAAAAAAAAAATTAAATCCTTATCGTCTTAATCCTTTAAAATTTCAACTTGGTTTCACAGAAATACACGACGGCGGTCCTACGAACCAGACCCCCCCCCTCCCACTGGTTCGATAAAGTTACAAAAGGCAACGGAATAGGATTGGAAAACAATGGGCTTGGAAGTGATTTAAGTTAGGTGAGAGTTTAGTTAAATTATTCCGCAATCTCAAACTCTATTTTCTCCTCCTCTTTTATTCTTTTTTTTTTTTCCTTTATTTTACCTTTAGCTTTTGTCCTTTTCCATTTAACTCTATAGTCTCAATTGTTTCGATAAGTCAGCCGGAGATCCGAATTCGCCGGCAGGGAAGAGAAATGAGATAATATTTTTCAAAGTAAAGCGTACCGATTCCGAAACTCCAAGATGAAAAATCAAGATTCATTCCCTTCTATATAAAATAAATAACGAAAGCTAAAGCTCAACAGTCCCTTTCCCCTAGACTACGTTAAGGGAAATCTAATAATCTAACTAGCCTAAGCAGTTTCTAAGCTAATTCTAGAAGCTCGCTAGCCCATCTTCTATTCAGACGCCTCAGTAGTTTAACGGAAATCAGTTAAGAAGCAAGTTGGGAGACTAGTGGATTCGAGTGGGTATGTAGCTTGTCATGGAAGGATAGGCATCTTGTTTAGCCCAAATCAGCTACTTGTGGAACATGAAGTTCTTAAAAAAAAGTTTGTTTGTCACAAAGTAAGGATATTTAAATAGGATTTCGAATCGTAAGGATTGGATAAGAAATTAATGGATGACTTGGTAGAGCCCGAAACTCAACTCTGTATATCTAAATAGGTCTAATTACTGTCATTTATATTAATCTTTTGTTGGAAGCTTTCAAACGTTTGTTTAGTAAGTGTTGAAGTAGTCTAAAACGACTACTTGGGTTACTCTTTTGATGATAATTGGAAAAAATTGGGTAATTGGAAAAGAATAGGAAGAATTATAATTAAAATTGAAGGTTCCATTACTAATTAGTAACGGTTAGTAAGGAAACAAGTAAAAGATAGAAATTTACTGAGTTTTTTAAAGTAGGCCCGGGTGCCGATAGTTTTATTAGCCTTAGAACCTAACATCTTTATTCTTCAATTTCAAACTAATTTGGTTATTTCAAGGTCATAAACCTATCTAAATATCAAACAAAACATGGCATAATTAAAACAAATACGTTTTTACTAATCGATTATATAGTTATAAAAACTAGCTTACCTCAAGTTATTTCAACACTCACCGGTAGTGTTGCATTTATAATAATTATTAATAATACCAATAACTATCGATATGTATCAATCTATTATTATATATCAGTTGCGAAATCATTCTCTTTAAATTCCGAGTTAAATCTAGTCACTAAATAAAAATCGACAAGCATTTATTTGGTTTTACCTAATAAATCGAATCGTAACGGTGTATTACAAGAGCCGATTGCATATTAAGGCTAAATGTCCCCTCACTCTGGTGTGTTTCTGCCTCAAGAGATCGCAGCACCTACGGGGTCAATTTTAGATTCCTCCTAATTAAGAAACCAATAGACATTTTTTAGATCGGAAAACGGATTTATTAATAAAATGGACATAGAATCTGATGAATCTATTTTAGAAGGCCATATATGTGATATTTACAATTTTAGGTTCAAAAAAAACTACTTTTTATTATTTTTTAAAGAAAAGTCAACTAATAGGCAAGTATAGAATAATAAAATATAAATATTGGCGAAAACAAAATTTTAATTATACGAACAACATCGGCCGAAACTCATAAATACGAATTTCTATGCAAATGTTTTTGTTTTGTTTTTCAGGTAGCATCTACATCTATCATGACTATAGCAGCCTCAAACTACAAATCTAAAATAAGATTTCCATCGAAAGGTTGTTTTGGGACTCAAAATAGAATTTACACGATCCGAAATGAAAATTTCGAAAAATTATAAAAGTAAACAATAATTAAAGCTATATAACCAAAACAATTGCATACTTATTGTAAATATATTTAAAAATGCGGGGTGCATCAAAATATAAGAAGGAATTAGGAAAAATCACGTTAGAAGTATGGTAGAGGATAAGCGATTATAAACACTGATCCCCCAACTTCCGCCGCCGGGTATAACGACATGCTCTAGCCCTATTTTGGAGGGCCTACAACTTTTGTTCTACTTCACTTCCCCAATGGTGATTTTATTGACTAGAATTATAACATTGTTCATATATAACGGGAAAAGGATATAAATAAAAACATTATTTTATTATTAATTTATATAAAACTAGTTGAAAAAAAAAAAAAAAAAAAAAAAAGGAATTCACAAACAATAAAGTATTATCTATTCCTATTACTAATTAAAAAAATTAAAATTACTTATGCTATATTACTGCACATTAAAAAAATATATATTATGAACAAATATGATATATTATTTTTGTATAAATGTTGCTTATTCTTAATAAGGAATAATTATATTATGAGCTGTATTCATTAAAATTATTTACTTTTTTAATACCCAAATCAAAAAGATTTAGTAATTTTACTGATTTCATATAAAAGTGATGAGTACAAAAAGTTATTGAATTTTTCAATTGAATTTAAGTTTAATAAAATAACACCAATATGGAACACCAACGCACAGAGAGGTAACTTGTAGGTCTAGCCGGCCAAAAATATCATCTTTTCCTATATATTTTGTGTTCCTGATTTCGAAAAAATATTGTATAAAAAATAAAGGACCTTTGGTTAAATATTATTAAATATTAAGATTAAATAATCCAATTACTTTAACAAGTTTGAATTTCAAAACAGGTCGCGGTTTTTAATGTGCTGGTATGGTTATTTTACGAAACTTGATCATAACTTTATATATAGGTTCTTATAGTAAATTTAATGAGCATTCAGATGAAAAAAAAGAAATTTCGGATCGAACAATTAGTTTCGGAACTGTAGCCAAATGAATGGTGATATAGGTGTTTTCGCAGAAAAAAATTGCGACCCTAGTCAAAGAGTGTTGAAATGAGGGGTGTAGATTGCATGAAATATGCGATAATTTCTGATGTCACAGCTTCGCCAGGAGCAATTAGAAGGCAAACCTACTAAAAATCTCCGAACCTGGAGGTTGAGCTAAGTTTGGGGGGGGGGGAGAGAAGAGAGGTCCCAATTTCGTATTTTTCGATCTTATCCCGAAAACAGTGGACTCAAGAAAAATATGCTACAAATCGGAATTAAAGCTAATTGAATTTCCTATAAAATTTATTATATACATATTTGTCGAAATTCCAACGGTTTTCGAGATATATGTTATTTAAAATCGATAATTTTAGAAATAAAAAAATGTTTACCTCACTTTTTGTTAAACATTTGCTTCAAATACCAGAAACTTATATATGAAATTAAAGTAAATTTAATGCTTTACAATTTTGATTATGTAATTTTTTCTGAGGAACGATCGGGGAAGGTACTAGAAATAAAAGTATTACAAAAAGTGAGGTAACATTTGTTTTTTCCCCGAAAATCACCGATTTTCAATAACGTATATCTCGAAAACCATTAGAATTTCGACAAATTTATACATAATCAATTTTATAGGAAATGTAATCAGCTTTAATTTAGACTCGTAACATATTTTTCTAGAGTCGACCATTTTCGAGATATAGTCAATGTCAAAAATAAAGTACGAATGTTTTTTCGGAATCAAACGTTTCACTAATGTTTTTAATAAATTTATTCATACAGCTAGCCGTTTTCTGATTGTAAGCTTGTAAATATCAATATATATTCTCTCAGCAATTTAGTCACCAAACAGAAAAAAATGAATAAAATGGAATCATAAGGGGCAAAATATACTTATTTCGCAGTAAAGGGGTTTTAAAACGTACACACTCCCTTTTGCGATCAAATACCTTATTAGATCCATTGTAATATATTTATAAATATTTTCTTTGTCTTTGTAGCCTTCCGTGTTTGTTGACCAAAACAGGGGCCCGAATAGACTAGAGAAAAGAGGGTATGCGGAAAATAAATAATTTTTAAAAAATAAATAAAAATAGTATTTACGAAATCAAATTTTTCCCAAAATTACTTCTTATATAAATCAAAAGGTTTGTAATGAATTACTTCTTATGTCTAACCGTTTTCAAATGTTAAGCAGTAAAAAAACACATTTTTTTCTACAATTTAGACCCCGGGACGTAAAAAAAAAATGTGGGAAGTTTTTCATACAATAAAGCTTACAATTATTTATTATTACCTTTACTTTGAGATTAGGGTTTTGAAGGAGGAGAATAGTCAAACAAGCCTATACTGTGTGTGATATGTCGAATAAATAAGAAATGAAACTACTCTTGTGAAACAATTAAATGGATTGATCAAAATGAAAAAAAAAAAAAAAATTCAATTTCACAAAGAAATGGTTGTAAACATCTTGTCCTACCAGACCATTGTTGTTTGAACCTACGATAGTATTAGAAATGTTGATATTTCCTTTGATCCTATGCCGTCTAGGGATTTCGCGTCTTTTCTACCTTCTTCTTTTTACCCGAACCTAGCATAATCTTGACTGTGGATTCCTATGGCAAAACGTAAGATAGAAAAATGAGTTTTATATCTCAGGAATACGCGCGGCAGGAAGGGAAAGTAGGAAACTGCCTATTTAAACTCATTCAATTGAAAAATTCAATAACTTTTTGTACTCATCACTTTTATATGAAATCAGTAAAATTACTAAATCTTTTTGATTTGGGTATTAAAAAAGTAAATAATTTTAATGAATACAGCTCATAATATAATTATTCCTTATTAAGAATAAGCAACATTTATACAAAAATAATATATCATATTTGTTCATAATATATATTTTTTTTAATGTGCAGTAATATAGCATAAGTAATTTTAATTTTTTTAATTAGTAATAGGAATAGATAATACTTTATTGTTTGTGAATTCCTTTTTTTTTTTTTTTTTTTTTTCAACTAGTTTTATATAAATTAATAATAAAATAATGTTTTTATTTATATCCTTTTCCTGTTATATATGAACAATGTTACAATTCTAGTCAATAAAATCACCATTGGGGAAGTGAAGTAGAACAAAAGTTGTAGGCCCTCCAAAATAATGCTTCATAGAGCGTCTTTATAGTCCAGTAAAATAAGACTCCAAAAGGCCGTTTTGAAGAAAAAACTGCGGAACTTTTATCGGATCTTTATGTTCTTTGGGGTGCTGAATCCGAATCTGAAGTTTGCTACCACGGCAACCATCGGCTTCATATTCAAAATCGCAAAAAAACCGCCAAAAAAAACCATTATTTTTGTTTTTCTATCTATAACAAGATAACGAACCTTTTTTCGAAGGAAGTCTTCAAATATTAATTGTAGCTGGAACTAGTACCTACATAATGAAAAAACGAAATCCGAAATCGGACCATTTTTCGCGAAGTTACGTTATTGGGAAAAAAATGGAGAAATTGTCCAATTTGCCGTCAGTCCCAAAGCTCCGCGAAAACACGTTTGTCGTACTCTTTTGGCTATAACTCTGAAACTATTTGTCCGATACAACATTACTTTTTTTCATCTTAAAGCTGATTAAATTTACTATAAGAATAAATTTTTAACCAAACTCCGTAAAATATACATGCCAGCCCGCTAATAAAAACGTACTATTGTAAAATCCTAGTGTTTTTTGGCACATTTGTCCCTCTAACTCCTCAAATATTTGTTCGATTGCAAATTTCTTTTATCTATCTCAAAGCTGATTAAATTCGCTATCAGATGCTATATATGTAAATTATATTAAATCCTGTAAACCACCCAAGCTAGCACGCTAAATGTGTATGTTTTGGCAAAATATGTAAATTATGACATGTTCAGTAGACTGGTGTAGGTATTTCCCGGTGTTAATTATAAGTTAAGTATATAGGAGCCAATAGTACATTTAACCAGCTTTTAGAAAAAAATATTAAATTTTGGATCCGACAAATGGTTTTGGTGATATAGCGATAATGTGCCAAAAAAACATTTATTTTACAAAAGTAAGTGATTTTCAGCGTGATAGCTTGTGTATTTCAAGAATTTTGATAAAAATTTCATATATAAGATCTAATTGTAAATCTAATCACCTTTTAGATTTCAGATCAAAAAAAAACATTTTGAATCGGACAAATACTTTCGGAGCATTTGTTAGAAGACTTTCTTCGAAAAAAGCTTCGTTATGGTGTTATGGATAAAAAAACGAAAATAACGGTTTTTTTTTTTGCGTTTTTTTGCGATTTTGAATATGAAGCCGATGGTTGCGGTGGTAGCAAACTTCAGATTCGGATTCAGCACCCCAAAAAACATAAAGATCCGTTGAGAATAAAAGTTCTGCAGTTTTTTTTCTTCGGCAAACCCTTATTTTACTGGACTATTATAGGAGGGTAGGGGATCAGTGTTTATAATCGCTTATCCTCTACCATACCTCTAACGTGATTTTTCCTAATTCCTTCTTATATTTTGATGCACCCCGCATTTTTAAATATATTTGCAATAAGTATGCAGTGTTTTTGGTTATATAGTTTAATTATTGTTTACTTTTATAATTTTTCGAAATTTTCATTTCGGATCGTGTAAATTCTATTTTGAGTCCCAAAACAACCTTTCGATGGAAATCTTATTTTAGATTTGTAGTTTGAGGCTGCTATAGTCATGATAGATGTAGATGCTACCTGAAAAACAAAACAAAAACATTTGCATAGAAATTCGTATTTATGAGTTTCGGCCGATGTTGTTCGTATAATTAAAATTTTTTTTTCTCCAATATTTATATTTTATTATTCTACACTTGCCTATTAGTTGACTTTTCTTTAAAAAATACTAGAAAGTAGTTTTTTTGAACCTAAAATTGTAAATATCAAATATATGGCCTTTTAAAATAGATACATCAGATTCTACGGAAATATGGAACAAAATGAACTTTACAGAACCAAAATCGGATGATCTGTTGAGATTTGAGGAGGAATCTAAATTTTGTTTATTTTGGCACGCTACGTGGTGGTAACATTTGGTACTACAGAGGGGACATTTAGCCTTAATGAAGTTACCGTTACGTTGGAAAAATCACGGTTGGTGATTGCATAACTGCAACAGAGAAAGTAAATTAAAGGTAACATAGTCCCTAGAACTGGAACAGCCCAACGAGCAAAAAAAAAAAAGTTGCAAGCAGTGATTAGGTGAGTTAGGCAGAATTCAGAATGCCACTGGTGCAGAAGAGGTAAGATAGGGAACAAAGTGTGATGATGGGGTTGGGAAACTAAAGAATAGATAAGGAAGGGAAATTCAATTCTCTAATAGTTTTACAAGATAACATAACTTGCTAACTTCAAATATAGGATCAAATATATAATACATTGTAATTTATGTATAATATTTATAATTAATAATGGATATTAAAATTAAGAAATGATAATTCCAACAATCCTATCACCTACACCTAAAGCCAGTGGCGGTAAGTTAAGCAATGACATCACATCGAAAAAAAAAAAAAATCAATATAAATACGAAAAATATTTCTTACAAAAATATATTATTAATTTTTTGTTTTTTTAACTTTGTTTCAGGGGAAAAAAAGAAAGAAAGAAAAAAAAAAGAAAAATGGCACACTACACATTATTGATTTTTTCGTCTATTAGTTTCATTCTGTTTTAGAGGTTTGCGTCTCCATTTTAACCTGGGCATATATTTTTTATTTTTTAAACACTTTAAAATTATTAAAAAACTAAATAAAATATTAGCAAGCAAATATAAAAAAAAAATAAAATACTAGGCAATTTGAAAATACAAAATTTTCAATTGATAATGTTTATATCCTCCGTTTACGTCCATTGTATTTTGTATTCAATAAGGTATAGTTATAAAGTGATTTCGAATAAATTCTTGTGGTAAATGTAATGCAAAACTGAAATTTATTATATGGATTTAAAATTTTGTATTTTAATTTTTTTTTTTAAATATAAATACCTAGTTTTCAGTATAACACGTTCAGATATTACACGTCTTACGTTAGCCAATAGGCCGAGACGTGATCCCTTAAGACTTTTTAGTCTCATTATTGTCTTACACTCTTTTTCTCGTCCAATGATTGTTACTTTTCATCTTTGCCTTTTTTTTTTTCTTTTTTTTATTTAACACTTTTTTTTATATATATTGTCTCAATCATGATTTTATTTCAGTTGTAGTTATATGCAATTAGTTTTATTTTAAATATAGTAAATACCAAAGCTAGGCCTTCGTTAAGTGGTACATGATAATTGTTTTTAAGGGACAATGTCATTGCGCGAAAGTTGTTTTAATCGATTCAAAAATATTTATAAAAATATTTTGAACTTAAATAATTTATTTATAAATATTGACAAATGAAAAATATTCGCTTAAAATGATAGCTTTTTGTTTACAAAATACTTTCAGAGTAATTATTTAAATTTTGAAACCCGAACCTAGGACAGGGAGAGCAGTGGACAGCTGGCAGGGGAAAGAACCTGTAACAGGGAGAGTGTACACATGTTGGGTGCCAGGGTACATGTACCCTTTGGGTCCGACATGGCGGTACGCTACAAGTCCGATGGAGATTGGCAGCTTCGACAGGTCCTGATAATACTATCCTCCTCTCTACTGACCATCTCCTAATTTAGACCAATCATCTCTCTAGTTTGAGTCCGAGTCAATCCAATGTTTTGTTATTGAGAACAACTGGAACTGTTTCTCAAATTAAAATTCCAAACAGCAGCTTTCATTGAAAAAAAAAATAATAATAATGAGCAAAAAACAACATTAGATGTTTTATGCAGACACGTGTTTCAAGCTTTTCAAGTTTTTTGAAAAATAAAATATCTAATTTTTTTTTTATACTCAGTTGGTCAGTTTCTTGTCTCGCTTAATGTATTTTCAGTCAATTTTTTTCTCTAATTAATTTAAGGAAGTCACATTGGGAACCTGCAGGCAATGAGATAGAGATACACTTCGTGAACGTCATTACACAGACTGCGACAGCCACACACTACATTCCTTGGTCTTATGACCTGTTTCTTTTCTATAAATATATATATTTAATGTTATTCAAGAACTAAAAGATTTAATAGCAAATGTTAATAGTTCAGTAAGAGAAAGACTTTATTTATTGGATAGAGTTTGAAAAATCACAAGAAAACAGCAATAGTTATAGTAAAAAAAAACTTGTAAAATGAATACCAAAGCGGCTTTGTGATGTAATTGTAATTAGAGGATAGAGAGAGAAACACTTTATTAAGTGGTACTGCCCAATTTTAAAAGGGTTGCTACATACACAGTATACTTATCAATCACAATTTGACATTCAATATTCAACAACAAAATAAATATAGTACAAAAAAACAAAACGAAAAAAAACTTGTAATAGTCATTTTATTTTAAATATAAAAGTCTACATGCTAAAGTTATCAATACCATGCAAATTATAAAATTACAGTTAAAAAAAATTAAAATATTAAAAAAGGTAACATATTATCTTATATACAACAATACAAAATCTAACTTTCTAAAATATAACTATGCAAAATAAATATAAAACCTTATAACAACCAAAATAATCATGCAATATGTATATATCTTTTTTTTTCCTTTTCTTTTTTTTTCTCCTTTATCCTTATACTTTCCTTTCCTATCCTTCCTCTAACACTTCCCAAACTGTCAGTTATTATACCAGGTATGCAAGTTTAAAATGTCGTTTTAATTCCAATAGAATGCGCTCTTAGCCTATTGAAGGATTTGCTTATCTCTAAACGCTATTTTGTTTGTTAGTCATTTGTTTACAAAAGTCAGTTGTTTTTAAGTCGTTTACGTGGACGTATCATACCTTTCTTTGGTGTTAAAAATGTCTAATTTTAAGCCACATAAAGAGCATTTGCGGCATGTCTTGATTTTCTTATTTAATCAAAAGAAAAAGGCATCTGAATGTCATCGAATTCTTGTTGAGACTTATGGCGATGTTGCTCCAACCGTCAGGACATGTGAACGTTGGTTTCAAAGTTTCAAACGTGGTGATTTTGATGTTACTGATCAGTAACGAGAAAATCGACCAAAAAAGTTTGAGGACTTCGAATTGCAATCTTTATTAGACGAAGACAATACCCAAACCCAACAAATGATGGCAGAACAGTTGAATGTCACTAGGCAAGCCATTTCCGATCGCCTGAGAGCTATGGGAAAGATTCAAAAGGTTGGAAAATGGGTTCCACATGAATTGGACGAACGACAGATGGAAAAACGAAAAAACTGTGTGCGAAATGCTGCTTTTACGCCACGAAAGAAAGGGTTTTTTGCATCGAGTTGTAACTGGCGATGAAAAATGGATTTATTTTCAGAATCCCAAACGAAAAAAAAAAATCATGGGTAACGCCAGGACAACCATCCACATCGAGTGCAAGACCGGATCGTTTTGGGAAGAAGACAATGCTGTGTGTGTGGTGGGATCAGAAGGGAGTAGTCTACTACGAGCTTCTCAAACCCGGCGAAACAGTCAATACCGAGCGCTACCGACAACAAATGATCAATTTGAGTCACGCATTGATCGAAAAACGCCCAGAATGGGCTCACAGGCATGCCAAAGTCATTCTTCAGCATGATAACGCTCCTGCACATTCAGTCAGATTGACTAAGGAAACGATTTCTTCGCTTGGTTGGGAACTCCTACCCCACCCGCCGTATTCACCTGACCTGGCGCCTTCTGATTATCACCTCTTCTCATCGATGGGACACTCATTGGCGGAGCAACACTTTCGAACAATTCGAAAACGTACGAAAATGGCTCGATGAATGGATTTCAAATAAAGATGAAGCATTCTTTTGGAATGGTATCCATATATTGCCCGAGAGATGGACAAAATGTGTAGAAAGCGAAGGTCAGTACTTTGAATAAAATATATTATAATTTTTTTGTAAATTACTGTGTATATATTTTAAGAAATAAACGACATTTTAAACTTGCATACCTGGTATAATAACTTTTTAGTTTTTAGTTTAAAATATTATATAATATTTTAGTTTAGTTTAATATGTTAAGATGATAAATAATCGAACCATATAAACATGATTGTCATATAAATTAAAAACATTATTTATTCATTGTTTCTTGGATATCATATTAATAACAATTTATTACTATCAGATAAAAAAAGTTTTCCTTATCGGTGCAATTATCTTTCATCCTAAAATTGAAAAATAAATTTTGGAGGTCGGAAAAAAAAACACTGTATATTATAGCGTATGAATGTGGCTGTCACAAACTGTAGGATGACAAGTAAGGGAAGCCCCACTCCCTAACAACATAAAAAGAAATAATGGAAAACTGGCTCATGATTACTAATGACACACACAGTTGGGCCAAATTTATTCACGGCTAAAAGTTAATCAAAATTTAATCATAGGTATTTAACAAATAATTTTCTGGAATCAATCACTTAATCCAATAATGATAAAATATTTCAGTAAAATAATCATCAGTTCATAAAAAACTGACTGAAAGATTTTATCATTATTAAATTAGGTGATTGATTCCATAAAATTATTTGTCAAATAGATATGATTCAATTTTGATTAACTCTGATCACGTATCACTGAAAAATTGAATGCCTCCAGGTGACACCAAATTCTGGTGAAATTTTTTTAATAAGGACTTATTATCACAAATTGATATCTATATTCAGTAAAATATACTAAAAAGGCTCCTGAAAAGCTACCCTTTGCCAGTTTATAAGAAAGTGGATAGAATGACATCAGGTAAATTCAGTTTAAAGTAACTGTAAGGGAAGGGGAAGGTGAGGATGCAAATCGAATTACTTTCAACATCGATATAACTTTGGATAAAAATTCCGCTAGATAGAGAGCTCATACATCTCAATATTTCAGATTGAAGAACATAAAGGAAAAAAATCTACATTTTAAGCAAAAGACTTTATAAATTGTAATATCTTGGCATAATGAAATGAGATGCCAGCGGAGACATATTTTTGAATTTATTTTACGTGAATAAATATTCGATTGATTTAATATTCAAAAAGGTCTGGGGCACTTATTTTTTTAAACATATAGATATTGAAGAAAACATTTAATGGTTTTGATAAATGGTTATAAGTCTGTAATTCTAACGAGATATTGGAGTATTCTGTAATTTAATGCGTTATTTTCATAGATATAACTTTTAAAAACACAAATGATATCCTATATGTTCTATGTGTCGGAAATTCAATTACTGAGAATGGTTTGGGATATATTTTCCGGTAATAACAAATATGCAGGAATAAATCTCCGAAATATTAAAACTCAAGAAATAACTTATTTTTCTGTTTTTCCTTTTATATGGTTAGGTAATAATTTGGTGGTATTCTTAAAAACATCTAGGAATAATGGATCGACTTCCAGCCACTTTTCCTTCCTCTTTCCAGCATAGTGCAGGTTTGCAGTGAGTGTTTGGGAGTTTGCGAACTGGTGCATATAAATAAAGAACTTAGAATTATTTTAATTTCATAGTTCAAAAAAGTTCTCAGGCTGTAATTTTCCTGCAACTTATTCTCCTTATTAAGAATTGGAGGAGTCTAGCCTTCTGTTTTCAAGACTTTTAGCATCTCGATGCTAGTTATCTACTACTTCAACTTATTTTTTATTTTATACTCTAGTGACAATTCACTTCTTTTTTTAATTTTGAAAATAACAGAGCTATGTTAAACTGGTTTAAACTCTGCAATGTAGTTAAGATAACCATGCTGTATACGGTTGATGCCAGCATTTTAAATATTGAATTATATTCGAATTTGTCGATATTCAATAGTCAATATACATAGTCAATTGAAGTTAAGGGTTGTTCTAAAAAAAAAAAAAATGAAATAAATAAGTATATATATATAGGACACATGAATGTATTAAAATTTTTATTAGCTCATATTTAATACAAGCAATAATAAACAGAAGAGAAAAGTTTTAAACCAAACCCAAATCAATGAGTAAAGTAAAACTTATGCCTATAATAAATATAATATATTTAATTTTTGTTGTTAATATTTAATGTTTGTTAATCTTTTTGTTTATAGTACATACATTTGTTTAACTTTTTTTTTTTTTTAAACACGCTTTTATTAACGTTACCTGCATGTAACTTAATCTTTCATCGTAATTTTCACCGCTTTCCAGCAATGTTATTAACTTGAAAAATTGCACACATTTCAAGGATCAATGACAATGATTCCACAACTATGTTCTAATGTTCTTACTTAGTCTGTTTAAATTACCCTCAAAATAGGGGTCAGCCTTGCGAAAGGTAAAGAAGTATGTTTTACGTTTCTATATGGTCCAGATGGGTCCTGATAATAATATATCAAAAATGAAACTAAATTTGATAAGAGGAAAATGTTTGTGGGCCAAAAAAAAAATGCAAAGTTTTTGAACATTTTTCAGATTTTGGAAAAAAAAAAAAAAAAATTAGAAAAATGCTTTCCCTCGAAAAATATTTTATTTACAAAATTAAAGTTTTTTAAATAGTACGTCTAAAGACGTCCCTTAAGCTGAATTTAAATTAGGTGTTTAGCCACAACCGATTGTCAAACATTGCAGAATTTCATCAAATCTAAGAAGTTAGTTTTAGTCATTTTTAAGAGTCTATAACGTACAAATTGCTAATTTAAACAAAAAATGTTATATACTAAAAGTTGTAGATAGGATTTTAGTGAGATATGTGAAAAAAACAAAAACTGTTGGTTGATTTTTGATAAACTGTGTTAAAAATGATAACAAATCAAGATTAATACAGGGAAATTAGTTTCGAACCTTGAACTCAACAAATTTAAAGGCCTGACTGCAGCAAATTGTTCACCACTCTCAACTTTTTAGTTAGGTTTGCTATAAAAGCGTGTTTTATTAGTTTTTTTTTTAACCATAATTTTTATAAACCTTGTTTTTATCCGCACGAATCAATTAAAGTAAATAGAAATTATAGAATTTGATGAACTACTAAAATACATGAGGTAAAAGGCATGAAGGGTAACTTAGCTCAGGAGAGGGATTTCCATATTCATAAAAAAAAAAAAAAAAAAAAAAAAACTCATCTACTTTAATTCTATTTAGCTAAATTTCGAAGACTAATAGGTGATAATGACTGCGTGAAACATGGATAAGGAACAGTGTAGAACAATACAAAATAAAAATATATTTGATGCCAAACAATTAACTGAATTATGATGGGTGAGGTATTCTCCAATATAGTTGCTAATGGATGAGTTGCAGCTCCTTTGCAGTTCACCTTAAACTTAAGTTAGTTTTTTTAAAATTATTTTTTATTATTATTTATTATTTAGTTGTTTTTTTTAGATGTGCGATGGGTAATATAATATGGAGGATGAGCTATATGAAGAATGATATAAAACTTACTTTAAAAACTTAAAACTACTTTTAAATTACCGGTATTCTGAGGTTGGGTGGGTGTTTCCTAAATTCCGACGACAGTACATTCTGGGTACTTTCCTATTCCAATCTCTAAAAACCAAAAACCCTTCCGATATTCTTGACCTATTAACTCTACGTTCCTCCATCTACCTCCTAAAAACTAGATTCCAACCTTTTTACCTGTATACCCCGCCACATAAACCTGCCTCTTTTGAAAAATCCTTCATCGTTCGTGCTTCTCATAGTCTTTAGTAAACGTAGTACTGATCATTCTGTCTCGCAAATTATAGTTTGCCAAAGTAAGAATAAAAATAAATAAAATATAAACAAATAACGAAAAATTATTAATTTTCTTGTTTAAATTAACGGATGAGGTTAGGGGAAAATGAATGCTAGATTAAATATTTTAAATAGCTTATTTATTTATTTGATTTATTTTAAAGCAGTATTTTAAAGTGACTAATATAATTTATTTGAAGTCGTCCTCCATTGAATCTAGTTTATATCTCTTAAGTGTGCTTATCAGAGTAGTTTTATTTTATGACTTCAAATCTACTAATTTCGTAACTAGATTTCCTGAACTTTATTGCAAATAGATCTATTTATCAATATTTACTCAATATTACGGAACGAAATTTTAGGTTTAGAGTATAACATTATTATTGGGAACAAGTTAGATAGATACTTGACTCCGGCTTGCCCAACGATAATATCCAGAGAAGTTCAACATTCAATAACAACTTGCCTGATCCTATCAAATAACTGCACTATATTGACCCTTCCCCATCTCTGTTTAAATTAAACTCAACTTCTTTCAACCAGCAAAGGGTATAAGCAAAAGAAAAAAAATATTAAAATTAAAAAAATAAATCATAATCGCAAGTAAGCATTTTAGTAAAAACAAAAATGTTATTTAATTTAATTATACTATTTTTAAAGTACCTCCTTCTTAATAACCACGCAATTTTTAAATATAAAAAACAAGTTGTACGGCAAGAAAAGGAAGGTGAGAAAAAATAATGCTTGTTCCACATCTGCTGCTCTAAGAAAAATTGTATGAAATTCCCCACACAAAATTTTATTAAGATTAAATAACATAACTTACTTTCTTTTCAACCCAATATTTTATATTTAGCATTTTTTGGGTTTTATATATAGACTCGAATCTCTTTGGTTTCTTTACTTATTTATGAAATTTGATTCAACGTGCATTTATTTTTGTTCCTGGTGGTATTCTTTGGTATGAAAATGTGGCCATTATGATTTTAACAGTTTAGTAGAACGTCCGGGTATGTCCGTTGTCAGTTGTATGGTAAGTTTAAAACCCTTTAAAAGGTGATGTATCCTGGAGGATACTCATATTTAATGCCGTTGGCTCAATAAATGAC
Source organism: Euschistus heros (assembly GCA_003667255.2). Lineage (NCBI taxonomy): Eukaryota > Metazoa > Arthropoda > Insecta > Hemiptera > Pentatomidae > Euschistus > Euschistus heros. Next base: position 1,610,133 of record RCWM02000006.1, on the reverse strand, counting down.
GTAATTTCCGACGTATTATCCTAAATAAAATCGTCTAATATACTTTATTTAACCATGAATTTCATGGTACATGGGTGGGGGTTAGTGTGGCTTTTTGCCATTCAAAGAAAAACAAAAAAGAAGAAATGTACTCAAAAATACCCAGCCTGCCCGTTAAAGGGTTATGTTTACTTAGTAAACCATAATATTTAATTTTTTTTTTTTTAATTTAGGCCACATTCTAATAATATGAGGCGTGGTAGCTCAGTAGTTCTGCTGGGAGTGCCATGCTCCCTGGGACGGCTCGGGTCCGAACTAAGGCAGATAATTTGTTTTCTGTAATTTCAACAGTGGATCGACTTTGAGGTCTTTAGATCCTTCTGGGTTACACTCATCCTCGATAAAGTGGGTATTCTTAAATGGGAAAAAAACTTGTCGGGCGATCGTAATTTCGGCCAAACCTCTTCCTTTTACAACCATTGTCCCGTTTACAGTATCCTCACCTTAGTACTGAACGAAAGACCCTTCATTGGTTTGAGTGGTACAATTTTTTTTTAAAATATATCTGTTCATCATATCGTGTCCTATACTCTGATGAATACGTCTATTGAAGATCAATAATTCAGGAGGTGCTGAATAGAGTAAAGAAAGCCAATGGTGTGTTCTACTCCATCTGCACAACGATAATAGGGAAGCAGGAGATAAAGAAGGAAACCAAGATAGTCCTGTTTAAAACAATATTTTTACCTGTCCTCATGTATGGTGCAGAGAGCTGGACGGTCCTAGACAAACATGTCAGTAAGATAACGGCGGTAGAAATGCGATACCTCAGGAGAGTTCTGGGGAAAACAAGAAGGGACCGCTGGAGGAATGAGAGGGTAAGAGAAGAGCTGAAGGTTAGGCCTGTAAAACAAGTTCTTGAGGAGCGCCAACTGAAGTGGTTTGGCCATGTTTGCCGGATGGGTGATGACCGAAAGGCGAAATGGTGCATGGAAGCGAGACCAGAGGGAAGGCGACCTAGAGGCAGGCTCAGGCAGATGTACCTGGACTGCATGGAGAGACTCGGGCGAGCCAGAGGTAGCACCATGGTCGACATGAAAAGGATGGCCAGTGACAGGGATCGGTGGACCAGGTGGGCCGAGGCTGTTCCTCCACGCTGACGGCACTGAGGAGGTAGCAAAAGAAGAGAAGAAGATCAATAAGTTAGGTTTACTGTGGATAAAAATCCTGATACAAAATATATGTTTAACCTAGTTTCTTTTTATTTTTTTATTGGGGCTTAAAGTCCTTATGTACTCCAGCCATGGCAGAAATGAAGGGCTATCCTACAGGTTACCAACCTATTCTACCTAAGGTGGAAAGGTCAAGATTCATTGCGTGGCCATAAAATAAATTTTATCCGCCCATTTAGGATTCGAACCCACGACCTTCAGTACCGATCGCTCTGAAACCCTCGCCCCAACTCGCTTGGCCATTGAATCCCATTTGTTACCTAGTTAAATTCTAGTAAGAGAAAATTAATAAAGTGAGTACAGAACTCTAGACTACATAATTTTCTCTTTCAAAAATAAAAATATAGAAAAATGGTCAGCAAAGTTATAAGAAAATGGAAGGACGATGCCGCATCAGGCTCTACCATGATTTGAGACAACACATGTTGGAACGCATAGAAAAGTAAAGCAGTGATTGTATATCAACTAATTAAGAAGATGATAAGGGATACAGTCAAGAGAAAGAAAAAGTAAAAACACGTCCAAGTAAAACACATTCATGGTGTTCCGACGTTTCGATCTGCCTTGAAGGTCTTCTTCAGGGCAACCGAACCAGTCAGGAGACAAGACAATCGATGACTGTCCTTGATTGTCTCCTCTCCCACCTCAGCAGGTCGAAACGTAGGCAAGTTTTTTACTTGGACGTGTTTTTTTGTTTCAATATCCTGACTACACGCCTAATTATCTTATATTACTTAACAATCAAATATATATTTCTTACTAACAATTCAATTTTAGTTTAATTAATAAAAGAACAATTAATCTAGGTCTATTTATTGATAGCTCATTGTATGTATATTTATTTTTGATTGAATATTATTATACTCTGCCTGATTGACCAACTTCTTATCTAAGAGAGAAGAAGCAACTAAGATACAAGAGGAAGGAAAGAGGAAACTAATTATCCGAGGAAACAGGTGTAAGTAACCCAAGTTTTCCAGGTTCCTTTTGTTCTAGACTTCTCCAGTAATTATGATGTATTCTACCTCCCTCCAGGACAATAGGGGTCTACCCCTTCGCGGTTCTTGGCAGGCTGAGCCCGCCTCACTCCTTTCTATTACTATAGTATGAACATCAAAACGGATTTAGTAAACAATTATTCCTGTATCTTAAAAAGATAAACATGCTTTTTGTCATAAGTATTTTATATTTCCATTTTAAATTTTTACCAGTAAAATAATAATAATTATTATAAAAAAATGTAACCAGCGAAACGGATGATTATCTACAGGAAAACATGGCAGACAGAGAATAAGTCAGCGACACTTCTACCTATCATGACATTATTGTTCGTTTGAGGGTCCCTTATCCAGGCTTTTAGTTTACACTTATTTGCGTGTGTCGTATTATTAATGAGGTTTCAACACTCAGAAGTTCTCAGGCCAATACTTTAAGTAATCCTTCTATTTACCTGGTTGATTGTTCAGAATTGCTGTGCTGGGACAATATGGGCTTTTGTATTATTAATTAATCTAGGCCTCCGAACTCTAGTAAATACTCTAAACTATGTTTTCAACAATAATTTATGGCAACAATAAACAATAATGATGGCCTCAATATTTCCTTCGTTTTTTACTTCAAACTCTTAAATTGTTTAAAATTCTATTAAAATATTTTAAACCATTCAAACTCCCAATCCTTCATTTTAAAATTTTAAAACGCTTTTATCATATCCTAAATTCCCATCATATAATCCCAGATCACCAGTATGGATTCGGAACATCACACTCCACAATCCAGCAATGTCATCGTGTGTTGGACGTTGACTTCTCAGCATTGGAGCGCGGAATGTACTGCACGGGAACCTTCCTCGACGTGGAACAGGCTTTTGACCGAGTCTGGTATCCAGGACTGCTTTACAAGCCTCGCAAATTCCTTCCTTCAACATACTTCCTAATTATCCGTTCCTATTTCAGTGATAGAAGTTTTAAAGTAAACCATAAGTTTTCCAATTATTCCCTCTTTACTCAATCTGTCGGTGTTCCTCAAGGTAGTATCCTAGGTCCTATCCTCGACACGGTGTATACAGCTGACATCCCGACTCATCCTACCACAGTTCTTACCACTTTTTCGATTATATTTCGAAAAAGGTGGGCTCTAGAAAAATATGCTACTAATCCAAATTTAAACTAATAAAAATTTCCTATATAATTAATTTTATACATATCTGTCGAAATTCCATCGGTTTCCGAGATACACGTTATTGAAAATCGATAATTTTTAAATAAAAAAAAATGTTTTCATCATTTTTGGTAAACATTTGCTTCAAATGCTAAAATTTATATATGGAATTATAGTAAATTGAATACTCTACAATTTTGATTTTGACTTTTTTTCCAAGAAACGATGGTGAAAGTTTTGGCAAAAGTTGAGATAACATTTAATTTTTTCCCGAAAATCACCGATTTTCAATAACGTATATCTCGAAATCCGTTAGAATTTTTTCGAGATATAATCGAAAAAAAAAAAAAAAAAAAAAAAAAAAAAATTAACTCCCCTTCCCCACCGTTAGTTTACCCCTCAGGGACGGGGACTTTTAGGATGTTTACATTCTAACTACTTCTGACGAAGCCATGAAGTAAAAAATTATTGCATATTTCATGCACTCTACACCCCTCATTTCAGCACTCATTGACAGGATTAAAATGGTTCTTGTATGTTTATTGAATATTAGAATGTAAAGTTAAATTATTTTTTAATGTTTTGCTTATTTATATATTATTAAGGTTTAAAAAAAAAAAAAAAAAAAAAAAAAAAAAAAAATTGTTTTCTTCTGTTTACTAAATAAATTATACTCTTAATAAACTATTTTATTTTGCTATAATACAGACCAGAATTGGTTTTAGTAATTAATTTGATACAAACGAAAGATAATGTAGTCTTGTTTCTTTAGCAGGAGAGCAACGGATGCATCCCTGCAGGGAACGGTATCCAATGGTTCTCTACCGACGCCAAACTGTGCCGACTGCTACAGACTGCATATTTCAAAGAGGAAAAAGCCTTTTTCATTTTATCTCTTTTCTCTTCAGAGAAGCAACTTTAATAAGCCTTCCAGGGGAGATTTATGAAGAGCCTCCGTCGCTTTGAAATATTAATAAAGACTACCGCACCAGTCGGGACCCTCGTCCCATTTTATAACCGATCCTCTTATACCATGGCGCAATAGCGATAGCCGCTTATCTAAAACATTTAATACAATTAATATCACAACTACAACTCATAAAACGATATAAATCTAACTTAGAAAAATGCTTAGTGTTGATGTAGTAAACGTTATGGTCTCATCTACAAAACACTACAAATGTACTTGTACCTTACATAATAAGTACCTCCAATTTTTATTTTTTTAAACCCACTCCATATTTAAAAAAAAAATAAATATACTTGACAGGAATTAAACAATTTGGACAAACGGATTTCAGCTTTGGGGCTCTACTAAACTTTCCAACTTTTCTCGTATCCAATCCTTCGTAATATCTTAAGTGCTCCTTACATTATCACAAGCAAACTTATCCGTAACGATCTTAATGTTGTTGATTTATCCCAAATCAACCTTTTGAGGTGCCTGAAAATAAGACGATCTTCTATTATTGGTGCCTTCTAATATAGAAATGTTTGAAGTGCTACCAATATGCAGTAGCTTCACAAATAATTGACAGGTTGTTTCAGTTGAGAACTCGATAGGACTCCATCTGGATAAACGTCTTATTTGAACTTCACATACAAGACGACCTACCAAAAACTGTGCGTCGTTTTCGAATACTTCATTTACCCTTCAAAATTTCAAAACACGATGAATTACAAAAGATTTATTTACATGACAGTAAGTAGATTCTTCCAATTCTTCTCGTCCAAAACCCTTAAAATCCAAAATCCCTCGTAAAATCCTCAATGTTCCTTTTTATGTCACAAATAAACATATCTATAAAGATTTAAATGTCCCATATGTTGCTGATTTAGCTTAAACCTATTCTTTCATAATAAACTCCATACCCACTCGAATCCACTATTCTTCCAACATGTTATTGTAACTATTTCCCTTAAATATACTTTTTGTATATAAAAATCGATGTTAATTTCAATAAATAATTTTTTTTTTAAATAATTCTTTTCTAAATTGAATTTATTCCGACTTACTGGAAATTTACCTCTACATTGCTATAACAGAAACAATTCCTTTCAGATCCGCTTCATCATCTGCAGTTTTCGCCTGCTTCAAATCGGGGAAACTTCTTCCTTATACTCTTTCACAACCTCCCTCCCTTTTTTTTTTTTTCAATTCCTTGTCTCATCCCTAACCTAGACTAGAAGATTAATGTTATAAATTAATGTTAATTTCCATATTTTCTAATTTTTTTTTTTTTTTTTCGGATTTGACGACCTTAGGTCATATACCGAGACCCAATACATTGGACCGCCAGTATTCGCGGTCTTTCCCAATCTCCTTCCCGTAATCCTCTCGCCGCCATTACCTCCTCAACTACTTGAATCCATGTTTTCCTTGGGCGGCCTCTTTTTCGTCTTTCTTCCGGGACGTAGTTAAATATCCTTTTTGGCCATCTTTCTTGGCCCATTCTTCTTAAATGGTCATACCACAGCAGCTGTTTGGTGTGAATGATGTGAACTATAGTGTTTTCCGCCTTAACGATACTTCGTATGGCAGAATTAGTCGCCCGTTGAACCCTGGAAATGCGACAGCTTTTTCTCCAAAAATCCATTTCGACAGCTTGTAAGCTCTGTGCATCTCTTGTTCCGACCACCCACAATTCCGAACCATAAAGGATTACTCCTTCAAAAAAGGAGTGGAAAATCCTCTTCTTGGTTTCTAGTAAAACATTTGGGCTCCACAGCACAGAGTTCATCATGCCAATCATCTTTCTTCCGTCCTTTACCTTTTCTTTTATGTCGCTCTCAAGCGTTCCCCTGTCATCGATATAAACTCCCAAATACTTGAAGAGAGTACTTCGATGTAGCGACCAATTTTCTAATAGGAGAGAAGCTGTAGAGGCGTTGAAGGCCATGTATTCTGTCTTTTCCTTGCTGATTTCTAGGCCCCACTTAGAATATTCTTATTTTCTAATTTCATATCCAAATAAAAAAACAAAAACAATGGTAATATTTCTAAAAGTCTTTCAGGGGCAACACATATATTTAATGTTTGTTCCTGAAAGATATTGCTTTTTAGGTAGCAGTGATACATTTTAAGGAAGTATTTTGAAACCTGAAGTTCTGTCTTTGAAGCACTTGATATAGAACTTTTATTGAAGTGCTACTAATGAGTGAACTAATTGTTTCAGTTTCCTCAAATTTACTTGTTGTAAATATATATACAGTTGTAAATTACAATAAATAGTTACCAGGTATGCAAGTTTAAAATGTCGTTTTAATTCCAATAGAATGCGCTCTTAGCCTATTGAAGGATTTGCTTATCTCTAAACGCTATTTTGTTTGTTAGTCATTTGTTTACAAAAGTCAGTTGTTTTTAAGTCGTTTACGTGGACGTATCATACCTTTCTTTGGTGTTAAAAATGTCTAATTTTAAGCCAAATAAAGAGCATTTGCGGCATGTCATGATTTTCTTATTTAATCAAAAGAAAAAGGCATCTGAATGTCATCGAATTCTTGTTGAGACTTATGGCGATGTTGCTCCAACCGTCAGGACATGTGAACGTTGGTTTTAAAGTTTCAAACGTGGTGATTTTGATGTTACTGATCAAAAACGAGAAAATCGACCAAAAAAGTTTGAGGACTTCGAATTGCAATCTTTATTAGACGAAGACAATACCCAAACCCAACAAATGATGGCAGAACAGTTGAATGTCACTAGGCAAGCCATTTCCGATCGCCTGAGAGCTATGGGAAAGATTCAAAAGGTTGGAAAATGGGTTCCACATGAATTGGACGAACGACAGATGGAAAAACGAAAAACTGTGTGCGAAATGCTGCTTTTTACGCCACGAAAGAAAGGGTTTTTTGCATCGAGTTGTAACTGGCGATGAAAAATGGATTTATTTTCAGAATCCCAAACGAAAAAAAAAAATCATGGGTAACGCCAGGACAACCATCCACATCGAGTGCAAGACCGGATCGTTTTGGGAAGAAGACAATGCTGTGTGTGTGGTGGGATCAGAAGGGAGTAGTCTACTACGAGCTTCTCAAACCCGGCGGAAACAGTCAATACCGAGCGCTACCGACAACAAATGATCAATTTGAGTCACGCATTGATCGAAAAACGCCCAGAATGGGCTCACAGCCACGCCAAAGTCATTCTTCAGCATGATAACGCTCCTGCACATTCAGCAAGATTGACTAAGGAAACGATTTCTTCGCTTGGTTGGGAACTCCTACCCCACCCGCCGTATTCACCTGACCTGGCGACTTCTGATTATCACCTCTTCTCATCGATGGGACACTCATTGGCGGAGCAACACTTCAACAATTTCGAAAACGTACGAAAATGGCTCGATGAATGGATTTCAAATAAAGATGAAGCATCTTTTGGAATGGTATCCATATATTGCCCGAGAGATGGGCAAAATGTGTAGAAAGCGAGGGTCAGTACTTTGAATAAAATATATTATACTTTTTTTTTAAATTACTGTGTATTTATTTTAAGAAATAAACGACATTTTAAACTTGCATACCTGGTATATTAAAAAAAAAAAAAAAAAAAAAATACAATGTGCAGCTGAGCGTGGAGTTGCAGTTCTGTTCAAGTGTTCTCATCTTTGTTTGTTTGTTTCGTTTAACGTCACTTTATGCTGCTATAGCTAATCGGATCTTCTCACCTTAATAATAGGACATAAACTCTAGCGGATAACTCGATTTTAGTCTCCACTTTCTATTGCATGGAATTCTTACGTATTTATTCCCTATGATATAAAATCTTTCGTAAAATAGTTAATGCTTCTTGCTATACCATAAATGAATCAATTCACAATGAACCTTAATTTCTAAGACGTTACTGATTTGGTCTGAGGCAGAAAACAAACTAAATTCATAATAAACTAAATACCACAAGTTTTTCATTTTAATTCCCATTCTATTATCCATAAGAAACTGAGATGTCTGAAAAGAGGGTAGCTTAGAGACCTTTTAATATTGAACGTCAGTGGAATACGATCTATGGTTGGTTTTTCCACAAGTTTTTGTAATGCCATAGATTCTTAATCAAGCTTTTTTACTAGATCTATTTTGGTATACAGTTGATGTTTTTTTTTTGTTTTTTATTTCCCTTTGTTCTTACCTGTCCATAAAATCTAAATCTTTGATATATTTTTGCTGATTACTGTAAAAAAAAAAAATATTTTTTTTTATTTTGTTAGCACTTATGACAATTTTTTATTATTATTTTCTTCGCTTTTATTGTTATAAATCAGTATGTAAATTTATTGCATTTCATGTAAAAAAATAAATTCGTTTTTAGGTCCTTCATCAGTATATATCATTATATGAAAATTAATGATTGCTTAAAACTGGAAAAAACATGGTGTATCAATTTATCATACAAATCAGTTCCTTGGGTGAATACAAAATTATGGTAATCGCTTCATGAAAATATGTAGTTTAAACAAAATAAACTCTTCATTGGTAATTTGCGATTGTTCTCTTTACTATTCCTACTTTTTATTTGCAATAATAATAAACCTTGTACTAAAACTGATAGTGTTTCAGTTTAAATTTAGACATTAATAAATTAAAGATGAGAATAGAAATAAAAGACAACCAAATAAAAAATGGTGGATACAGCTGTGTGAGGAATTAACGTATTGAGGCCATCCAATTAGGTCTGAAGCCACCTCAAGTTGGTAAAACTATGTTTCATTTAATGGCTGACCTATTAATCTCAAGTGTCCTCTTTTATCAAACAAAAACTTCATAATTTTTCATGTTTGATAATGTACTAAAATTATATTAAAGTACAGTTTATACTGTCACTTATTACCTCACTATTTACCTTTCCTACATTAACATAAAAACATATCTGGTCTTAAAATATTTCACTCAAAAGAACATTAATCAAAATTAAAAAAATAATCGATAAACGATTATTCTATATCTACGTAATAATAAACAAGAAAAACACTATAAAAAATAAAATGTTATTCTATAAAAGCAAGTTGTTATACATCAAAATACAACAAACGGTAGCAATGATGGCTACAATCAATAGATTGTTCACAACTGATGTAAATGTCAATAACAACTATTCAAGTGTAGTAGCAAACCATGATAATAAACAACGTATCGACGAGTCGTTACAAATGCGAAGTACCGAATGTTTATAAACGTTTGTTTTTGTTTTGTTTTTTCCCCCCGGCCTTTAGCGCTTGTTTGATTGCTTACATTAATTTGGACATAATAAAATAGTTTGCATAGTTAATCCTTTGACAGGGTTATTCCTCTCGTTTACGGAGTAAATTCCTATTTAAGAAGACTCTACGATGTACAACAGTTCTAAAGCGGTGGCAAAAAAAAAAAAAAAAAAAAAAAAAAAAAAATGCCATTTTTCACATTATATAGTTTTCATTTGTATCGAAGAAATAGGTACATAGCTAGGCCATTGTTTTGTTTTTTTATACTTTAAATTTTCATTTACACCTGTGAATATACAGACAGTCAGCGAATCATATGAAGTGATAACAGGAAAAACGCGAGAGGGGGAGGGGGTTGGATATGGTATTCAAATTAGCTGTTTAGTGCTTCAAAAGGCAGAACTTCACTTTACAATACTTCCTTAAAATGTGTCAGTGCTTCATTAAAAGGAGTAACTTTCAGGAGCAACACATTTGTTTTACTTTGTGAATTAATAATACTATTTAAATAAATAAATGGACTGACAATAGCAAAAAAAAAAAAAAAAAAAAAAATAAAAATCATTTTATACCTTTCCACAAAATAATACATAAAAAAAAAAATTAAAAATCATTTTATAACTTTAAATTTCTAGTTAGATATGAGACAAGGAATTCTAAAAAAAAATAATAAATAAAAAATAAAATGAAGTTCTCCCGATTTGAAGAAAACGAAAATTGCAGAAGATTAAGCTTGTCAGAAAGGTCGTTTTTCTGTTATAGCAATGTAGGTAGGAGTCAATTTTCAGTAAGTAGAAATAAGTTAGTAAACGCGATTCATTTAAGACAATAACTCAATTTTTATTTTGTTTTAACTATTTATTGATATTTGTAAGTGTAAACATTATATAAAAGTAAATTTAACTTAAATTATTACAATCACATTTAAAAAGATGTTAGGAACTACTCACTAAAAGCACATCAGTAAGTTTTCTATTAAAAGGTCTCGAGGCCATCTTCTTTTCAGACACCTCAGAGGATTATCGGGAATCGAGTGTGAGGCAAGTTAGAAAACTAGTGGATCTGAATAGTTATGAAGTTTACTGTGAAGGAATAGGTAGGTACTGTTTTGGGCTACATCAGCAACATATGGAACATCAAGGTCTTTATGGATAAGTTTTTTTGTAACATAATAAGGAGCATTTAGGATTTATTGAAGGATTTTGGATTGTAGGGATTGGGCAAGAGAAGAATTGGAAGGTTAATTAGAGCCCCAAAGCTCAAAGCCGTATGTCAAAATGGGTCTAATTAATGTCATGTAAATTAAACTTTTGTAATTCTTTGGAAGCTCTGAACGCTACATATATATATTATATACATATGTGTGTGGGAATGACCTCGTGCTATACATTAGTATGTATCCTTAAAAACTCAAATAAATACCAGTCAATTTACTGGCAAGTTAGGGGCTAAGTTACATGTAACAGATTATTTGACAGGTGTCAATTATCTAGACTGAGTACTTCTAAGTACCCGCTAGGGAGGGGGGGGGAGAGGGAAGAAAGAAACTTTTTGTTAATTGAAAGTGTGACAGAAGATGGATGATGAAAGTTGGGATCAGCAGTCAGAGCGGGCTAATGCCTTCCTTGTCAATCAGGTCGCTATGCCAGCGTCCAGGTTCGATTCCCTACAAAGTATCCTCAGGCTGTAGTTGTAAACAAAATCTGTGTGTTATTAACTTTATTTATTTCAAATAACTTCAAAAAAAACAACGTAATAATAGTATATTCTCTGATTTATAGTATTTCTTAAAGCATATATTGTTTTCTCTCTCATCTAGAAGCCAACAAAAAAAATTAAATATGTCTTTTTCCAAAACATATTAAATAACAATGCCGACATTGCACACCACATTAACAAAATCACTCAGTCTGTAAAACCCTGAAGAAAACCTGATCCTCAATTTTGGAGGTATATCAAGATCCCAGGTAATCCCAACGATTCTCTCTAACGTAAGTGGAGAAAGCAATGCTTTAACTCCATTATATCTATTTAGACGTCTCGGATTCAAGGAAACTTTGATGAGTTTCGTAGAATGGTTTAAAAATTGATAATGATTAAGCAGTAAGACTATTTGGAAAGGTTTCGAAGAGATTTGAAAGCTAAGATTGTATTGCCGAAAACAAAATATAGATAATTAATACTTTCAATCAGAAACGTAATTTTTTAGTAACGTACTATGTTTTATAAAGTAATGTTTGTTAGCGAATTCCTCTTTTATTTACATATGACAAAATTTTCTTTGAATTAAATGATTTAAGAGTTACTTATATATGTATATATAACGAAAAAAAAAAGAAGCTAAATTTTGTTTATTTATTTTAAAATAATAATAGTTATATTTTTAGAGAGCTGTCAAGAGAAGCGAAATTGACCATATATAAAACAATATTAAGACCTATTATCACATACGCGAGTAAGACGTGGGCACTCACCAAGGTTAATGAAAAAATGCTGAACTGTTGGGAAAGGAAGATCTTGCGTAAAATCTTTGGTCTAATAGGATATTGTGGTAGGTGCAGAATTAGGAAAAATGAGGAGCTAAGAATACTGTACCAAGAGCAAGATTTAGTTGGTTCGATATAGAGAGGAAGGCTGAGATGGCTAGGGCACATTATAAGGATGGAGGGATCACGGTGCCCAAGTAAATGTTTGGAAGGGAACCCTGCAGGCGCAAGGAGGAGGGGAAGACCTAGAAAACGATGGTTAGAATATGCAGAGGAGGACCTAAGGAGCCTAGGTGTCGGAAGATCGAGACAGATTGCTCGAGAGGGAGAGGAATAGGAGAAAGTGATGGAGGAGACCAAGATCCTTCGAGGACAGTAATGCCAATAAGAAAAGATAAATAAATAAATAAATTATAACAAATATTTAAAGTTAATAATATTTCAGGTTTTAGTAACTTATGTAAAAAAAAATTTACGTGTAAGCAAAAAAATACTGACTAATAGCAAACAATAATTCCTAACAATACACACCGACGAATTGAAAGGAGTTGAATGAGGGAACTCCTTTATTAACGTATAGCCTAAAACAATGTCAGAAGGAGGTACTAATGGTTACATTTTCTACCTCATGCTTTAAATGTCATCACATTTTTGATAGCGTCATATTTCCTGATTGTATTTAGCTTGAAGGCTTGGCCAGGTGTGGATTGAAAAACAGTGTTTAAAGAAATTACTTTTAATTAAGAAATTACTCAGTTCCGTTGAGATTTTATTTATTGGTCGGGAGATTTGAAACCTTGTTGTAACCATGATTCTTTCACATTCCTTTACTTTAGGTAGATAAATACAAAAAATAATTCTTCGCACTAATAATTATTTTTTAAAATTTATTTTATTAATATTTTAAAAGAACTTTCTAAAAAAATATTATTAAAGTTAAATTAATTAAAGAACTTCTATTATTCCTAAATTATTAGTAATATAGGAAATTATTAAAATACTAGGCATCCCCTGTCACGACTTCGCTCGCTCTCTTAAGTAAAGAATTTAGATTATTTCAACTAATAATTGAAATCCAAATAATGTATTGAAGTAAGCAATTGAGCATTATTATTATTATTATTATAATTATTTTTAATGATATTATAAAGCATAGCTGTAATTTTTAACCTGGTACCATTGCACATATTAAGTAGCTCACGTAAAAACATAATGTAACCTGCAATTTTTAAATTAATTATAAAGTTCATAATCCAGATAGACGAATTAAGAAACCATTGCGGATAATGGACTGCATTATCAGTGCTTACAACTAAAGGCCCATGGATGATATTTTTACACACAATATAAAAAAGCAAAGGATCGACAGTTTGATTTGGTAATAATTTTTATTCGGCAGAAATAATTTGATTGATTTCACCCGGTAGAATTTTAATTTCGAACCATAAAGGTATGTGACACTGTGGCAAACCGTGTTTCTGCTACTCAACATTTAAATTGTTATTATTGCTAAACCTTCCTCGAACTATGCTGTAATTAAATTTTGGTATAGGTCTGTTCATTAGTTTGGCCATTATTCATTATTAGCGCTAGTCACATACCTAATAGTCGATTTTCAAAATTCATTAGGATCCATATGTCGCATCATAAATTTATAGCTTTTGTAATAATTTGATTGAATATAAGTAAATATAATTACAGAAATCATACTCTATATAACATCATATGTTTGTAATCTTTCTTACAAAATGATACTTGCCAATTTTCAAACTTTACAGCACAACACATATTTATCACATTTTTTAATAACAATACAATTAGCAATCTGTTAATTTTATTATTGTTAAACCTTCCTTGAACTATAGAGATGATGTAGTTAAAATTTGGTAGACATTGATTCAGTTATTTTCGTGGATAGTGATCACAAACGAAAAAAGGCTTGTCCTTTTGTATAATAGTACATATAAAATGTTTTATTTTAAATTTCAAAAAATCTATTTTGTTATGTAGTAAATATTATATTTTTTTGCAAGGAGAAGAAAAAGTTGATTTAAGCTATCAATAATTATGAGCATCATTTCCTATAATAATTTGTGATAATCGAGAATATAATTACGTTGAATCGAGAAAAGAGTATTAACGAAGAAGAGAAGAAGAGAGGAAAAAAAAATTAATTTTGTTTTCGTTAAGCGATTCTCGGGTAACTTTAGATTTATAATTGACGAAGCTAAAGGACGGTGTCGGGTTCCTCATTCAATTGCCATCTCCCGATCGGGTGCCCTTCTTAAAGTAAAATCCTTTTAATTACGTCTAACTGCCGGGGTCTAATTATATTTAACAATTGTAATTAATATTTAACAATTAAGTAACGCTTATTTGGCCCCAAGTTCTGAAGTGATGAGATGAAATTTGAACCGGGATGAAACAATATCAGAGTAGGGTTTCAATGAGGCTGTTTATAACTTAGTGTAAACATTTTTTAGTTTTTTATAATAGTGCAAATCATTAGAAAATCACCGTTAAATGTATCGCAACACTTTGAAATATTTTAATTTTATAAAAATGTATTTTTTTTTTTTTTTAAATAAAGGAAGGTTCTGAAGTCTATAATATACATTCGTAAGCTAGTCAACAATTTTTTTTATTAAAATAAATTTAAATTTTATTTCTATGCTCCCAATTATCTACAAAAAAACATGTATATGTGACTGCAATTAGAACTATTTGGACGTACGGAGTCGAGCTTTGGGGCTCCACTGAGCCATCCAATTCATCTCGTATCCAATCCTTACAATCCAAAATCCGTCGTAAAATCCTCAATACTCCTTACTTTGTCATCAATAAACCTATCTATATAGATATTAATGGTCCATATGTTGCTGATTTAGCCCACACCAGATACCTATCCTTTCATAGTGAGCTCCATAACCACTTAAATCCATTAGTTTCTCAACTTGCTTCCCACACCAATCCCGATAATCCTCCGATACGTCTGAAAAGAAGACCTAAAGACCATCTAGTGTAGAATTTTTATTGAAGTGCTATTGATTAGTACTTCTTTTCGAGTTTTTTTCACCTTATTGTAATATTTAACAACACTTGATATATACTTGATGTATATATTAAAAAAAAAAAAAAATTAAATCTTTCAATAAACACAAAAGTTAGAAAAGTTTCTTTTTAAAATTTTCATTTTTTATAATATTAGCTTTTAAATTTTAAATTTATATTTAATAAGGAATATTGCCCCCTCTGGTTTGAATGATCGTTTCCACTAGTCTTGACATACTTGGACTGAACAAACATGGACTGAAGGAAATTGAAAAAAATAATCTAAAATTCCATTGTTGGTTATTAGCAGGGAAAAACATAGATATTTCAAATCTTTAATGTCTCACGTTTAATAAATAATTTTAATATAAATATAAATCATGTATGGATTAAGGTAAAAACCAGGAAAATCTGGAGAATTACGGTTGTTGCAATACTTTTGACGGGAAGTTTATTATGTATAGTATTTTCAAAACTACACTATATTATATATGCATAGTACATTGATGCATGTGATACACAGGTAAAACATTTATAAAGTTGCATATTTTTTTTTGAAAATTCACCGATTTGCAGACCATCTAAATATGTTAGAGTTATTTACATCACTATAAAGTAAAATTAAAAAACAGCACATAATTCATTTTAATCAAGAAAGAAAATGTTGATAGTTTGTTATGAAGAAAAGTCCCTAAATGTCCAATTCTTCTTAAGCCTTCTTTGTCACTGTGTTTCTTAAGACTTGATCAATTGAAACATTTATGAAATGTTTTTCTTTCAGCAGCGGCATTTTCTTTATTTTTAACTCCTTGTTACTTTTACATTTTATTGAAATATTTCGAGTTATACTTTCTTTTGTTTTCCCCCGTACTAACTGTCATATTTAAAATGGAATTGAAATCGTGTAGTCAAAGAATTCAAGACTAGTTCCAGTTATTGAGTAGGTAGAACTTTATTTCAAGAATAGATTATACTTCATAAGTAATATCCAATTCAATGGTGCCGTATTGTTGAGGAAAAAGTAAAATAAACTAAAGAGTAAAAGAAAAGTAAAAAGAAAAACTCAAGTGATACGACTGTGAACGAAAATAGACGGAAAAAAACTAGTAAGCGTTAACCAACTTTACGTGGTACGATCAAATTAATGATTCCGTATCGAATTTATGGAGAAATTTACTTTTACATTACTTTTCATTCGGCAAACAAATCAGTTACTTGTGTAAATAATATATTATGATAATCGCTTAATAATAAACTCTACATGAGAAACCACAAAATGAAACAAAAAGGAAAAAAAAAAATTGTTTAATAGAAAATAAAGGAAAACTGTCAATAAGCGACACCGGATCAAAGGATTTTATGTTATTACATTTATTTATTATTATTATTTAGGATTTATTTTATGATATTATCAATTTAAGTTTTAAAACCTAATGATGTTGTTTCCAAATTTCAACTAGATAGAAATAAATAAATAATAAAAATATTGTCATATGTTTTCCCTTCACCTAGAGACAAAATAGAACCTTTCCAAAAAAAGCTGTGTAACTCAAGTGATACGACTGTGAACGAAAATAGACGGAAAAAACTGGACGTTAACCAAACTTTACGTGGTACGATCAAATTAATGATTCCGTATCGAATTTATGGAGAAATTTACTTTTACATTACTTTTCATTCGGCAAACAAATCAGTTACTTGTGTAAATAATATATTATGATAATCGCTTAATGGATAATTGTGTTTTAAACATAATAAACTCTACATTGAAACAAAAAGGAAAAAAAAAAATTGTTTAATAGAAAATAAAGGAAAACTGTCAATAAGCGACACCGGATCAAAGGATTTTATGTTATTACATTTATTTATTATTATTATTTAGGATTTATTTTATGATATTATCAATTTAAGTTTTAAAACCTAATGATGTTGAGCATAAACCTCCACTTTACCGCTTCTGTATACAGATGATATTGAAGAATACAACGTTTTGAGTCTGTTTTTACAAGGGAAGGCTTTTCTACCTATCTATGTGGGGTACTTCTGTCGAATAGTGTTCGAAAATCATAGTTTTCCCAACAGATTGGATGGTGAGAATTACTAGAATTTGTAACAAATCCTTCATCACGATATTCCATCTGAAGTTTGGCAAAATATGATTTTCCAACACCTCCACATTATTCGAAAGCAGTTTCCATATTATTAAGGATATTTTATTGTGCTTGTTTACTTATTGTTTTTTATATGTGGAATTAAAATAAAGCCAAAGGCAATAACTTTAAAATGTGTTTCACAGCAAACCTGTGAAATATTTAGTTGAGAAGCCCTTTGTTGATATTTTCCTTAACCCTTGTTGATGTGTTCACATCCCAAGTCCAACGGTTCGATCCACCACATCAAGCAGGGCCTTGAATGTGAGAGTTAATTATTAAAACTAAAAAGGTAGAGACCCTTCAGGGCCCTTATAAGGGGTGTGACAGGCAGGCTTTGTAGTGACCTGTCGCTGCCGTGTACTTGGTGTACCTGAGTGTACTCCGAGTATGGGTCCGATGGCAAAGGGCACCATAGATTGTGGCAGCTAATCAGTGGAGGGGTGGGGGGTTGGGGGGGGGGGGGAATGTGATTGCAACGAGCCACGCTGTCATTTCCCTTCCACGGCTGGCACTTCCAAATATTGACTGCCATCAGAGCGCGCCCCGGGCGGCGGTCGATAACTTCAGCCGTTATTAGCATCGCCACTTAAAAGACGGTCGAATATCATCTCTTGTTTAACTGGGATTAATTTACTCTCGGCTGTCGTCGATGAATACTCATCCATCTGAAGGGAAAGGTATCCGCTTTCAAAGAAAGTAGTGTGTCACTCCTACTTGTAATTGCATCCACACTTTTATAACTCTCCAACATTACTCATAAAAATAATATAAAAACTTCAAAAACTAAAACACATTATATTTGAACGGATTTATGAAAGAATGGGTCCTCTAGTCAAACATTTGGTTGATGAACATGTCGCTATGTAGTTCCTTAGCTTGGGGGCCTATACAATACAGTGAAACTCCGATTATCCGGGTTGACTTGGAGAAATCGCAAAATATTTTTTTTTTTAATAGTTAATTAACAGACGCTGTAGACCGTGGTTCGAAGTTCACTTAAAATAAGATAGGTCTCGTCTTATTCGTTTTTATGACCCAATAAAATACGTAAAACTAAATAAACCAAGCGGGAGCTAACAGGTACAACACGTTTTATTTTAAGTGCTATAAATCTATAATTTTATGAAAACACAACTCGCGACAGCGGCCCAGGCTGGGCAAAACCCGTGTAGGATGGATGTGCTATGCTTCTAGATATTCTTTAAGTACGTTTACTCAGAACTTGACTGTCATGAGGCCTGTGTGCTCCGCCTCTATACTAATTCTTAGACCTAGCTCCGGTAGCTGCCGCTTATTTAATTTAGTTTTATATCTTTTATTGTGTCATGAAAACGAATAAGACGGGACCTAAATTTTACGTGAGCTCCGAACCACAGCCTACTAATAAGTAATGTGAATGTCTGCTAATAAACTATTTTTTTAAAAAAATGTATGTTATAAAAAAAATTTTTTCTTCTTAAAATCGATCCGGAGTTTCAAGTTTGACCATAGCCATACATCAATTGTTAATCAGCAATGTGATTGTTAGGTGTGGATTAAACTATGACAGTGAATAAAACAAAATTAAAATGTTTATAAGAATTTTCTATTTTTTGCTTGGGAAAACAAGAATGAGTTCAAAATATATAATATAAAATATATTTTGAAGAAGAGCTTTTGAGATAAAAGCAAAAAAAAATTTTTTTGTGTGACCACAAATTTTGAACGTTTCATTTAAAGAACCTTCTGATTTAATTTTCCTCAATTTATTAAATAACTTACCAAAGCCGTATTGGATAACAGAGCACGGAGCGGTATAATAAACATGGCTGGGTATATCCGTGGCCGGATTATTAAAAAAAAAAAAAAAAAAAAAAATGAAGATATATGAAATTACGGACATACTTGCCAGTGTGGTAACCATATGAAGCGGGAGGACTACGGTGAAGAATTTAAAGCATTCGATGTTTTAATAAAGAGGAAAAGGTTCCTTAGCATGTGTTTGATTGAAGTCAGTATATCTTTATTGTCTTATTGCTCTGGAATATTCTTATTAGATATTGCGATTGTTTGATATAAAATATAACATTTTTCGACATTAAAAAATATCTTCTAACTGTCTAAGTTAGGAAATTGTCCTGTAAGTATTATTTTTATACATTGAGACTCCGAAAAGCTTACGTTCCTGGAAATCACTTGAGGTACGTATAATGGTATAGAAGGATCAAAGCTATGGCATAGATGAATCAATTGCCACTTGTATTGGAATTATTTTTATTTGAAAGCTAGTTTCGAATGTTAAACGTTCATAATTAGTTCAAAAAACTTCAAAACATCAGCACTTAAAAAATAAAAAAAAAACCTGTACCACATACAACCCATGAAGGATCTTTGATTCAGTACTCAGGTAACGCTGTACTGTTTCTGAGCCAACGGTTGTGAAAGGAGGTGATTTGGCCAGGATTCACGCTCAACCACCAGTTTTTTCCCCAATTAAGGGTATCCCACTTTTTAAGAGGCAGGGTGGGCCCCAGGAGGGTCTCCCAAACTTGAATTCGATCCACGGCCGAAATAATAGAAAATAAATATTCTGCCTTTAGTCGGACTCGAAGCCGGGCCCAGAAGCATGGCAGTCAAGCTTACCCACTTACCTACCGCGCCTTTGTTTCGTAGATTACATATATTAAAATTTTAAACAAGTAAGAAAAGAATGTTTAACATCCAAAACTTCTTTAATATATATATTATCCTAATTGCCCCTATTGTGTTTGTGTTTTTTCCCACATCTATTTATTTTTACATATTTTAACTAGAATTCATTTCCAGTCGAAATCGTTGTGTGATTACGAATTATATAATTGGCTTTATTTTTTTATGCGCTCAAAGATCATTCAAACCACATGATGTTACAACTATTGTATTAATTTGTGTTACACATAAATTGGGGTTTGATTAAATCTTTGACCTTGCCCGGTTAAATAGATAAACCAGAAAATAACAGTATAGAGAGCTTAAATAATAATAATAATAATTTGAAAAAAAAAACAAAGGTGCACTGTATAAACAATATATACATAAGAAAAGCAGAGAAAAAAAATAAGTAAAAAAAAATTATAATAACAATATTCTAGTATAATTATTACAATGCGTTCAGAAAAATAAAGAAATATCAAAAGGAAATCAATAAAATACAATAAATGTAGTGAATAGAAAGGAAAAGATACATAGAGAAAAAAAAAATTTAAGACCTATTTGAATGTTAATAAGACAAAATATTTACAAATCCCTAAAAACATATATTTACACATCTACTTCCTATCCTGTAAGATTATATACCTATATGAGATAATAAGCAATTATTTAGGGAGAGGGGACAAATGATACAAATTTACAAATAATTATATAATTAGGATTGATAAATTAATTGCCACTTCTATTGAGATTAAACATTCATCTTCAGTTCTAAAACATACAAAATGTTTTCAACACATCAGTACTATGTTACATAGATTATATATACTAAAGTTTTTAAAATCCAAATTGTATTCAATTGTATACAATCCTAATTGTATTGATCCTTTTATACCATCATGCGTACCTCAAGTGAAATAATTATATAATTATTGGAATAATTTATTACTATTGGATATAGCTGGGATTGACTGACTTGATTTTTAATTATTACACATATTGGCGGCGTCTAACTGGGATTTAAATTAGCTCCGAGGATTGGGATGATGTGGACTTTTCCATGAATAACATATTGTAAACATTGGTGGATTGTACCGATGTAGTAAGGATTTAAACATGGTTTTTATCTACAACCTCCGATCAGTCTTCGTGATGAAAAATTCAAAATAAATAAATAAAACAAAAACATGTGGGGATTGGGGCGTCTCCTACGCTCCTGGCCGTCCCCTGTGGGCTCCTGGCTGCTTGACTTCATGCCTTCGGCTCAATCGGGTTCTGCCCAGAAGGACCTTCAAATCATGATATAATATTTTTATACTTACTGAGCGTTTATGACCTAGATGTTTTACGCTCTAAAACTCTAAAGAACAACAACAACTGGGATTTAAAGAGATATTGTAATAAGATAGTTCTGAATGAGTTTAAGGAAGGAGCATGTCTAATGTCAGGAGGTATAGAGTTTCAGAGGGTAGTGGATCGAACTAGGAAGGAGTGTTGGTATAATGCTGTTCGATGGAAGAGAATATATAGGTAAGAGGAACGTGATCTTGTTTTGAGTTGGAAGACTTTAATTTCAATAGGTCATAGGGTCATAGGGTGGGCAATGGTTAAGGACATGGTAAAGGAAAGTGCCCAGGAAATATTGTCTACGGGAGAATGGATAGAGACACTCCAAGGCAGTGTAGAGGTGCGAAAAATGAGAATCTCGGGATTTCGAAAACAAAGCTGAGTGTTCATAATTCGTTGTAATCTGTAACTAAGACGCATCTACACCACACAACCATAATCAAACTGAGGAAAAATAAATGAGGAAACCAGGAGTTTCCGCGTGGTTTGAGGAAGGAAATGGCGGGAACGATGGAATAATTTGAGGGTTATTTGGCTATATGTAACTGGTATATAGTGGAGGTTGAGTGAGTGAATGTGCAATTAACTTTAGCAATTTACTCACCTTAGCTAGAAGTGTTTTTATAAACTGGTCTACCCAAATATTGGTGGATTTAGGTGCAAATACGTGCCTAAATATTGCCAGTTTGTGAAGCGTTGTCTTGAGAAATAACAGTGGAAGCAGGCCAACTATATTGGACCAAATTACCGGAAACCAACGGACCAAAGGAGCGGGCAGGAGTCCTGAATCCACAGGATGTAATTGCGTTTGTATATCGTTAGTGCTCTGTTCGGGGCAGCGCTATCTTGTGGCCGGCCAGCAAACCTGAATCAGCTGAGCGCAACTTTTTCTTTTTATAAAAGTCGGCAAAGATTTTTACTGGGCTCTTGTTTTTTTAAGGAGTATTTATTTTCAATTTAAATAACGACAACATGAAGAAATAAAAAAAGAAAAATATTAATGTTATGAAGGAATTTATATTTCCTGTTGACATTCAAATTAATTATAATTACATGAAAAATAAAAGTGGAACATTGCCTTATAAGTTGATACACAAGAAATAATTTGGTAAGTTGTATTGCTACTCTCCAGAAAGGCACCCCAACTAAGAGAGGTAGAAGAAGAAGAAGTATGAACAGGTCAAAAAAGTTTCCCGGTCTTGCTTCATTTACATGTTTTAGAGCCTCTGTGTATAAAAGTTTTTTTTTTTTTTTTTTTTTTTTTTTTTTTCAAAAAATCGTTTTGTTTCTTCGTTCATTTTGTTTAAGAACTTCTTCTTTTCGTATTGTCGATATCAGTTGAAAGTTACGAATTGTTTCTTGTTAAAACTTTGAATGAATTCAAATATTATCAAGAAACATTCTGCGATGGATCTATGAGCAATCAGAGCTAAATATATTTCATAATAATTAATTGAGTAAATCTAAAACGACTTCAAGCGATTTTGTAGTTTATTTTCTAAATTTTAGTTTATGGATAAAACATATCCTAGATCCCATTCTCTACACAGTATATACAGCCTTACCACCTACAGTCTTCACCACGTACTCGGATGACACATATGTGTTATCAGTAAAACATGATCCCTTCATGGCATCCCAAACATTCCAATATCACAAACCTTCAACAAGGTGCCGAAAGTGAAGAATTAAAATAAATATCATGGAATAACCTTCAGCCTTCCTCGCCCTATATCATCGTATCCTTTCATAATATTTCACTGACCCTTGCTGAACTGATCCGCTACTTATGACTACAACAGGACAAATGTTTTACAGATAATCCACATACAAGACTAAAATGACAAGAAACTACTCGTTTTTTTCAATCTCTTTAACATTATGAGACAAACACTCTAACATGCCGATTAATTACATGGTGGTAATTAAACCTATTTGGGTATACAGAATTGATTTGTGGGGCTCCACAATCCGCGAAATCCGAAATGCTTAACGCTCCTCACTTTGTCACAAATAAACTAATCCATAAACATTTTCATGATCTATATGTTGCTGATTTAGCTCAAACCAGATCCATATCCTCTATAGTCAAATTAATTATCATTAACATCCACTATTCTCCAATCTTGTTTCGAATTCAATTCCGGAAAACCTCCGAGGTGTCTAAATAGAAGATAGTCGGTAGTTGCTTAAAAATTGGCGTGCTTTTACGACATCTGCTAGATGTATTTTTTGGATGTAGTTGTATATTTCATTAAATAGAATAATAAAAAAAAAAATATGGACATATTTTTTATGATCCATACCAAACAAGGAGACAATATCAATCGATTTGGTCTATAGTCAACCATCGGGAAGTAATGCCTAAAGTGTGGAAGAGGCCTTAGAGAAACAATTAATAACCTGGTCAAAACAGGTAAGTCACCTATAGATTACTCTAAAATTATGTCCACTTATAGAGCGTTGTAAATCTAAAACACTACTATGAAGAACTCAATATGAATTTAAAAAACTCACCAGATAAGTGCTCAGTATTCTCACTGCAACACAATAAACACATATTACTCAATTGATCAAAATTGATTATTATGTAAATAAATATTTTTTTTTTATTAATAAATAAGAAATCGTCAATGTGGTGCTGGACAAGGTCATGAAGAAGCTGTGGAGAGTCAAATCATAAACAGCAGTGCATTCAAAAAGGAAACCTTCAGGAAAAGAGTTACAAAACTGGAAAGACTGAGTTTCGTTACCAGCAACCTTTACAACAAGAAGAACCTGTCAACCAAGGCCAAAGTAAGACACTACAACACAGTCGTCAAACCGGTGATTCTTTACGGGACGGAGACCTCGTGCCTCCCCAGTCTAGAAAAGCACCTGAAAATTGAGAGGAGGGTCCTGAGAAGAATACATGGGCCCAGAAGAACACCAGAGAGTTACAGGTTGAAATCGAACGAAGAAATCTACAAGGATACAACGGATCTGGAGTCGGACATCAAAATAAGGAGGTTAAGGTTTTATGGACATATGGTGAGGGTGAGCCCCGAAAGGTTGAACCACTAGATCTTCGAGAAGATCCGTGGTTATAAAGTCTCGACTGGGTACCTTAGGCAACTGAGAAGTGATCTGAACCAGATAGGTTTGGGAGACCAGGACTGCCTCGATAGGGACGAGTTCAGGAAGACATTGGCAGGGGCGAGGGCTCTTGTGGAGAGGAAACATCCCGAGAGGGGTCACGCATAGACTGAGGAGAGAAAGCTCAAGCATTCAGAGTTCATGAAAAACATGTGGAAGAAGAAGAAGAAGAAGCAGGCGAAGAGCAAAGAACAAGTGCCGCGTGGTCCCAGGTGCAGTTCCGTGAAGAAAAAATAAAAATAAAAATACACATATTTTGAAGAATAGTGAGTAACTGCACTTTGCAGCAGATTTTTCAAAAAATTGACTCCAATAGTACAGGAGCCGACCACACTAAACCTGTCATAATAGGTCTACAAAAAAACCAAAGCTTATTTGAAAAGTTATCAGTTTTTGTGTAATAAAACCATTGCTGCCGTTTCTAAACACGGGTCAAGATGGCGGCAGCAAGTAAAATAAGGTTCCAAAAGGCCTTTTTAAAGGCAAAACTGCTGAAATATTTTGATTGGGGTGCTCAATCCGAATATGAAGTTAGCTACCGTGGCAGCCGTCGGCTTCATACCCAAAAACGCTCAAGATTGCGGTATATATTGTCTTTTTTTATATATAACAAGACAACGAAAGGTTTTATGAAGCATGGCTTTATATATCGATTTGCAGCTGGAACCAGAACCTACAAAATGAAAAAAAAAACCATTCGCAATTTGGACCATTTTTCGCAAAGTCGCAAAACATGTTTATCGGTACTTTTTTGGGTATAACTCTGAATCTATTGTCCGATCCGACATTTATTTTTTTAAATCTAAAATCTAGTTGAATTTACTAATAGATCCTGTATACGAATTTTTTATCAAGTCCCTTAAAATATACAGGCTAGCACGCTAAAAAAAAAACGTATTGTGAAATCTAAGTTTTTTTGGCACACTTATCACTAAAACTCCGAAAATATATGTCTAATGGAAAATTTGTTTTTTCCATCTCAAAGCTGGTCAAGCTTACTATAAGACCTCATTTATGATTTTTTGACCAAGTCTCATAAAATATCCACGCTAGCACGCTAAATGTGGATGTTTGTTTGTTTTTTGGGGCTTAACGTCCTTATGTACTCCAACTAGGGCAGGAAGGACGGGTTGTCCTACAGATTACCAACCTATTGTAGTGTAGGGTGGGAAGGCCAAGATTTATTCGTGAGTGCTAGAATTAAGGTGTTCGTACACAAGGACTTTCGTAAGGTTCAAGTATGTTGGTAAATACATTTTAAATGTTTTTTTTCTCATACAGTAAAATGTTAACTATTAAATGTGAAAAAATTATTTGAAGATAGTCTATTTAAGATAAGAAGGGAGCTGATGGAGGTGGGAGGTGATGCGGTAATCGCCAACGATCTGGAAACCTTTTCTTCTAAAAGGGGTCACTGGAAAAACCATTCCCCCATCTTCGACCCTCGAGTACAGATTGTGGCCCTGTTCTTCATTCTCAATTATCTTATTCCTATTTCATTTTTATTTTGAGTAAACTATATAAAATAAATAATTCTAAGTACAAAATAAAAAAAATTTCAACTTCTTTTTTTTTTTTTTTTCAAATAATAAGTAAATACAGAGTAAATTAGAAAATGAATTGGCAGGACTGTCCAAATCAAACTAAGATTTGTGGCTTACATGACTTATTTTTTTAGTTAGGTAGAAAAATAATAGAAAAAAATTCATTAATACAAATGCCATAAATATGATTGAGGTAGATATGATAGTATAGAAGGATTAATACAATTAGTTTTTATGAACGATTGCCCACTTTTATTGGTATTATTCATCCGAAAACCAGTTTAAAATGCTGAAAATTCTTCATAATTTCTAAAAACAAACAAAAAATCAATATTCGAAGTATAAATCCCTAAATAAAGTGAAGATCAAGCTGTTCTTGAGGTACCAAGTTTGTAAAGTTCAAGGTTACATGCTTTCTATTCTTATAGAAAATTTAATGCTTAATTTGAAAATGTTGTCAAAATTTGAAAAATGTTTAAACAAAGTTGAGATCTTACGACTTTATTACAAAAAAACGTGGTTTCCTGAAAAAAGTCTTTTTAAATTATCGTATATCTGCAACGGATTAAAATATAAAGATAAAGTCTGCGGTATTTTTCTTCATTATCTATTCTATTCTGTATATATATTTTATTTGTTTCCCTTTTTATAGTAACTATATGGAAGGGTCGTGTATTATATTTTGATATATTACAGCATTCTTACTTTTGTGTAAATATAATAAAATACTACGTTACCCCATAACATAATAATGATACCTTACCCCTACTCCTGTTACCAAGGTGACAAAACAACAAGTTAGAAAGCTGTATTATTTATAGAGTAAAATGAGATTTTTATATTTTTTTGTTCCGAAAATTTGCTGAAGGCACTAGGCGAGAGATTGACTTCATTCAGGCGGGATTAGATATAAAAAATGGATGGTGATGTTTTGAAAAGGGATATTTTGGAGGATCACCGCTGCCTGGAGACACCATTCATTATTGCGGCCTTTGTACAGTGCCCGCTCCCTGCCTGGAGGTGAGGGAAATTGTATTTCCTATGGAAAAGTATTTCCATCGGGGAATTAAATCCTAACAAATCTATAAGCTTTGTACTCTCCATTTTATTTATCAAAAGTAAATTAATTGTTAGCTAAATTTATAGAAATATAAATTTATTGGTAATAAAGTAATCAATACTGTATTTTGAAAATAAATAAATAAATAAATAAAAATATAATAAAATATAAGATCTGACTTCAGAGACAATAGATAATAATATACATAAAAACCTATAACCTATTTTTTTTTTTTTTTTTTTTTTTTTTTACTAAAACTATACAATATACATAAGCCACTGAAGGATAAGTTTCAGATTTGCCAGGATCTAACGATTTTTGGCATCCAAAGGACATTCTTAGCCTCTCCTTCCCGACAAATTATTTTCTTCTTTTTGAAAATTGTTTTAATTTTTAAAGAACGTTCTCTCTTCCCGATTAATTTTTTTTCCAGTGCTCTAAATGATACTAATTTGAGATCTGCTCGATTTTAACCGGTCGCAGGATAGCCATCCATTGTCCTTTTTGAAAATAAAATAAAATATTACGTTATTATTTAGTGATAACTAATCTACATGTTTATTAAATGCGGGAATCATATATAAATAAATATATTATTTAACTGTTATACATTCTGAAAAATAAATTATTCTCCAGGTTTAGATTGAGAGAAAGCTTAGTTAGGTAAAGTTTGCTTGAATACACAAAAAAAAAAAAAAAAAAAACAATTATCAATCTTTCGAAACTATGTAATAATAGATTATTGTAAGAATGTTTCTTATTATTTTATTTTGCTGTTTATTTATTTTTTTCATATAAACCCGAAGATTTGTTTTTAATTCTAAAATTCCACCTTATATTTTTATATGTATATAATTTATATTCTATATAAGTTGCTGCCTGATGTGTACGCTGCCAGACAATGGTGCCATTTGATTGTACTTTCAAGTTATTCTTAGGGAACATGATGTCCCAGAATAAAGGTTATTTTTCAAAAAAAAAAGGAAAAAAAAAACGAATTGATTCAATATTTTAAGCCAAAATTGTTTTTATTTTTTAGGTGCTTACGTCCTCATATATTTTAACCAGGGCATAAAAAACCTATTAGGGTCATTAAAAATATTAATTGAATAAAATGCAGCAATATTAAAAAGTATTTAAAAAAATTCATTTTGTAAGTATTTCCTTTATTAAATTTTAAATTAGTAAGGTTTATATTCATCCCTTGGGTTCATTCCTTCTTGCTTTTAATGTAGAATAGGTCTAATGTAATTTTCGAAAATTCTTAAGGAATATATGGAGCATATTTATGCAAAAATGTAAAAAAAAAAAAAACATGTTATTTTAAAAGTTCTGAATTTCATTTTATTTTTTTTTTAATATTACTTACTTTTATTAAATAAATGTTTCTAATAATCCTAATAAATGGTATGTGCTCTGGTTAAAATATATGGGGACCTAAATACCCAAAAAATAATAAGATTTTCAGCCAACGAGAAAATAAAAAATCACATTGGTGGAATTTTTTTCTTGTCAGAATATAATCTTTAAGAAAGCCGAGAAATCCAATAAAAAGTGTACACAGCTTTATTACCTTTATTACAAAATTTACACAATTTATTGTTATTGATTTTTTTGTTTTCTTTTGCACGATAAGCGTGGGCACTATGGTTATTCTGTTAAAAGAGTAACAGATGAGAGTTTATTTATGTGAGTGTACATTTATGGATAATAATAAAGATATAATACAAATCAGATAACAAGGAAAACATAGGAATGTCCTGAAACAAGTCCAATATAAGGTGCAAAGAAAGAAAGACATATTTCTTAGTTGTTTTTTTTCCATGTGAAGTAGAGTTATACCCGGCTAGGTAAAAAAGGAAATCAAAATAAATAAAAGAAAGAAGGAAAAATAAAAATGAGAGAAGCACTTGATATTCCCGCCACACTTCCTCTTGGGCCGTTCATTTTTCGCGGGAGAAAGTGCACTGCCATCTTGAGTAATAAGAATAAAGAAGCGGTATACCTCCTCTGCAAATAGGTCTATTTTTTCAACAAGTTAATATGTGTGTATATTATCTCGCAGGTGCTTTATTATTTTAAAAAATATGTATCTATGTATTGAAATTTTGTTACCCATGTCTTGGTGTTTATTAAATTCTTTACCTTTTCTAATATTGATCTTGTTTTAAAGGACACAATAGTCCTATTCATTGATGCATGAACTATTTCATATATTTGATTCCTATCTATTGACTTAACCAATTCTGTTAGTTGAATTCGTGGCAATTAATGTCTATTTCCTAGGATGCCACTCTTCTTTTACCTAATCACCTTCTAGTATAGTATATTCGCGCCAATCGGCGCTCTTTGTAGATAGGGAGATGTTAATAGTAACACCTTTCACGCCCAAAAGGCGTTCCTTGTAAAAAAAAAAAAAAAAAAAAAAAAAAAAAATATGAGAAAATATTCTAAAAGACATCATATTTCACATTTTGCTTACAAATGAGTGTTGATCGGACTGGAGGATTTCTTAGCCGATTGTCGCAGCATCCAGAAGCAATTCAACCACCGGCGATCGTTTAGGTGCACCTAAAACTTTAGAGGGATTCGGCCGATCCTTCACACGGTCATTTTCATGGTCATTTTCACATATGTTATAATTGGTTAGGATTTCTTCCAATCCATGTTACTTCAAAATCACGAATATTTATTTTAGTAAAAGTTCATACAGTCCACTCCCCAGAGGCTAATTTGATTTATGAGGAAGTTGCCCTTTCTTTTGAATTTTATCAGTGCAATTCACGATCTTTGATTAAACGTAGTACTTTATTATATAGAACTGTGAATAGTGATTGGTGTATTTTATTTCAAATGTATACAGTTTGAATTTCAATAAATAGCTTTTAAAAAAATATTCATTTAGTATTATTATGCTGCAATTTATTGTTATAAATATATGAAAGTTTAGGGATTAGAGATTATAAAGGTTGAGAAAGGAATTAAAATGACAGACTCTCTGAAGCTGAAATCCCAACAGCGCTATAACTCCGACAGTGAGGTTAAAGCCCGTGAACACGGCAGTTGGTACGGGCCATTTCTCCTGGAACAGGAACGGTTCATAAAGGAGAACCAGTCCTGGAAGAAATATAGAGGTCCTGCGTCCTGCTTTTTTTCGGCCTGGCAGGATTATATTTGAGGGGGGCGCATATGCTCTCCGGCGGCATTAGTCATATTTTTATCTCCTCGGGCACAATGGCCAGAGGATTAGCCGAGGACCGAGCGACCTTTTAGCCTACGACTTTGAATGTGAATGTGCCCTGATATAATACAAGGACTGGAGGGGGGAAGGGTAATATATTCCTGAATACAATGCTGAGTTATTTTAATAAAGGATATTAAGCCAGTTTTAAATATTTTATCGGAGGAAGATATATTTTCAGGTCTCTGTAATATTTTCTTGTTTGGCTCAGAAACTTCTTTCTTCGTTGATGGTGAAGAATTCCCATTGTTGTATAAAGTCAGAATGCATTATTTAGTAATTCAGTGCTATTTAGATAATCCGACACATATGGGATCAGAGGAGTGCTAGATTACCGAAAATGGCGATTAACTGGATAGAAATAAAAAAATGGCAAATTATTGCACCTTTAAAAATATACTAACGAAAAATAAATCTATTTATCTAATTTATAGCACAGCCCGTGGCACTCGATATTAAAGCCTGATAACCTTTTGATAATTATCGGCCGTAAGCCAAATCTTCATTCCTATGAAAGAAAGTTTTGTTCAGTAGGTTTTTGTCGGCATTGTAGACTCTATTTGGACGCTTGAATCAAGATGCAAATTTATCTTAGAAATATTTGACAGATGAATGATCTGATGACAGTTTTTGTCGTATTAAACCTTACTTAAAACGAATTTAAAATTTATCTAGCTATATATCACTTGACTTAATATTGTCTATTCCGAGGATTTTATTAAAACACCAGTGTTATTACTTCTTCCGTTTGTATGAGACAAAGACAGCTCTGATTCAGAGTATCTAATAAATGCTTTAAAGAGTAACGAGTTATTAGTCTAAAAAACAATATACGCGTTAATAGTACCAATTGTAATTTATTAACCGATAAACGCTTTTAACATTAATGAAAATAAAACTTAGCTATTAGCATTAAATTTAAGAAACTGTATAAATTTAATTCAAATTGGAAGGTACTTACTGAAACAGTATCCACTGCCTCCCATATGGCACCTCATAATATTCACAACTAGATTTCTGCACCATTTGGGAAAAACTAGATAAGTTGATTTTTGTCTATAATAAGATAAATATTTTGAGAAACCCTACTCATCATGTGTAAGTAGACAAGTTGTGTTGACAATGGTATCCTTCTATACCATTGACATTACAATTACATTATGCTGGACCAATAAGAAATAATAATTCTTCTTGTTAAAACTAAAAATTTCCTTTAAGGAAGATCTTTGAAAAATTTACACAAATACACGCACACAAAAATGATAGGATATAAAATTACTATAATTTTGCAATGCGCATTTACAAATTCTTCATTAATACTTGAAGTTCACTGATAAGAATGTAAAAAAAACAGACAAGAAATGTAAATAATGTCAAGAATTAAAAAATCCATGTGTTCGCGCCAATCGGCGCTCTTACGAAGAAGGAAAGGAGAAAATAAAATATATTCTACATAGACGCCCTCTATCAAATTTCCTTTGACAACTGCCCTTATCGCGTCCACTATCCCAGTTTGACCAGACCTCTACCATTCTTTCGCTGTCTTTGAAGCCAACCCGACTGATTTTCTTTGCCCAAGACCCATTGGTCTTCCTGTGTCAGTCACATGCCCAAGGCTAAAATTAGCCTTCCAAAGTTATGTTTTTACAGTGTTTTCTAATGATATTTACTAAAGACATATTTTCCCATGCAAATGAGTGGTGATTTGAGCAGAAGATTTCTCAACCGAGTATATCAGCCTACAGGAACCATTCATCCGCCGGCGATTCTCTTGGAGGCCTCTGAGAAGTCGCGGAGGTACAGCGGCGGCTGCACTAGGGTGAGTGATTTTCACTTTAATATTTGGTTTAGTTATCTTCCTTTAAAGGTTTTAATAAATTTACATACAGTCCATTACCCAGAGGCTGCTGCGATTTCTGAGGAGTCGCATCAGAAACTATTACGATCATAGATCAAACATCCTCATTGAATAAAAGAATACATGCTGATTGAGGGTACTGGTTGTGCAGGGCCCTTTCTTTTCTATTTTGTAAGATAAAAATCAAATTACATCGAAAAAGAGACCAGTTACACCTCTCATCCGAATAAAATATTTCCTATATGGGTGATTGTTTTGAAAAATTAAAACACAAACACAATTATTTAAGTGATGGGAGATAAAATTACTATAATTTTGCAATGCGCCTTTACACATTATTTATTAATACTTGAATTTCACTGTTAATAATTTAAATAACGGGCAAGAAAGGTATATGAAAAAAATTAAAAATGCCTGTTTGAATACAAGAATACATGCTCATTGAGGTTATTGGACGTAAAGGATCTTTTTTTTCCAATTGTGCAAGATAAAACTAAATTATACCGAGTTCATGTATTGTGATACTGTATCTCCTAACTTATTATTATTTGTGAAAATAACCAACATCGACCAAGAACAGTGATGAAGAAGCCGTTGACCATGTTCAACTTCTCGTACATTGCTGACAATATTATCCAATGACAACGCGAGGACGATACCCTTCTTCACCTCACCACACCCTCCACCCACACCCACATCTACCAAGGGATGTGGCCGAAATTTATTTTTTGCCGAGGACCGAGCAGCGACCATTTGATTTAGAGAAGCGGTCGGCAACAGCAATAAATATACTCCCTAAGCAGGACGGCAGGAAATTAAACGACTTAAAAAACAGGTCCTTCGGCAGCTTCCGGTTATCAGTTAGCCTAAATATATGTGTATGTATATGTATGTAAGTAAGAGGCAGTCCCTACAGCCCTCCATTTCCTGCATCATTCTATGATAGGGCTGTCCTCAAAGTTTGTCGTAGTGCGAAGGGTCGAGCAGCTCCTTTCTCGACGGTTCACTGAATACTATTATACTATACCAAATATATAACTATAAAATATTCAGGAAATAACTCGTTAAAAGTTATAATTAATCAAAATAACCTTTATTCATATTGATATCTTTCGGCCAACGCAGACTAAAAGGATACTGTTTTTTAGATCTGTCAGGATCTGAAGATTTTTAGCAACCGAAGGACATCCTTCGCCACTCTCCTTCCCCAATAATTAGTTTTCGTCCTTAAGCATACTATTTTTTTTCTTCCAGGTTTTAACGATTTTATTTCTTTTCGTCCTTATGGATAGCATTTTATGATGGTGGGAGGACATCTTTGGGCCACATGTATATAAGTTTTCCTCCATAAGGATACTATTTTAAAATATTCCAGGATGTATCGGTTTTTGAAGTTATACGTTGCAACGTATTGGCTCTTGCGAATAGAATTTTGAATTCTTATAACTAACCATTTCTGATTTCTATTGACTTTTAAGGCTCGGACGACTTCGATGGGCGGGACATGAGGAAAGGATGGCTGCCAGCGAGATGCCGAAGATGATGCTGACGGAGGAGTTGTGTTATAGCAATAGAAAACTAGACAATCAATTATGATTAATTGACATAGAATAAAATTAAAGTAAAAATTACGTTATTAACAAAATAATTAAATTTATAGAGAAAAAAGCGTGAGATGTTTGTACTAAATGTTACAAAAATTTATAAAATCAGAGTTATTATGGAAATAATAATAGTAATAAGATCTCAATTGTGTCGGTCCATTCGTCCCTCCACAACAAAAGTTTGTTCCACCTCAGGCTTTTTTACTATCAATTGAATTCTTTTGTTAAGAACGCAAGTTTTACTTTAATTTCATTTCTAATAAATTAAACATAATTAATTGTCTGGCTTTCTATTGCTATAACATAGATTCACAAAATAAAAATTATTTTCTTTTTTTTAATTCGGTTTTCTATTAAAGCGTGTTTTTTTTTTATATAATTTTTTTTTTTTCATTAACATTGAATTTCTACTCCTCCTTGCAGAAGAGAATGGTGCCAGCTGCAGTGCTGACCAGATAAGTACCCTGGAAGGCCCTCAACAGCCCCTGGATGGCCACTGTCCACAGGAAGACATCGATCCTTCTAGTGGCGCACTCCTTCAAGTCCGCTGCAGGACCTGTCGAGTGTTTGCACCACTTCACCACTTCAGCCCTCTCCTCAAACACCATATCCTGATTTACCAAATGATATAAACACACGCGCACAAACATTCAATCCTACATAGCTCTTATTCATCCTACATATTTATTATTTTTTTTTAAATCCACACTTAACTCGTGACTATACCTATCAATATTATTAAATAAACCCTTCATTTTTTAGAAACAACAACCTTACTATTCGCCAGATTATTCCATCAGAGGAGTTGATTTTTCCTCATTCTAAACATTTACTCACCTTGCAATCAATCAAATAATTGTGATTGATTATGACGGTATTCTCGAATTAGGTCCGATGAACTTAAGTTATTAAATATGCTTGTACTACTCCTTGATACTAAACTTATTATAAACTACGATAAATCTTATAAATATTAAATTTATCATATGACGTATAATCAAGACAAAAAAAGAAGTATCTAAATCTATTTGTGGGTTTTCTCAAGTCTTTCAAAAACCATTAACTTCGGCACAATTTTAATTAATCACATATTTAAAGTAAGCAAAATATTCTATGAGAAAGATATAATTATTTTTTTCTTTGATTCCATAGATGAAGAGACTTTTAAAATCTAATAATGAACTCTTAGAAATAAAAAAGTAGGAACTTTTCAGTTATAATTTAAAAAATCAGTGTTTTTTTTATGACATGGGATATGTTTAAAAAGGTTTTGTGATTTTTTTTTTTTTGAAAGCTTTAACAACAGCTACACCGTGATGTGGCAGGGCAACCTTAACATATGTTTTAAATAAGAAAATATCCAAAACCCTCTTTTCTTGATATGCTACCTTGATATACGTGCGATGTCAGGTACTCGTTAAAGATCCCTATCCTGGATAGGCAAAATTTAGGACTCCCACCGTAGCATCGTCCGGTTAGCCATAGCAGCATAAAGTGACGTTAAACGAAATAAATAAATAATTGATATGCCTATGATACCATAATATATGATATACGAGTACATTTCTTTGTAATGTATGACTGCCAAATATTTTTAGTAAGATAGGAGGTGACATTGAATAGAAAGATTGGATGAGCACACTGAGTGAAAAAATTCTATTAAAATTATAATTTAGGAAATAATTTTATAGGATACCGGGAATAGTAGGATACCTTTAATACCTTTAATAGGATACCGATTGACCGATTGACAGATTTGTGCAATATGGGATTTCCAGGAGAGGGTTTGATCAATAGTTAAGCCTAATTTTTTAACAGAGGAATGGAAAGTTATTGGGTGACCATTAAGGAATAATGTGGGGAAGTTGGCATTTGAATGGAGAAGGAAATGTTATCCTTTCGCAATTTCTTGAGTTTTAGCTGCGTTTAATGTTAATTAACGTTTAACATTATTATGTATATTACATAAATATTCATGTTTTACATTTTCTCAAAAGATTGAAAATTCACGAGATAAAAAGAAATAGATGATGTTTAAAGGAAGTAAGAGTGGAGCTTTTTCGATTTGAGATGGAAATGGAAGGATGCAGTTCGATGCGAAGGAGTGTATAGGTTGATAGGTTGGGTTCTAGTATTTAAGAGGTGGATGGATGAGCGCAGAGTAAGGAGGTCATAGATATAGCTGGGATTTTTTGTTTTCAAGGATTGAAATATGAGTGCACCTAGGGTACAGCCACTCAATTTCAGAATACCTGTGAGATATGTGAGAACGTCTGGGGATCCCAAAAATAAATCTAATAAAACTGTTCATTAGATTTTACATTAACATTGACACCATTGACATTGACATTAACTGTTCATCTTTACATCTCATTACGAGCTTATCAGACGGTCCTCCATATATATGGAGTATATGGAGGACCGTCTGATGAGCTCGTAATGAGATGTAAAGATGAACAGTTAATGTCAATGTCAATGGTGTCAATGTTAATGTACTCTGCGCTCATCCATCCACCTCTTAAATACTAGAACCCAACCTATCAACCTATACACTCCTGCGCATCGAACTGCATCCTTCCATTTCCA
Organism: Euschistus heros; assembly: GCA_003667255.2. Lineage (NCBI taxonomy): Eukaryota > Metazoa > Arthropoda > Insecta > Hemiptera > Pentatomidae > Euschistus > Euschistus heros. The sequence goes on along the minus strand of RCWM02000006.1, from coordinate 1,573,833 downwards.
TCTCAAATCGAAAAAGCTCCACTCTTACTTCCTTTAAACATCATCTATTTCTTTTTATCTCGTGAATTTTCAATCTTTTGAGAAAATGTAAAACATGAATATTTATGTAATATACATTATAATGTTAAACGTTAATTAACATTAAACGCAGCTAAAACTCAAGTAATTGCGAAAGGATCACATTCCCTTCTCCATTCAAATGCCAACTTCCCCACATTATTCCTTAATGGTCATCCAATAACTTTCCATTCCTCTGTTAAAACAGGCTTAACTATTGATCAAACCCTCTCCTGGAAATTCCATATTGCACAAATCTCCCGAAGGTCAATCGGTATCCTAAAACTATTTCACTGCTCCCGACACCTCTTCCCCTACCCACAAGCAGACTTCTTGTATCCTCCCTTATCATACCCCAATTTGACTATGGTTGCGTGATATATGGCGGGCTCTCGGCGGTTCTTGAAGACAGATTAAAACACATCATGAATTGCTTCATTAGGTTTGTCTTCGGAACTTCGAGACGTTCCCATGTTTCGCACCTTTAAATTGAGTTAAATTGGCTTTTCCCCTCCTTCTGCTATGAAATCACTGCATACAAGATCTCGTCTTTTCGATCTCTATACTCCATCCCACAGAAGTACTGCATTCCAACGTTCCTTCCTTGTCCAATCCTCTACTCTTTGCAATTCTTCTTCCCTTGGAATATTCAAAACACTATTCTTTTACGATCTTCTTTCCCTCCAACTCGACGCTCATTAATTATAAGGATGTATGTAATCGTCTAATTTAATTACTAAGACCGTCAGACATAAAACATTAGCATAAATTATAGTTTGATTATGATAATGTTTTAATTTCTTGTAATGATACTTTTTGATTTTCTGTCTTTTAATTTTCTTTAAGTTTCTGTTTGGTTTTTTTCTCTTCTGCAATTTTATTTACAATATTAACCTCTATTTTGTATATTTATTTTTTCACCCCCTTTTTATTTATAGTTTTTTTTTTCTTTTTATAGTTATTCTCTGTATTTCTTATTCATACACATTTGTGTTCAATTTTATCTATGTTGTTTTATTTTTAATAGCTCTCGGCCAGTTATGATCTTACTTTGTGTTATTTAAAGTTATTGTTAAGGGACTTTTCCCCAGAATAAAGGTTTTTTCTATTCTATTCTATTATAGTATACACACGATGTATCCTTTTACAAGATTTCACATTTATTTTGTATCTCATAATTTAATTATTAATCACTTTTTATTATGATTTATAATTGTTATTTATTATCAATAGTTATCATAGCCATATAATTGTCACATGCACTGTAATCATTTGTTATTCTTAGGGGACCAGTAGTCCCAGAATAAAGTTCATTTTCTTCTTCTTCTTCTTTCAAACTTTACAATAAAGGGTGGTATATATAATGTAAGACAGCTAGCATTGAAGGCATTACATTCTTATATGATGATACCATTCCTTCTCTGGAATTGTCTCGATATCCAGAAGCAATCAGCCAAGGGCAAGAAACTTTCCTTAATGACACCCGGTGGTGAAGTAATCCAGGGCAATGCTATTGCATAGGTCATCACCTAGCAAGGAACGGGTCGGAAGTAAAGTCCAGAAGCATATTTCAACATATCAACTGGCGTAATCAGGAAGGAAATGAATTTCTTTAGAACGGAATTAAAAAGAAGGGGAAAACTTTTATTCTTGCCCTCAAAAGTTTGTAGAAAACAATCAAAAGTTTTCATTAACTTGCCAAAGGAAAAGAATTTGACCTGAACTTAAAAAGGGGCGAGTTGAAAACTATTACTGGGCTTCTAATGGGCCATTGTCTGTTATAATCTCGAGATAAGAAACCTTTCGAAGACTAAACATTTCATCATTGCTATGAGAAGGAAGAATTAGCTGTATACATTTTTGTCAATGACAATCGAACTTACATGAATAACCAACATCACCAACCTCTGGACACACACTTACCCTCAACCCATCCCATCAAGGTGGAAATTTCTGAATCAATCTTCCCATATACGTCTTGTTCTACTCCTTGGACGTTTATCTGACAGCTATAAACTGATTAGCTTTCATATGACTCGGTCATTATAGAATACAACGACTTTACCTGCCCATTTCAAATGTCAAGCTGCTGTTAACTGAACTATATTTACCAGATAAATCTTTAGGAATTCTGCATTGTTGAGTCTTTTACATTCTCCTGTTTGTTCGTTGTTTTCTATGCTAAATATTGTACGCAGTACTTTATTTGCGAAATATTAAAATCGATTGTAATCGACCAATGTAAGCGACCACGTTACGCATTCACAAAGAACCGTTGGTAGTATAAAAGTATTATATATCTTAATTTCTAAAGTTCTGGAGAGTAAGCGCGAACATTTTAATACCGAGAAATAACAAGCATTTTTGGCTTTTAATCTTGCCTTTATTTATACTTGAATTTTCTTTTTATGGATATTGTAGACCCTAGATACACCCGAGACTCTGTCAACCTAGCCTTCTATTTTATGTATATATATATATATATATATATATATATATATATATATATATATATATATATATATATATATAGATATATATATATGTTCTTTTTATTTATTATTATTAATTTTTTTTTCCAAATCATCCAGTTGCAGAAAAGCACTAGGCAGTATTTGTATGAGCATTACAACGGGAAGACTGGAAAAGGGGAAGACGTTCTACCAGGAAACAAATCTTGATTAATAATTTCTCATGAAGAAGCGTTAGATGGGTTCTAGAAGGCACATCAATATTTCGAAGACAAAACTGATAAAACGACGTTTTATTTTATAGTTTTAATGACATGTCAATTACTCGACATGAAGAACTACTAACTAGTAGCACTCAAGTACTACATTAGAAGGTCTCTTGGCCATCTCCATTTCAGACACCTCCGAGGATTATCTGGAATTGAGTGCGAGGCAAGATGGGAGACTAGTAGATTTGAGTTGGTATAGTGATTACTATGAAAGGATGGTTATCTAGTTTGGATCAAATTAGCAACATTTGGAACATTAAGAACATTATGGATAAGTTTGTTGTTGACATAATAAAAAGCATTAAGGATTTTACGAAGGATTTTGGATTGTAAGGATTAAATTTAAGAAGAACTGGAAGGTTTAATGGATCAAAACAGATCAACTCTTCATGAACAAATGAATCTAATTACTGTCCTGTAAATAAGTCTTTTTAAATATAGTGGAAGTTTTGAACGCTGCTGGTCTGGCAAATGTCTTTTAAGTTTGTTATGACTAATATATTTAAATATTTTTATATCATACACTTTCTAAATGGGTTTAGAAATAAAATCTTTCCTAGAAAGAAGTCGAACTGAATAATAAGGAGGAAGAGGTAGGGGCTTCAGCTTTTAGTTCGCCCTTTTATCCGACTGGCTCAGTGTTCCATTGAACCGTGTTTAAACTTTGCTCTTCCTTTTTCAATTTTTTTTCCCTTCTCTTTCATTATTCACTTAAACATTTCTTTCTTGTTTTTTTTTTTTTTTTTTTTTTTTTTTTTTTGTTCAGTTGTTTTAGCCGGAGCCGCCTTGAAGTTAATTGAGGGGACAGTCTGATTAACAACACTTTAATTTTTCTTTGTTCTCATGAAATGAAATGAAACAGATTTACTTTATTTTTTTTTTTTTTAATAGCAGTTAAGAAATTAATTTGCATTACGGTTTCCCTCTTACTTATATACAGTAAATCAAGCTACAAAGGAAGACAAAATTAAATAAAAATTCAAGAGGTACACATGATGGTTTTATACATTAGAAAGATTAGGATTAAAGAATTAATTGCTACATCTATTGATTTTTTTTTCTCAAGGACTAGTTTTGTAATATTAATACATTTATCATTACTTCTAAAAACATAAAAAAAAAATCAACAAATCCTAATTCTGATTCAGAGATAATTTGTATTAATTTTAAAAATGTAGGACAAGAAATCAAATATACTCAGCTAAGGAGGCAACCTTAAACCTATAGGTTAGGGAGGTTGGCTATAACCTTTTGGTTTTGCTTTTAACCTGTTGCCAGGTTTGTTTCTTTCCCCATTCCTATTATTGGAAATACATACCTGGTCAACAAAAATCTGCATTTTTTTGAAAATTATGTATGGTATCAGCTTTATTTTCGACTATTGGAAAACCCTTGTTATACATACCTGGTCATTTCAAAAAAAGAAGTTTATTCAAAAATGTACTCAAAATTTCTTGTAGCAACAATTATACAAACTATAAACAGTTTCTTCAAAAATTGGAAGTGCTAAAGTATAAATAAAAAAGCATTGGAATATTAAATCTTCATCATCAGTTCTAAAAAAAATCAATATAATAAAATTTATTCTCTTGTAAATAGTATTATTAAATTGAGTAATTAAATCAAATCCATAAAGATTCAGATTATATATATTTATATATTATTCCTGGTATATTTATATATAAATCTGTACTGTTATAATTCTTTTAATACTGAATTGTTATAATGTGATTCATTTAGGTAATTTTCAAATTGCCAATTTACGAAAAGATATTCCGTAAAATAGTGGTCCTAAGTCTAAAGAAGTGTATTATATGTTTGCAATTTAGCGTAGGTTGATAGGTATGACGCCGAGGTATATGAGAGTTGATACTACCCTAAAAATAAATTATAAAAATTAAAGTCTAATCATTTAATTATACTATTTTATTGTCCATAAAATTTGGCTTATAATTGCCATCTCTTAAACTAGTAAGATTCATATTCCCTGAACTCGTTATGTTGTTTATCAACAATAATTATTTCTTTTTATCATTCTTTATTTTTTTTTTTTTTATTATTGTTATATAGTTGGGCATTTTATCTGCCATCTTTTCACATCAATAAAGTCGTATCCAGCGACCTTATTGTGTTATATTAAATTGTTATTTATATTAAATTATTTCAGAAAAATTATTTAAAATGGGACTATTGGAAATACATACCTGGTCATTTCAACAAAAATCTGCATTGTTTTTGAACGATTTTATTATTTCCAATGATTCATAAATATTTAATTTTCCCTACTTGTATGTATCAGCTTTATTTTCGAATCTTCGTTTAATTTATGGTTATTTTTTTCCTAAACCCTTGTTATATTAAAACATTGGAATATTAAATCTTCATCATCAGTTCTAAAAAAACATATAATAAATTTAACAAATCCATAAAGATTCAGATTATATATATATATATATATATATATATATATATATATATATATATATATATATATATATCCGATTCTTTGAGCAGTTAATGTCACTCTTATTAAGCTAGATTCCTGGTGTAACCAATTGAAAAAAAAAAAAAAAAAAAAAAATCCCCCCTATATCATCTAACCGTTTTTCGAAATTTCCCCGGGTCAGTTGTGTACTGGAATTGTTAGAATTTAATTAGTAGATACCATATCCAGTAACATTGTAAGTAGTTTCATACTCTTCTATATTCTGTAATTATATATATTTTTATTATTCTAACACATGTTGTTATATACTTATATTGTAGCTAACTTTATGTTTTGAAATAACTTGTATAACTTATATAATTTTATTGTAACCTATTTTTTCACTGTAGGGCATGATTATGAGAACAATATAGTATGGAAATGTCGCCAACATAGTTGTTTTTATTTATTCACTGAACTTCAAGAACCTTTCTAAACATTTAATAGTAACAGTTAAGAAATGTATCCATGTATAAGTATATATATATATATATATATATGCACCTCGGAGGTACAGGACACTATGTCACATAAAAAATTCTTTTCCTCAACTGTTTATTATACTTATATTATGTGTACGAAATTCTAGATTGACTTATAATTAAATAAATAAATAAAAACATTTTTATGTAACTTACCTTACAATTAATTTTTCTAAGACATAGAATTCTATAGCTCTATGTAAAAGGGAAAAAGGTGAATAAGAATAAGTAATAATGTATTTTTGGTAAAAAAAAGGACATAGTGTTCTGTACCTCCGAGTTACAAGATATATATATTCACTAAATTGGGAAGACTATTTTCTTGCAAGAAGAAAACCCATTAAGCCAACGATTACAAAAGTTGTTTTTAAAAAATATTTGGTCGTATTTCAATTAAAATCAGTGCCATGAATAGTAAAAGGTAAGATTAAGAAACCACATAAATGTAAGTACAAGATAATGGACTGAATAATATTAAATGCCGAATAGAAGTACAAAAACCATATTATGAAGCCGCTGAGTTGCAAACACCAATTATCATCCGGTTTAAAATTAGCAAGTTTTAAGTGGCTCAGAGGGGGGAAAAAATGGACCATTAGGCAGAGGCAGAGAGTGCTTAGCAGAAGGATTAACAAAAGCTGTTGGTAAGATTTTACTGCCGTGGCGTGAAACTGGAGTGTTAGCAGCCTAATTGAGAGGACCAATTATAGCAGTAGCCACCTCGATCCCTCGATCCCCCTATATGGAGCATTGTTCCTTGTATCTTCATTCTTAGTCTACTTAGTAGTAAAAAATAATTAATAAACTTCAGAGGAAAAAGACAACTAACGCTAAAACTGAATAGATTATATTGTTTTTTATAATAATGTCCCTGTTCTATTTCATTGTCTTCTTCTTCTTTCTCTAGTTCTTTCCCAAACTTTCTCTCCTTTCAGTGTAAAGCTTGACGCGCCTTAACCTACATTTTCCATTCCTCTCGATCCTTAGCCTTCCGTTTCATCTGTTTCATGGTCTTTCCGCGTTCTATCTCCAGCTTTTCAATATATTCATAGTATGTGATTCGTGGCCTGCTAACGATATTATCGTCTTCCTTCTTGTCTCGCCTCCATATACCATTGTATTCTTCTTTCCTCAGGCATTCTACATACATGCATGAACCACTTTAGCAGTCGTTCCTCGATACTTTATAGATGGCACCTTCAAATCCTCTCTGATGATTACATTCCAGACACAATCCCTTCTTGTCTTTCCTTCATTTTATCTTATAATCTAAAATAACTCAACTTTTATTGATGTTACTGTATACAATATATATACTATAAGTAAATGTGTGTTCAAATTATTAGAATGAATTTTTATATCTTGAAATAATTACCTAGTAGTAGCACTTCAATAAATGCTCTAGTTGAGAAAATATCCATCGTTTTTTAGAAGATATCGAGAGGGTTATCAGGTGACGAGTAAGTTTCCAAATTTTCTTTTCACCTGATAACCTGGTTGTTGGAGTGGGTATGTAGCTTGTCATGAAAGAAAGAGGTCTTATTTGGGCCAATTCTGCAACATTTGGGACATTTAGATCATGAGGATTTGTGACATAATATGGAGAATTAATGATTTTGTGAAGGGTTTTGAATTGTAAGAATTCAAGGCATTGATTATATAAGCATTGGAATATGAGAAGAATGTAAGGTTTAGTGAAGCCCTATTTTTGTTGTTTTTTTTTAATTTAAGAGTAAATATACCATATATCAATCCTTTCATAGTAAAATCCATTCCCACTAGTCGAATCCATTAATCTTCCAACTTTCTTCACACTCCATTCCTTATGACCAACCGAGGCGTCTGCAAAAAAGATAACCAGGAGACCTTCTAGTCTAGAACTTTTATTATGCTACTAGTGAGTAGTTCTTCACAAGTTATCTATATGTAATTATAGTAATTTTCCTCAAATTTACTTGATGTATATTGTATACAAGATCGTTTGCTTCTTTATCAGAAGAATTTTTGAGGTTGGCTGAAGCTGCGGAATCCATAGCCATGTCAGTAAACCAGCATAAAACAAAGTACATGCGAGCTGGACCTGGAGCGGGTGTTGCAGTAGGAGAAGAGGTGAGAATGGGACCTTTTTCTTTTGAAACGGTAGACCATTTTACTTATTTGGGCTCAATTGTAAGTGGCTCAAATAGGATATCTCTTGAAACAAGCCAAAGGCTATTAAAGGCCAACAAGAGTTATTTTGGGCTCAGCAAACATTTGAGAAGTTTACTCGGAAATTTAGATCATTACATAAATTACTCGCCGCACGAAATGCCAGCTTTACAAGACCCTAATCCAACCAGTCCTCACCTACGGATCGGAAGCCTGGACCCCGACAAGCGAGAAAAAAAAGAAGTTCTCATTTTTGAGAGAAAAATACTGCGCCGCATATTTGGGACCATAAAAGTCGGTGATTATTGGAGAAGGTGAGCCAACAGGGAACTTTACCAGATATATGGTGAAGCGGATGTGATGGGGTATATAAGCTGGGAAGACTGCGCTGGGCGGGTCATGTTGCCCGGATGCCAGCTGACGAAATACCGAGGAAGCTGTTGGATGGGAGGCTCCATGGAGCTAGAGGAAGAGGTAGACCGCGACTTAGATGGGAGGATCCTGTGAGCAGGGACTCCAGGGACCTTCTGAAAGCCCGCAATTGGCGAGCGACCGTACAAGAAAGAGCTACATGCCGAAAGCTCATAGAGGAGGCCAAGGTCCATGCTGGGCTGTAGCGCCAAGGATCATCATCATCATATTGTATACAGTTGTAAATATCAATAATAGTTTAAAAAAAAATAAATATAAAATATTGTATTTACAGGCTGAAGATGGATGAAAACTGAAAAAAACAACAAAGAAGTCTATCAGAATGCAAAAAGAATCTCAGAGACTATGCGGAAGAGCAGATTGACGTATCTCGGACATCTATACGGAATGAACGAAGAAACATTAACGAAACAGATATTCAACTACCACTGGAGGAGGAAGACCGCTACAGCATGGATCAAAGAAGTTAGGAAAGACTTTGAACAGTCGGACATTGCAGATTCCCAAATGTTGGAAAGAGGTACATTTAGGAGTAGAGTGGGAGGATTTCAAGTATGTTGATGTTGAGAAAAACTTTAGTTGGAGTTCTTGGTAGCGGATCTGTTCAACGGTGATCAGAGAATTGTTATGAAAAAATACTTTAGGAGGGAAAACCGTAGGTTTACGAGTGGTAAGTGTTATTTGATAAAATTAGTTCTTTTTTTTAAATTCTCCAATTTTGGCAATGTCCATGAAGGTTCTTGGTATGAGATTGCAGTACCTAATTGGATACAATGAAAAGAATATGAACTCTGAATCTAGCATAGAACTTTAGTAAAAGTCATCAGCGGTCATCCTTACAAATCAAAGTCATGTCATTAGAATTATATGTTTTTACGTTTATACATTTGTGAATTTAAAAAAAAATAGACAAGTATTAGAATACATATGATAAAAAAAAAAATTTATTGAAACTTTTAAATGCATCGTAAATTTTCTTTAGCTGATGAGAGATTGAGCGGTCTCTAAATCGAGTGGCTTACTGAGAGATGTTAGTGTGGTGGTAGTGATGTACATTGTGGTCTCCCTTCCGGCCTACTGTAACCTCAGCAAGCTTTTTGGGACTACTCACGTATAAATAACAAGGGGTTATCGCATTAAATAGTCGAATTTATTTAGAAGAAGCAAAATATTTAACTACATTTATTAATTTATTAACAATAATATTAATTATACTTTATTTTAAATATATCTCGGACAAGAGTATTGGTTTGAAATACATAGATACTTTACTTTTGATTAAATTAGGGAAAGGTAAATTTAGGCAGTCAAGAAATATTATAAAAAAATAATAATTTCAGGTATAAAGATTGTATACGGCTTCGAAAGAAATAAAAAAAAGAAATTAAACGAAACAAATAACGCGATCCCAGGATCTTTAAATTATTGTTAAATTTTTATAATGATAATTATTTTTTATGAGAAGATGATGAACAGGGATGCAATGAAGTAGAAATAAATAAACACATCCCAGTAAATATCTATAATTGAGTGCTATAATTTTGCTTACGAGAGGAAAAGGAAAGGACACACATTTAAAAATATAATGCATCAAATATAAATAGTTTATTACGCAGAGGGATAAAAGTATAGTCTTAGTCTTGTTTCTTTCTCATTGAACAAGAAACAGCTAAACCAATGGAATAACACAGGTGGAAAAAAAAACTGTAAATGATTGTGTATAACAATTTGAAAATCAGCTGTTGGTAGATTAGGAGCCTAAACGCTAAGCAAATAACTCCAAACTTCTAGGAGCAAAAAAAGAAGACTAGATTGGCAGAAAGATGGAAGAGCTAATAAAACTTTTACGACTTAAAGTAAAACTTTTTTTCAAATTAGCCACAGCCAATTAATACATCGTTATACTACTAGGAGGTCTGGAAGTGCCAATATGCTACAAGTTCGTTATATTGGGAAAAATGTTTTCAGTCAGTCCAACATCTTTTACTATACTGATTCTAGATTGAATTAATTATAAAAATTATATAATAATAAAAAAGAAATAATAGTAAAATTCTTCTAGGGAAAAAATGTAAAATTATTCAAAATTCTAAAGATCAGTAGATATTGCAGCAGAATTTATATCAAGAAAAACGTTTTAAACGCCAATAGATTTGGGTTGGAAGCGAAAACATAAATTTAAAAGAATATATATATATTAAATTATATAATCTATACTATTCTATTAAAGGACAAGCCATTTTTCGTTTGTGATCCACGAAAACTACTGAACCAATCTATAGCAAATTATAATCAAATCATCTTTATATTTCAAGGAAAGTTTAAAAATAATAAAACCTAATGATTTTCTTTTCAATTGACATTAAATAGCGATAATATGTGAATAACAATGAAGTTTGATAATTGACCGATAGGTGGCGAGTGCCATTCTTTTTAGAGGTTTTAAAGGTACGGTGTTATATAGAGCTTGAAATAGATAAAAACATATAAAAAAAACTAAAATAAAAAAAAATTAAATATGTAATTCAACATGGTGATTCTATTTTGTTTAGAATTCACAAAGGTAAAACTCTTGAACCCATATTACAGTCCTAGGAAGGTTTATTAACCATAAAAATTTATATATGCAATGTTGAGTGGAAAAACGAGCTTTGAGGTCACATAATTTTATAGGAAGAAATTAAAATCCAACTAGATGAAACCAGTAATATTATTTCTGTCGTATAAAAATGATTAAAAAATCAAAATTCAATCATTCGCTTTTTGGTATTTTGTGTAAAAATATGATTCATGGGCTTGTGTTTTTAAGCACTGATAATGCAGTCCATTTTTCGCAAGAGTTTCTTAATAGTCTCTGACCATCTAGATTACCAACTCATACATTAAAATTAAAAATTGGTTGTGTGATTGTCCTTTCACATATTCTTCAAGAGTGCAATTAAAATCAGGTTAAAAATTACTGCTATGCTTGAAAATATCATTTAAGAATTATTGCTTAGTTACATACTTCAATTCAAGACTTATCGACCAACAAATAAAACTTCAATTATTAGTTAAAATTACCTAAGTTCTTTAATGATGAGAGTGGGCGAAGCCGCGGGTGAGGATGCCAGTTAGTCATATTTTTGGTATTAATTAATTAAGACAGTATGACTCAAGACGATGGAATGAACTTATCTTTTTGAAGTTCCAGATATTAAGGTTTTCCATACTAAATTATTATTTTATAAAAGCCATTGATGTTTCTAAATCTTTTATAAGTAAATCAATTTATCAACACTCTATGCTCAGTTTGTGTTGACGCCAACATTTTTTCTCCCTGCTTGTTTTTTATCTAAATGGGATCACTTATTATTTAGGTTCAAATCAAGATTAGATAATTGTTTTACCCCATCTACATTACAATTAATTTACTTTTTTTGTTTATTGTATATATTTCCTATTAAACGATAAGAAATACCTGTTATTAATGAAAACAAAGTCGAACAGTCATTTGTTTTTTTTAGCCAAGCTTCAGTTTGTTACTATACGCCATGAACGAATGAACAGTTTGTGTAAATATTTATCTTATGCATATTCCTATAATAAGTTTTTTATTACATATCTCAATGAAATTAAGAATTCATTAAAGATGTTGCCTATTCTGGATCTTTTAGGGATTATTTGTGGTAAGAAGAAGAAGAAGAACAAGAAAAAAATGCTTATGTTGTGGATATTCAAACTCTTGATATTGCATTACTTTATATGAATAACACAATGGCGAGGTCAAATAAGAAACTGTCATACAAAATAAAACTTGAAGAAGGCAGCATCTGGACAGTGACCATAACTTTGATCAACTGCGATTGAAAACTGTGAGGACAACTTAATCGAAGCCCTTTACACAGTCCACAATGAAACTCCATTCCGACCCTTTTATCGCTGCTAACACTGTCACTGCTCGAGGGTGAAGGGCTTCTTCGGTGAAGGGATGGATGTTCGCCCCTTCATAGGGATGGTATATGGTATATTATCTTGGAAATTGGGTTACGGACAAATTTATCTTTAGGTGAGGAAAAGTTATATTCAGCAATAATTGTAATATTATTTTTATTTATTATAAATGTTAAATAAACTGACTACATAATTCTATTATCGTGAATGTAGGAGATCATGCTAAAATAAATTGGAAGTATAATTAACAATTAAATGTGTCCGCCGAAAAACGTTCTAAGCGTCAAATATAAAATTTTGAGTAATCAGTGAAAGAAAATCATAATCTAATGCTTTTATTAGTTTTGTATGTTAGATTTTATATTCACATATTAATTTGTTATATTTACATGTATAATAAAATAATGGAGTACTATATAGTACTAAGACGTACTTTTATACATTTTAAAAACTTTAAAATCCCCTCTTCGGTAATTTTGTCGCTTAGAACGTTTTCGGCGGAGCCATTCTATTAACATTTAACTATTCTTTATAATAATTCTGGGCCTAATTTAAAATGTAATTTCAAGTTAAAAAATAAGAATAAATTAAAAACATGACAAATTTAACGTTTAAGTTTTCTACCATATTATTAAAAATGGTAGCGCCAGACAAAAGGCGCTCCACCATCTTTAGGCTTCACTTTGAGTTTACATTTATCGATAGCACTTTCCTATAACCTCACATGTACTCATCCACTTCTACAGTTTCAACTTGTATTGTGTTGTTGAGAGTCTTATATTGATATTTAGTCTTCGCTAATGTAATTAAGTTAAACAGAAGCTAACAACATGAGTTTCATAATGGATCTAGTGTATTATATAACGATGTTTTCCTATTTCCTCTTCCCTAATGTGTGAATGTGTAGCACAAGTTAACTAGATTAATTTCTGCATAGATTTTGTGATATAAATATTTATATTTGGTATATCAACTTATGTGAGAAATTTTCAGTTTCCGCAGTTTGTGAATGGATTCTTTGTCGTCCGTATTACGTATTGTCCTTAAGTGAGACAGATTGTATTATTAATTCAATAAAACAAATGTGAGAAAGTGTATCAGAAGTTTCATATTTTCTTATTTCCACTTCCTTTGAGGAAGTATAGCATAAATTAACAACATAACTTTCAACATGGATTTTGATTTATGTATTTATAATTTGTTATATCCACTTCCCTAATGTAAAAAAGGTTTTTACCAGAAGGAAACATTACTTGTGATTAAGCTTTACATATTTTGATATTTTCTTTTTTCCCCCTAATTATTTTCTGATTTCTCATTTTAATATCAGCAGATAAAACATAAGGTAATATTAGTTTGAACATGGATTTAGAGTTTGGGTCATAACCTTTCCCCTTGAAAGGTAGCGACTGAAACATCGAAATAATTCGAAAAAAGGTTAGAATCGTGATAAGGTATTCTTGGCACGTGTAGAGGCTAAATAAAAAAAAAAAAAAATAATAATATATTTGAATGATTTTGTAAGGGGAGTGAAATTTATTGTCTTTATTGTGTACTCAAGTTTTAATTTTTACTCTATAAAACATATGTTTATAGAAAATTTCGCAATATTACATTGTGATATTACAATATGATATGATATTGGGGCCAAAATTGTATCCCAATAGTTCAGTTTATTTTATTGTTATCATTATATTGAGCGCATAATTCTTAGTCGGGCTTTGCCCTCACAAAGAATCGACAGCCATCCTGGTCTATATTCCGCCTTCCTTTTCCAACCTCTCGCTCCCAGCCTTCTTAGGTAGTCTTCGACGTTGTCCAGCCACCTTAGACATGATCTTCCTCTCAAGTCATCAAAATCTTTCCAAATTGATCAAAGAAACGTTATTTGTCTGAACAAACAGCTGTTCAAGTCGCATGTTTAATCTGATTCTTCCATTTCCGTGGTTATCCATCGGACCAATGATCATTTTAAGGATTTTTCTTTCCCAAATTCTCTTATCCTGTCGAGCCAAAATGTAACATTCACTTCCATATGTCACAGTCTGTCTCATTACTATTTTGTAAACAGTGCTCTTCGCAGAAAGAGACTACACCCTATATAAAACCATATTTCAATTGTTTGATAAGTAAATGTAATGTATTTGCTATTCAAAATTATATAAAGATAAATACCATAGTTATTTAGTTCCTATAGCACTAGTACACATTCCTCCTTCCAAATATTCCCTCCTCTGAGTCGAGTGCTCAAACCTTTAGGGCGCTATCTTAATGAAGGTGGATGGTTTTCGTTAGGAATTAGTGGCCTAGGATGGGGCCTTTTGTTAAGGGCAGCACAATACCTACACCACTCTATTGGCCGTCGGAGGGCTCCTATTGGTCAATGACGATGGGCTTAGAGGCCTCGGGTAGACCAACGATTGTCTTTGAGCACGGCTAGCGGTTCCTCATTGGTTAGTGCGCAAATAGCGAATTCAACTCTTCTCGTTTGAGGTAGCAGTTAATACTATTGTTATATGAAACGTTTTATTGTAGTATAAACAATAGTGGTTTAATATTTATATATATATATATATATATATATATATATATATATATATATATATATATGTTAAATAATATTCTTGATAAAATAACAGCTTATTTTGGCGATCTTTCGAAAATATATTGATCTCATAATCATACCCTATAGTGAAAAAAAACAAAACAGGTTAAAATAAAACTATATACGTTACACACGTTACTTCAAAATATAAAATTAGCTACCATATAAATATATAAAACTTGCGTTAGAACAATTAACAACATGTAATTAAAAAACGGAGGGATACGAAACTACTTACAATGTTACTGGGGGATATGCTATTGGTATCTACTACTACATTATAACAATTCTAATACACAACTGAACTGGGGGTGGATATTTCCAAAGCTGGTGGTAGTCCAGGTACAGGTAGAAGGATATTTTGGTACATCGGAACAATATCTCAAACGACGTGTTTATCAACATAAATATAGTTGCATAGTTATAACTAAAAACCAGAACCAACCAGACCGAACAGCTCTCACCACAAATTACAGGCAAACTAAACATTTTTTAAAATTTGATTCTCCCAAATTTATTCACTATGAACAAAATAATTTTAAACGAAATATTTTATAAATGATAACCATAGAAAAATTTTTAAAAATGCGTAATAAACTTACTATCAAACTTCCTAAATCTAAACATATGTTATTCCAATTTAATACATTGAGACTAATAATATACATTTATATTAAGGATTTTAAGATGGCGGAATTTTATTAGTTTTTTTCGTCCTTAAGGATGCTGTTTTAACGGTTTTTAAGTTATCCGAAAGATATTTTCCGCCATTGTTGTCCTTCAGGATACTGTTTTAAAATATTTAACGATTTTAAGATGGCGATCTTCCGCCATTGTTGTCCTTATAAGGACCCTTTTTAAAAATATTTAACGATTTAACAAATAGAAATTAAATTTTCTGCCTTCAGCCGAACTCGAACTCGGGCCCCGGAGCACAGCAGTTCAGTGTGAGCTCCTCTTTCAAGGCAAACTTTAATAATTCCTTAAAATTATTACGCTTACCCAACTAAAACCACCTATTTTTCTGCTAAATATAAAAGAAACACTACATTCATATCAATTGGGCAGTTTTTGGCTTCTGGTGAAAAATTTAGAAATTTGGTTTTGCTACGATTTGCAACTGGACGCCTCATATACTCAATAGGAGAGTTGTTGAGGTATAGCTTCTTTATTTTATAAAAAAACTATCGTGATCTTTATTTGTGAAAACTGGGTGTGGTTTTAAAACAAAGAGGACATAAATGGCAAACCAGGGTTCGTTAACACTGGCATACGCGTACCAACAGTTTAATGAACTCATCCGTAAGACACTTAAAGATGAAATTACCAAGTTTTTCATGTCGTATAATAACAGTGGAAGACTGAAAAAAACCTGGACGGAGACTTATAATATAGATAGAGACTAATAATATACATTTATATTATTATACATCATATAAATCATTTATCCACATATATATTACACAGGAATACGGAAATCTCTTCTACCTATACATTGGAATACCTGGGATAGGAGGAATATTCCTTTGCTGTCATATATCGTTAGATCCTGGCAAACCTCTAATTAGCATCCTTCAGTGTACTGTAAAAATAATTAAACGGGAAGATTCATAATTCTTTTAAAACCGAAATAATATATTCAATTTTCAAAAGAATGAAAATGATCTTGTTGGAAAGGTGTGGTCGAAGATATCCTTCGACCGTAAAAAGATGGTTAAGTCCTGGTAGATCTGAAACAAGTTTCCTTTAGCTTTGGGCATAATGCAGGATTTACATAATTATATCATATTAAATATCGTATTTAATATGGAGTTAGAAATACAAAAAGACTAGATCTCATAAGAATAACTGTAATGAGAAACCATTTGCAGTAAAACATTCAACAATAGAGTAAATAATATGTATAAAGTAATCTGATCAGTTGATTTCAAATACATAATAAATAAAAAAATAATTTAAAAGTAGAATTGCACAGAAAAAGAAATCAATAAAACGAAATACAACATAAAATTCAACCATAACGTAAAAAATCCTTAATATGTGAAATACAGAAAATAATAAAAATCAAATATTAGGATCGGATATTGATCTATTAGTTAACACTTCTTTTGATTTATTTTACAGGATACACTCATATATATATAAATATATATATATATATATATATATATATATATATATATATATATATATATATATATATATATTCATCATATAATCTGACACACACCGGGACAGAGGTGTACCGGATTACCAAAAATGAAGGAACAATGAGTAAAAGATGAAAATAAAACAACATAAAATTGACATATGATTGCATTTTTAACAAACATTTTACCAAAATATTAAGAAGACAAAAATGTATGCAAACTTAATTCATGGCACGGTTTAGGAGCACTACATGAAAGTCAGACGATCTTTTAATAAATTTCTACAAATTGCCGAATCTTCATTAAGTTTAGTAGTTGGGTAGTGGACTAAAGGCAGTAGTTTTCTCATCGGTGTAGTAAACTTGTTTTGGACCTAACTCTTCAATTTTAGACGTAAATTCTTCTAGGAAAGTTTTAACAGCAAAATGGTCTGATGTCAGTTTTTCCTCCTGTAATACCCAGAAACCTTATCCCAATACGACTTCAGCATTTATCTAGCCATCCATCGCTAAACTCAGATCTCGTGTGGTACAAATAAAACCTTTCAAGAACATAAACTAGCAAAACATTGCTTTAGTGGAATTTTTAAGACAGCGTAGCTTGAAACCTAGTAAATATGGATAAGATTGCTTGAAATAATCATTATACATACATCAGCAATTTGTACAGTAAAGGTACGCATAGAAGGATCATTACAATGGTGTATTAAAAATTATTTGTCATTTCTCTAATATTTCGTATAACACTAGTTTTAGTTTTAAACTTTCATCGCTAGTTATTAAAGCATACAAACATTGAAAATGAATTTTATAAACTTATAATATTTGTTATATTTATATGAAAAGTTAAGAGAAGAAATCAAATGCATGTTGGCAGACAATGTGACAGGAAGGAGGGTAAGTACTCAGGTAAAAGGAGAAACTTCAGATTTTTTTTTTTTTTTTTTTTTTTTTCAATGATTTCTGGGTATTTTCTTTTCCTGCTGGAAGTGTAAAAAAATTGGTTGGTTCGAAACGATTTTATTATTTCTCCTTTTTTATTATTGATAGATTTTTTTTTAAATTACAACTATATATAGAAAAATACATCTGAAAAATGTGATTTTAACGTTTATTATTCCATATCGACTGCTTATGAAGCTACTAGCCACTGGTAGTACTCCAGCAAAAGTTAAATAAGAGAAGATCCCGAGGCCACCTTCTTTAAAAACCTATTTAAGGAGGGTTTGTGGAAATATAATGGACAGCAAGTTAAGAGACTAGTGAATTTAAATGGTTATCTAGTTGTGAGTGGTTTGGGAAAAATCAGGAACATGTGGTACATCAAATAATGGTTTCATTTTCGGCTATTGGTTAACTTTATTTGTTTTTATGGAACATAAAATGTATGTTTAAAAATATTCATTAATAATAGTTCTTCTTTTTATTTCTAAGAGTCAATCTGTTTCCCAAATCAAGGATGAGATTTACTCGTGGACGTCATAATTGTAAAAACATTGTTATGAGTTTTGAGAAAAGATCCCATATGGCTCAAAAATACTCTTGTAAGGTACAACAAAATATTTATATCATTTTTTCTTTATTCAAGTTATCTGCAATGCTGCATTCATAAAATAACTTAATAGCCTGATTTCGACATGATTTAAGACGACCCATTGGCAGGACTCCAATGATTTGCCACGCTTAAAGGTCATATGACGTGTTCCAACAGAGTTATTCCTTTCCTACAACAACGATTTCACACGCTAATTTAAGAAAGAAGTCATAACATTCTAGGTTATAATTTATTAAAACCTGACAAGCCGGCAGGTGTTGGCTGTATCCAAGGCCTTATTTACATCTCCTCATTTAGGATAGACCCACTAGCTGGGGAACATGCATTATTTATAAGAAGCGATCTATCGGTGGGAGGTGGCGGGGCAGAGAGAGATGAAGACATTAGCTGCCATTATAGTGTCAGTTACCGCCGTAGAGGGCTCTGTAATCAGCCGCTGGTAGGCTCCCAACACCGACCAATCAGTCCGCTGACTAGCAATCAGTTTCTTTTCCCACTATCCACGAGCATCCTGGGTTCTATCGCTTGACTAGGTTGACCTCTAAGCTTTGAAGGAAAACAACCATGCATATTGTTGAGAGTAAAATCTTCTTGTTATTCTTAACATACTTAACAATGAATAAAATCACCAACCTTAATAATTATTAAACAAAAATATCTCTCTAAAAAACTCCATTTCGAGATGGGCCTTCCGCTTAGTTTTATATTTTATATTTTTATTTTCTTTAGAAGTGATTGTTCAATAGCTCTTTCATCCAGCATCCACTGGATATTGATTGATACAAGGAATGCAGATGAGAGAGAAGGTCTAACTTGCTTGATTCGGGGATTTTCAGGCCGAATCTGTGAATAATGTTTATATAATTTGACTAAACTCGGGTCTTGTTCCCGATAACCCCGCCAGTAATTTTATCTAGTGACAGTAACCTAGTGATGGAATTAGAATTGATAAATTAATAGCCACTTCTATCGGAATTATTTTATCAGAAAACTAGTTTCGAATGCTAAACATTCATCTTAGGTCCTAAAACATACAAAATTTTCAACACACCAGTACTATGTTACATAGATTATATGCACTAAAGTTTTCAGAAAAGTAAGATCAGAAATCAAACATTATTACTCACCTCAGGGATCTAAGAGATAACTGAAATATACCCATCGTGAGAAGGGGAAGGTAACTTAAATTTTTTGGGATTTACTATGGGATTTCCCTCATTGTGGAAAATGTTTATCTGATAATTTAAACAAAAATCTAGATCTGTTTTGAACGATTTTATTATTTTTAATGATTCATAAATATTTAATTTTAGGCTATTTTCTACTTGATGTAGTATTTACTCCAGAGTCTTTATTAAATTTATGGTTATTTTCATGTAGATGGGTAGCTATTAGTATTTGTTCTTTTACTCTTTGATTTACCGATCGTCCAGTTTTTCCATTGTATTTTGCTTCACAGTCATTACATTTTAGTTCGTATACACCGCTTTTTTCGAAAGGGTCTATTTTGTCTTAAGGTGAAGGGAAGTATGATGAAAATGGTTTATCTATTTTAAATTCCCTGCATTCGAAAAAAACGCCTGCCTGTTATTCGAAAAATAACAAAATAAAGAAATATAATTTTAATTAGGTTATTTAGTTACCTTTGCAGGCCAAAAGCCTACAATGTCATTTAGTATTCGTTGAAAAAAGACCTCATTTATGTATATTTGCCTCCACATAAACTCACACAAATATAAGTCAATCATTGAGCGATAATTTTCAGTTTTGTTTCTTCTTTTTTCTTTGGCTCACACAGACTTAACTAAATAAAGTATTAGATTCTATTGCGATTGCTGCTACAACTTCTGTGACCCTAGACTATAATTAATATCAATTATTATAAATTGTAAAAATGTAAGTTTTAATTTTATTTTATATAATTTTTCCTTGTTTGTATATATCATTATAGCTTGTAAGAAAAAAAACCTTTTGTTTGTATAAATTATTATAATATAAAGAAATGCTTCTTCTGTTAGTATTAATTATATAACATGTAAAACTCTTCTTCTGTTTGTATTTATTGTTTAGTTACTATTATGTTATTATTATTGCTATTGGCTAACTCAATAGCTATAAAGTTTATACTTTCAATTTACATAGTAACCGCTAATAAATATCATCATAAAATCACTAGCGGGGCTATTGGAAAGAAGAACCTAAAGAAGAACCTAATTTTTGTCATTTTAATTTTATATCAGTATTATTATTTTCATATTTTTATTGCTGTTATTTCTATTTATTATTATAATTTATCTTTCATTAAAACTATTAATTGAGTTCTATATGTTTGTATATATTAGTATATATGTAGATCAATTTGGATCTGGCTTGCCCTCCGATAAGTGGGTTGCTTGTTTGGGGTTCTCAATGATGCTAGTATGTAATTTATAAATAGGATGTTTGCATTTTTTTAAACTAATTTATTTTATTCCTTTTTACTACCATTATAATTTTTAACCAATTTTGATCTATATCTTGTACGGTTAAAGTTTTCTTTTTTTGTTTTTTTTAAATTTTATTGTAAACATCATATAAAGGGGCTTATTATCATCTAAACTAAGCGTTTCCCTAAAGTGAGGCAAATTATAATTTATATTTAATAACAGTTCTTTAAACCGATTAAATTAAAAAAAAAATGGTTTTATGTATAAAAGTAAATATGTTAATTAATTCATCGGAAATGACATATTTTAAAATTAAATAAAAATCTTGTATTCGGCGGAATTGATTAATGTAGATTCTTAGAAAATAAGGTGACGTATGAAGAATGTTGGGTATTCGTTATCAATTACTCAGAAAAACCAAGGACAACTAAAAAAAGAACTACAAGAAACACGATTTGTTACAATGGACTTCTGGAAGCTATCAGTTATTGTTTTTTGAGCGAATATAGTAGAGACGAGAAAAATCTAATCAAAAATAGTCTCCTCTGAAATCATGAGCTTCATTTGGTCAGGTTATTTAATTAAAACAGTTACTAACATAAAAGAATATTATAATGAAACCCAGAAATGAAATATCACAAAGAATGAAGGTCAAACAAGGTAACATTAATCTTAAGACGTAACTGTTAGAACAAAAAAAAAAAAAAAAAAAAAAAAAAAAAATAGGATATCTCTCCTACTGGGTATGTCTACCTATAATCGGCAAATTTTCGATCCGGAAACTACCAACATAGCTAGAGTGTGTTGAAATGTTAATATTTTGAAGGTGAAAAAATGTTACACAAGAAAACTACGGTGATATTATACTACAAATATTAATGCCAAAAATGCAGTGAGTTAATCGGAAAGAGGTTTTGGGGTCCGAATTATGTCACAGATGTTTCTAAAATCAATAAAAATATTTTTACACAGCTCAAAGGCTTATTAATAATTTACTTTACATTTTTTTTTAATTTACTTAATAGAGTGTTAATCAAAAGATCTTTAATCCATTGGGTTTTCGCCTTGTTGGAATTTTCAAACAAAAACATTTTTAAGGAAAATTCTTTTAGGGAAGTTAATTAGCTCGGAAAATAGCAACTAGCTTAGGAAATTGCTCCATGTTTTCAACATCAGGCTTGCTCATTATTAAAGCAGATTTTAGTCTTTCTTTTGTTGTTGTTTTTAATTATTTATTAACATACTTTTTAATAGCTAATAAAATAAAAACACCCAATCCATATTTTGAGGAACGTTTTTAAAGCTTTTTGTTTAGTATTTGTTTAATATTAGTATATACTAATATTACTATACAGAGTGTCCCGAATTTAAATGGTAAAACTTCAAGAACTTATAGTGGGCCGAAAAACTAAGACAAAAAGTCCTTCAGAGATTGGCTCGTTTTTGCTAAGTTTTAGAGAATATCGCAAAAAAAGAAACAAAACAAAAATGTTACAGGTAGCGATTATCACCTTTCAAAGTTCGTCAGGCTATGCAGTGAGATATGTAAACACTTAATGTTATCCTTTACATTCTATTATTTATTCCGAAGAGCATCTGCTGCATTAGCAATATCGCAGCAAACAATATGGCCAACTTTGAAAGGTGATAATCGCTACCCATACCATCTTCAAAAAGTTCAGAATTTATTACCTCAAGATTATGTCAAGAGATTGAATTTTAGTAATTGGTTTCTTGAAAAAATTCGCGATGATAATTTATTTCCATTAAAAATTATATGGACCGATGAAGCTACCTTTACAAGAGGAGGAATTGTTAATCAAAGAAATTATCATATATGGGCGCTTGAAAATCCCAGAGCTATTACAGAGAAAAGGTTTCAGCATGAATTTGCTATTAACGCTTGGCTTGGAATTAGGAACGGATTACTGGTTGAACCATATTTTTTTACCTGGAAGATTGAATAGTATCACATTTACAAATTTTTTGGAGAACGACTTTTCTAATTATTTAGATGACATTCCCTAACAGCAGCGGATTGAAATGTGGTTCCAACTCGATGGAGGTCCAGCTCATTATAGCAGAGTTGCTCGAGCTTGGCAGGATATAAATTATCCACAACAATGGATTGGACGTGGAGGAGTAGTACCTTGGCCACCTAGATCACCTGATATGACACCCATGGATTTCTTCGAATGGGGAACCTTGAAGCAGAAAGTTTATTCGGTGTCAATCAACTCAAGAGAACAATTAAGAGACCGAATCATAGATGCAGTGCACCAAATATCATCAGAACAATGTTTAGCTGCAATTTATCAAGTGAGTGCTAGATGTAATGCTCGCATTGGTGCAAGAGGACAACATTTTGAGCAATATTTACAATAAAAAAAAAACATAAAATATATATATTAATGTAAATAAATAAGTATAAAAATGAAAACTTGTTTTGTTTCTTTGTTTGCGATTTTTTCTAAAACTAAGAAAAAACGAGCAAATCTCTAAAGGTCTTTTTGTCTTAGTTTTTCGGTCCCCTATAAGTTCCTGAAGTTTTGCCATTTAAATTCGGGACACCCTGTATATAACACTATTATTATTTTTATTTGTGAAATTCGAGATTTTAATGTTTGCCAAATTACCAAAGGCACTGAAGGGCACTTGCTTCAGATCTGCCCCATAGACGTTTAACTCCCTCAAAAGGATTTCATCCATGAGTGATCGGTTTTTCTTTTCCTAATGGAAGCAAATTTAAAATAAGACAATTGGAAAAGTAAATGTAGGTTCATTAAAAAAAATGCAATTTATTTTTTACTAGAAAAGCAATGGATCACGGATATATCAATCGTTAATCTACTGCTTATCTCAATTGAAATTTTAGAATTTACAAAATAAAATTACTTAATTAATTGATGATTAAATTAAATTAACAATAAATCATTATTCGAAATGAACAAAGAATGGGAGGAACGGTAAAACGTGTTTGTATGTACTTTTGTCATTCAAACCAATATAGCTGAAAAGTATTCTCTATTAAATTTCTAATCAGGAAAAATGTTGGCAAATTTTAAATTTGAAAAACACCAAAAGAGCTAGAGCGTGTCAAAACAGGTCCAACACTTAAAAAATGTAGGCGCAACGTGACTTATTACAGCTCCTAAACGGAACTTCCTAGCGAAAACTTTTATTAACCACAAAATATGCTCGATTAACCTTAAGGCAAGTGTTGGGAAGACGGGCTTACCTTTATTGGCTGCCTACCGCTGTCCCCTTTCCAGCCGGTTCTACAGCGTTCTTAATTATTAAAACATATAAAACAACAAGAAATTGGAAAAACATAAAACAAAAGAAAATAATCCTTTCCGATTATGTAACAGATTAATTATATATGTATTTACAAAAAAAAAAAAAAAAAACCAACCAAACAAAAAAAAAAATAAAAATCCAATGGAAAATATTCAATTAAAAAAAATTTTACAGTTGAGAAAGAATTTACATCTATAAATAGTTTATAATAAGATAAATAAAGTTTTGTAAATAAAGAAAATCGTCTAACCTTAATAGATTAAAAATGGTAAATTAAAATGAATTACATGTTTAAAATAAAGTTCAACCAACTCACGAAGTGAAGAACAATTATCTCCAGATGACCTTCAATGAACGATGAAAAGACCGAAGTTCAATGCGATTATTCCACACCTTGCTATTTCAGGATCCAAATACCACAGTTCGCACGAGGTGCTCTCTCCTTGCGTTAGAAGCCAAGACTGCACTAGCCGATAATATGAGGTGCGATCTTCATAACATCAAAATCCAGACAGTCGATGTAAGCTGTTAAAACGAGATGCGATCTTCTTGCGATCAGATGCCAGACTCAACTATATTATTAATGTAGCGACTGGACGACTTAAAAACATATGTTTTTTGTTTTTTTTAAACAAATGACGAACTACAATGAAACTTATCACCTAAAATTGACAGAATAATATTCTAAACTACAAATTAATTTTGATTTTCATAATTGGAAAGGTGAAGAAAAGCAATAATAAATAAAAAAAATAATTGATTCTATAATTCAAAACAACCAAACAATATAATTTTAAACCAAGCCTAAACAGCAAGGAACTTTTAACACAAGACAAGACAACCTGACTTCAAGGCAACTTAAACTTAACACAAGAAGAACTAGAGCGTATCATCAGCGTATTTTTTTTTTTTAGCGTGAAAAAACGTAACACCCAGGCATAATGACATATCCATGTATAAACAAAAATATTATTATTATTATTTTTTTTTCATCTATTGATATTTGCAACTGTACAAAATAATATACATCAAGTAAATATGTTGATAGTGAATACAATGGCATGTAAATAACTTGTGAAGAACTACTCATTAGTTGCACTTCAATAAAATATACACTAAAGATCTCTTGGCCATCTTCTTTTCAGACGCCTCGGAGGATTATCGGGTATGGAGTGGGAAGCAAATTGGGAGACTAGTGGATTGGAGTGATTATGGAACTTACTATGGAAGGATAGGTATCTGGTTTGGGCTAAATCAGCAACATGGAACATTATGATCTTTATGGGTAAGTATATTGGTCACAAAATAAGGAGGATTTTGGATTGAAAGGATTGGTTACGAGATGAATTGGATGGTTTAGTGGAGCTCCAAAGCTCAACTCCGTACGTCCAAATAGGTCCTATCACAGTCACGTAAATGAGTTCTGTAATTTATTGGGAGCTTTGAACGTTTGTTAAGTAAATGTTAAAGTAGTCTGTAACGACAAGCAGTTTCTTGTTTTATTTTTGTATCTGGATTCCAAGTAAGACGTTTGTCCAAGGGATGTTGTAGGTAGCGGATCTGTTTAACAGGGATTAGTAGAATATCATTGTATTGTTATTAATTTTTTTTTTTTTTTTTTTTTTTTTTTTTTTTTTTTTTGGAAAAACACTCAACCTCAACAGACAAAACAAATCAACTTTTTTATATCAGTTAAAATTTAAAACTGAATACAACTAATTAACTAAAAATATATTACTATCAATATAATTCATATTGACATGGCATTATAATGACATGTAATGCAACTACCCACTTGTAGGACTCCACTTAAAGTTCAATTTTAATAGGACTCCCTGTACCATCTCTTTTTCGGGCACGATATAGGATCATCAGGGATCTCTTATTAGGACCACTGAGCCATTGCAATTATAAGAAATTTCATATAAAATTGTCTTGGTCTGTATCAGTTGCCAATTTCTCGTTGTTCCAGGGAAATATCTGATTAGAGAATTTCTGGTAAAACGTGGTAGGATTATAATCGCTATTTTCCACAACCCGACCATGTTGTGTGGAAACAAATTGGACAGGCTAAAAGCGTAATGACCGCCATTAAAGGGGGCACCTTCTATCAGTCAGGGCGACAATACTCTGCCCTAATGTTCCGATTTTTCGTCAGCCCAGTCCCAGTCCTTATGCTTTGGTATTTTTGTGGCTGAAAATCTAATGATTCATCAATAATTCTATAAACCTTTTTAGGAACTAAATAAAACAGAAAAATAAATAAAAATTATTGCTTTAAAACGGGTAAAATGTATATATTCAATGTAGATAAATTCTGTTATTATATTAGTGTTTTCCTAATTTTCTAATTTATTTTATTTTTATTATTATTTCTTATTGAATCCATTAATTTATATACCTTATTTTTATCATAATTTTATTCAGTTTAATGAATTGTTTGATTTTCTCGTAAATAAGGCGAAAATGAAATCATATGCACATTATATTACTTATCAACTTTAAGAGTGGAATATTGAAATATTTGTTAAAATAAAATTAACGAAAAAGAAAATGTAGATTGTTAGGATATGCAGTCATAGATACACAGCAATAAAAAATAATATTTTAATTTTTAATGCCACATTTTTATTGCTGTGTATCTATGACTGCATACCCCAACAATCTGCATCTTTAAATACTTCACAGTCAACTAATACCTCATCAATAAAATAGGGAAATGAAAAAATAGTCTAGGCTTGCATTGAACCTATTTTGTGTTTTCGTTTGTTCCATTCAGAGTTATGTTTTTTGTTATTTTAACAATTCCTAAAAATGTTTATGCTTATTCAACCTATTATTTATTTTCACCGTACACGTCTAATTTTGTGTATAATATATTATATCGCAATTTATACTTCTTTTGACTTTTAAGTATTAATAATTTTTCAAAATACATTTATAGTGAAAAATTATTTAACGCAAAATACTTTATTATGACCTCTTGTATAAATTAAGATTTTTTAAATTCCATAATATATCCAGAAGTGTTTATTTAATACGTCAGTCTGCAAGACGTTGAGTTCAATGTTTACCTTTTTTTTTTTTTTTTTTTTTTTGAAGTTTTCAGTTTTGACACCCCCTTTCTTTAAAAAAATAATGCACCGCTGATAGAGAAAAACATTTTTACTCGGTGTAACATCCAATTAGTAAGGAAAGTGCAGCAATATGCTAACACTCATCAGAATATTTATATGTATAAGCGTATTAAAAAAAATATTTATAAATTACTTGGCGTGTATTTTTCGCTGCATTTCTTACAGTTACTACACGCCATTGCAATGCCTAATACAAACGACTAATGCCTGATTGCCTATCACCTTTTCAAATTAGCTGAGAAACAAAAATAAAAATCCTAAGCCGAAGTTAATGCATTTGTTTCATCTCCATTGTGGCAGTTAGGTTCACACGGGGCAGGGTATAGTCCGCCTAGCCAACAACTGACTTGGGTCTAATCAGCTTGATGGTGGGATTCCACTACAGCACACCCCACCATTATACCACCATTATATGCCACTCAGCAATGTAGCTCTGCTTTTGCCACTCAGGTCAGGAAAACCTCCAGGCTGTTAGCTGCAGAAGAGCTGAAGCTAATTTACTAATGCCAATAGATTTACGATATCTACATTCTTTTCTAAGATAAGAATAAGTAATTTAAGACAAAAAGTAAATAAATAAAATTTTCTTAAATTTTTCATCGCTTTCCTTCGAAAAGCGTTATCACCAAGACGTCTTAATCTTCTGTTAAGGACTGTTTTAATCATATTTTTAGTATAATAAACATTTTCCTTCTTCAAGCCCATCAGAACAGATTTTGATTGAGGCGCTAGATGAACATCTTTAAGCCCCAGAATATCTAGTATAAATTTATAAGAAACAAGCAACATACAGTTAGTAAATTTAATCAAAACATATTCATTAAATTCTACAACCAAATAAAACATCTCAAGTAATCATTTATTTTGATAGGTATTACAATTTGTCACAGCTAAAGGCAAATGAAATAGAGTTAACAAGTTAGTTTCATTTATATGAATACTTTAATAATTATATTAATTTTCAATATTTTATATGAAATATACACTTGTATATTAATTAGTAAAACAGCAGTAGTGTTTAGAATCTACAACACATAAAAGGTGCTATTGTCTGGCTGAATCAATATATTTTATTTGGCATTGTTATATTTTTTTCTTCATTTTCAATCAGCATATACATATCTTCAACAAACTGACATTTAGCAAGTAGTTGTAAAGGATTTGTTTTAAATTCTGAATAAAATAATCTTATTCCAGTAGGACATGTTTATGAGAACAAGATAGTCTCGAAACGTCACCAAAATAGTTGTTTTTATTTATTGACTAAACCTCAAGAACCTTACTCATTATAGTAACAGTCAAGAAGTTTATCCATAAATATATAAAGAGAGAGAAATTATACTGACTATATAGCCAAATAGGATACATAATAAATTAGATAAATGATTGCCCTAAATATAGACGGCTATGTATTGGAGAGAGAAGATATAAGAAGCGTGATAGCCGCTGAGCTGGGGCTATATAATAGTGTGGGGGGGGCGGCCTTGGGGAGGTGCTCGGGGCCACCTTTTTTTCCTCAGAGCTCGTTCTCAGATTCCGACACTATCATTAGCCCAGCGATGTCTCAATCAGTGTACACTCGGTTCATAGAGCCAATGGACCAGACGCTCGGCTCTACCTTCTACAATCGTATCCTTCTTGCAGGATGTATATCGATTTTAATATGAAAAGAGATGAGTCCAGTACGATTTCTAATATCGATACCTCTGATCAAAACTAAATCGTTATCACATTTACAGCTAAAAAAGCACTCCCAATAATTATTCTCCAAAAATACAATAATTATTCTAGATAATGAAGTACAGTGGAAACTCGATAATTCGTCATGAGTGGGGGAGAGGGATGGGACGAAATAACGGAATGACGAATTACAGAATTTAACTGGTAAAGTAACAAAAAAGCATTTTGAACTATATAATTGTAATTTTTATTTTAATTTATTGAATTTAAAAACGAACAGATGAACATTATACACATTGGACTTGAGTAAAAATGACAAAAAAAAAAAAAAAACACTTGCCTCATCCCATCAGGTGTGAAATATCTGATTCACATTGCTGCTCGAAACCACTCAACGCACTTAGTTAACATTTCCTCTACTTCTTTGCATGTAATAGCGGAAGAATTAGAAACGTCATCGTCATCTTCTTTTTCATCACTAGATCATAACTTCATTTTGAGCACTCAGCACTTGTTTTATAATTCCATTGTTATTTAAAATTTCATATTCTACGTCCATGTTTAACCAGCTGCTTACCTCTTTCTTATCTTTTCTCATGTTGAACCTGGAGCAGAAGTTGCTGAGCCAGATGCTAATGTTTTTGTAGAAAGAGCCTTTCACTATTAACTGATTCCGGGAACTCGTCATCTGCACTCATATTTCCTTTCATCTCTTACTACAATCAATGGGAAAAAAAAAAAACCTTACGAATGAGACGAATTATTAAGTGACGAAATAACGAGTTTCCACTGTAGTAAACATTAGATTACTTTTCATATAAACAAATGTATAATGTTTGCAATAATATAATGAAGTAAAAATGTTTCGATTCCAATTGGATTGTTGAGGAAAGAAGAAAAGCCTAAAAATGGCTATTGTCTTGATCTTTAACAACAAACCAATTTTTCTTCGTAATATTCGGTAAACACTCAAATAAGAATTTTTAAAATGTTTTATTTTGTTGTTTATTGTCTGGACTAAAAACTAATTTATATATCATCTCCGGGTAGAAAGAGTAGGAGAGGAGGGCCTCGACTTCGTTGGGTCGAAGATGTTGAGGAGGATCTTCGGACTCTGGTTGTGAGAGGATAGCGAAGGGCAGGTACCAGTGGAATTTTCTCTCATTGAATTTTAAAAATAAATAATATATATTATGTGTGAATTAAAATGCTGATGTTTTGAAAGTTGAATTAGTCTTCGAATGAAAAAAAAATTCCATTCAAATTCAAAAATAACACAGGCCAAAGATGAAATTTTTTTTTACTTAAAACACCTTATTATTTGTTTTTTTAGGTTGCTAAATCCAAATATGACACTTATTAAGCCGTATCACCTACCATTTTTTCACATTTGCACATCAATATATTAACTTTTTTGATTTATTACTGAATTTAACAGCTTTTATATAATACAAATAAAATTGTAAAATAATTTGTGCTGGATGTAGAAGAGTAGGCAGCACTGCTGAAACAAATATAGATATAGATGAGCAAGATGATGAAGAGTTCCAATGTAATAGCAAATATAGAGCCTAAACAGTTAGGGATCTTGAGCTAACAAAAGAAAAAGCTGAATTGCTTGGTTCTAAACTAAAAGAAAAGAACTTGTTGGCAGATGGAACTAGCATATATGTGTATAGGAAGAGTTAAACATATTCATAAAAAAGTTTTAGAATTTTTTTGAACAAGAAGGTGATTTAGTGTACTACTCAGACATTCCAGGTCTGATCAAAGAGTTTGGTGTTGAATACAAAAAGGAAGGCTGAAGGCTGTTCTTTGATTCTTCTAAAACTGGTTTAAAAGCTGTTTTATTACACAATAGTAACACTTATGCATCTATTCCTGTTGGCCATTCTGTACATATAAAAACCTAGAAATATTGGCTATTCGGCTCATGGTTGGATGATAATTGGTGACTTGAATGTAACATGCATGCTTTTTGGTCAACAAGGCGGTTTTACCAAATTTCCATGTTTTTTGTGTGAATGGGACAGTTGAGCAAGGGATCAACATTGGTGCAGAAAGAACTGGCCTGTGAGGGAGTCTTTAAAACCCGGCGAGAAGAACATTCTCCGCAAAAACCTTGTAGATGCTAGAAGCATTCTCTTATTACCTCTACATATAAAGTTAGGCCTCATGAAACAGTTATATAATTCTTTATATTTATATGAAACAGTTATATATTCTTTTTTAAATCATATAAAAAAAAGCAAATTTCTCGAAAACTATGGGTGATACAAAAAAAAAAACTAAGACCAGATTTGGATTCAGCACACAAACATCTATAAAAATCAGCTATTAAAGAAAAAAAAAAAGTTTTCAAAAACATTTCCATGAATTATATATAATTCATCAATTCTAATTGTATTGACCCTTCTGCACCATCAGGCCTACATCAAGAGAAATACTCGTAATACAAGAAAATCACTATTATTATTACAATTTTTATTTTCTAATGCAAATATATAAAACAAGTTTATTTCAAAATAAGCTTCTTAACCATCAGTATTAAATTATTCATTGAATAAACGTGAATCGAGGATGAGATATGGCCAGTGTGACGTTGAAATAAAACTACTTACAACGCCTTGAACGATTTCATGTTATTCATCTCCACGGAGGCCAGAAGAAGATACCCCTAAGCCTTGTTAGAGGTGCCATAAAGAATCTACTAGAGGTAACCGCTAGCCCTGGGAAGGGGGGAGGGGAAGGAAAAAAGGTACGGTTATATTGGTAATAGCTGTAATCAGGAGAGCATTGGGGAAAAAATGAAAGACATTGATGTCTTCCTTGGCCCCGGGCGAGGCCAATCAGTCTTCTCCACGGTAGCTCCTAACACCGGCAGGTGTTTCACCCAAGGCGTAATTATAAAATAGTAACGAGAAAAAAAAGGAATGGTTCTAACACAACGGGAGGATAACAAAGGGATGGTACCTCCAAAAGCAAATGGTTCCTCTAACCAAAACAATACGAACATTTTTATCACTACCCAAACAATTATAACATTTTTCAAAGGAAACGGCTCATTGTTATTGATTTTTTTTATTTCTTGAAAAAAAATATTATTTTTTCCATTCATCATTATTTTCTTCTTCTTTCAAATTTGGCCATCTGTGGACCACTTTCAACAATTTATTTCTTACTCTCCCGTCCTTTCTAATACTTCTTCATCACCCCAGCCTCATGTTACATCCTTTCATCAGACCACTGTCCATTAATTTGTTTGTTAACTACTGAAAATTTCATCGTGTTGACTGCTGTCCGAAATTTACTACCATCATATTTCTTTTACCATCGGTAGTATCCATGTATTCGTTTTCTGTTTTTGGAGGCTGCATTTTAAAATTTTCTTTGTTAGTGTTCTCTCATTCATTCTCATTAAATGTCTATATAATGTTAATCTACGTTTCCTCATTGCATTACTTAATTTTTCAATATTTCTGTATTAATTTTTAGCTTAAAACCTTCTTTAGTCTTTCTTGGTCCTAATATTTTCCTCAAGATTTTTCTTCCGTTCTTTTCTATATTTTCAATTTTTCCTTTTTATGTTGAAAAACAAACATTCACATGCATATAAGCTTTTAGTTCGAACAAAAGCTTTGTTTTATAATGACGCAATTTAGCTTTTTTTTTTTTTTTTTTTTTTTTTTTTTTTTTTTTTTTTTTTTTTTTTTTTTTTTTTTTTATATACATATTTCAGTTTTAGTTTATTCAATTTTTTATAATATTTAATTAGTATATAAATAGATTCTCAATAGTTAAAAACCATTGTGGTAGCGTTATGTGGTCAATGAACCTGTTCATAAGTTTTTAAAAAAATCGATAACATTAAATAAATTCTTAAAATAAATAATGTTTATAATGGAAAGTGAAAAGGACTGGAGGGAAATGGTCTGAGGACAGAAAGAGGAAACATGGTGAACAGATGAAAGTTTATAAATATGCGTAACATGTGAATACACTACAATATAAGTGCAAAAGTCTTATTTTAGGAAAATTTCGGTTAAAATTTTTGAATTGTTTTCACAATGATTCACAGAGAAATATTCATTTCTTTAATAACCGAATACTTTGAACATTAGACACAAATAGAAATAATAAATAGGTATCAGGTAATACACGACAAACAAAATTCAAAAAATTGCTATTAGCACACAATTCAGATGTGACACAGAAATTTTTTTCGAAAATTTACTATACGTTAGAGTCTTTCGATGTCGGGTCAACTAATGATTTGACTTCGATTTCTACGATTCTTTGTATATATGCTGTACCAAGACTAGTTAAAATGTGAACTATTAAATTTTTCTGGCTTTTAGTTTTTGAATTGTGTCTCACTCAGGAACAATAAGTGTGACAATTAATCTATTAGTACATTACAATAAAAGAAAATAAAAGAAAAAAAATGAATACTGAATTTATACGAGATAAATAATAAAATATAATAAATAATAATGAAAAATAAATTATAATTTACTGGCCGAAGAAAAAAATTCAAAGAGAAAAAGGAAAAAGATAAGTACAACCACATTATTCACGAAATATTGTCAAGACTGGGAGTAAAACTAGCATTGTAACCATAGTTGAAGTTTTGCATGGTGAGACAAAACGTCGGCATAATAAATTAATGTTATGTTTTTTTTTTTTTTACTGTTTATCCCAACCATCTACTTTCTTATATATTATTACGGTTAAAAAAATTACCTCTTTTTTTTTTTTTATTGGAAAAATTCTTGAAACCATAAATTGCTTTTTATTTTTAACTAAATATTAAATTAATTATTAATTGTACAAGTTCAGCAGATGATGGTAGCTTCAGTGTTAGTTTTCTTTTGTTTTTAATCTTTATTATCTTACATCTGCCTTTATTATATGTAGATAAATGCATGAAGCTATCAGCTTATATTGCTCTTTATTTCCTGAGCCTAAGATGAAGACATTAATCCAATCTCTACGCCGCCATCTACAGTGTCAAAGATCACGACGGGGGCTGTTATTAACTAAGATGTGAATAAAATTATTCAAACCGGCCGCGGTGGGAACATGTTGAATAAATGCCATCGAGATAAAGACGTTAATAACTGGAAAACAATGTGGCTGCCTACACAGACCTTCCCCCGCGGTATTGTCTTGCCCTACTCTTAAATTCATGCCTTAGTCATACGTCCCCTGCCAGTGGTCCTGAATTAAATTAGCGAAGTGATATCAAATTATCCACCTCGGTTATAAATCTATTTTCTATTTTTTTTTTTAAACTTTATTTAAAAACCACACCTGTTCAACAATAAATTAACAAGTAGCTGAATAAGGTAGCATAGTTCACATACTGTAGAAACTAGTGGTGGTTCAGAAATACTGGCTCTGTTATTTTGTAACGGTATTCACAAGTAACTGGGACGAGATACTTGGGTACTAGTAACAACATTTGTACCTATTACCTTCGTACTGAGTACAACCCTAGACTAGTATTTCTTACTTGCCATCTCTAGATACTCGTTTACGTAAACCAATATTTTAACTTCCACTCTCGTACGAGTATTTTCTGGTAAAATGTCAGCCGGTCTTTATTCTATTAGACACTCTTACATTCTTTTTTATTTTATTATTGTTAATTTAAATAATCATTTCAAATATGAAATCTATACATAAGCAATTATATTATTTTTGCCAACCATAAATCAAATAAAAATTATTTATGCTGTTATAATTTGCCAATTATTTACTATCTTGTTGATAATTCATTAATGTTTTTAATTAAAGTTTTATTACCTCTAATCAGCCAAAAAAAATTTGATCTTCCAAAAAAACGTTAAATGGAAACAATTGAATTTTATAGAAACAATAAAATTGAAAAAAAAAATTAAAAAATAACCATACATATTTTTATTATATATTTGGTTATACACCTATCATCTACTTTAATATATGTTATTGCAATAAAATTACCACATTATAAAACTCCGAATTGGAATAGGTAAGATATAATAAGCGAGTAATAGGCATGCTGAAATATCAGTGTAACAGGATAACGATTACAAGTATGGAGAGACGCTGACCTTAAGACCAGTTGCAGGTATTTTTTTGGAACTGTATCGGTTGTCCCTGTTACTGAAAAATATCGGTTTAGACCATTCCTAGTATAAACTCACTAATCCGAACCCTATGGGGACAAGGGATGGAGAAATTTTGATAAAGTATGTTTTTCATAGTTAAAAGAGTAATATAATCACATTAAAAGTTATATATATTACGAGTATATATATAAGTTATATATATAAGTTATATTATATATAGTTATATAACGTTTTAAATAAATAAAGGGAATAGGAACGTACGTTATATAGAATAATATAATAATATGTATAGATATGTTTTTGCTAATCATTTATATATAGCAGCATTAAATGTATCAACCGTTGTAACACTACACACGGTGTTCAGCATA
Source organism: Euschistus heros (assembly GCA_003667255.2). Lineage (NCBI taxonomy): Eukaryota > Metazoa > Arthropoda > Insecta > Hemiptera > Pentatomidae > Euschistus > Euschistus heros. The sequence goes on along the minus strand of RCWM02000006.1, from coordinate 1,538,220 downwards.
AGACTGCAGTTAAACCTAGAGCAATTTCAATATGCTCAATAGGAAGAAGATCAAATTTCCTTTAAAATAAACTTATTTAGACTTCAAAATAGCAGCGTCCAGTATTTAACTTATTGATACAAACATATGAAATAGGAAGTTTCTAATTCCGTTCCAAAACTTTGACTGCGTTTTTCTCAAAGATATTACATATGTTACAAACGTGCACTACTAAAAAAAAACTTCTACATACAAACACTTTTCGAATAGTATACCATGAATAGTGATAATTTTTAAAATTGATACTGAAATCACTTATTAATTACAAAAAACAGGGAGATGCAACATCGGTATTTTAGGAAATACAGAGAGAATGCTCAGAAATATTAAATATTTGTATTATGTATTATTAATAAAAATGTAATTTAATCACAAATACCTATTTTTCTTATTCTAATATTTGAAATTTAAGAAACTTTTAAGATAATTTAATTAAAATTTACATACTTAATTTACTGAAATTTTTTGTTGCAAATGATGCCCAGAATTGCCTCTCGATGTTACTGCAGTCTTATGCTGAACACCCTGCATATAGATTTAAAGCAAACTAACTCATCTTTAGTATCGTATGATACTAAAAGTACTCTAATACTTTTTAAAAATTTATAGAGCGAAACCGGAAAAAAATGTTCAACATTTTGAGGGAATTCCGGAAATTTGAAAGCTTGTATATCGAAACTCTGACCATACAGATAATCATATTTACTATTGAATTAGGGCATTAAAATAAAAATATATTTTTTAATGCTGGAATTCTTAGATTTCTCGACGCCGAACTGATCCGCCAATTTTTTCCCAGAATCGTATTTCCTAAGACGTTCAACAATGGACAGTTTTTCGGACACAGATAATACAACACGTTTTCTTTTAGGTGCCATAAATCTTTAAATTTAGAAAGAAACCACTCGTGGCTGCAATAGGGCCCAGACTGGATGAAACAGACGCACAGTGGAACGAACGTTAGGGCGGAATGGACATTCGTTAATATCTCCGCTTCTGCTTCTCCTAGAATAATGCTATTGGTACCGTTTTAAAGCTTTTTGAATGGAATATTAAATGATGTGCTAATCGTGATCTGATTTGATATTTCGATGTTAGATAATTTATCATCATTTACTTAACATTTATTGTACCTATATACTACGAGAATATATGCAATAACATATTCTATGGAATGATAAATACATATGTATTAAATAAAATTACAAAATAAAACGTAACAAACTAAAATATTTAATTATTAAAAAAATATAATATAACAATTGATAATTACTTTTGTCAGTTAATATCCTAGGACTAATTGATACATCAAAATTATAATATATGTAGGTGCCTATATACAATTGTTTATTTAAATAACGATCAGAATTAAACTCATAACAACATAATTTTAATTAAGATTCTTTTTTCTATATTCTAAGTAACAATAAGTGATTGTGCTTTTGGTAATAAATCACGTTTAATGTTTATTATTCTCGGTCTAAGAGTCGAAATTAAGGGATCCGAATTTATTAATAAATTATTTAAAACATCTCGATTGTTTGATTGCCTCGATGATTTTCTGGCATGAAACAGTCTGAAATTTCGGAATAACTTGTGATTCGCTTCTTGAGCATCTTCTGACCATTGTCCTATAGGTATTATAGCATTTTTGGCTATCAGTGTTCCGTGCACGAGCAGTTTGTGCACGGTTACTGGCATATAATACCAGCCATACAGAGATACATATAACCGTGCTGTCTCTTTCGTGTAGGCTTCAAAGTTATCAAGTTTTATAATTGACCCAGAAGAAATAGCTTGTGATATTATTGCAAAGCGTCTAATTAGATTTTCGTCAACCCCTGTTATAGCTGATGAAGTTTCTGGGGAGGAAAAAAATTTCCTTGCAGTATTTCCATCATTGCTTGTACCAAAACCTTGTCTTACGTGGTCTACACAAAGTCCTAACTGAATTTTAAAGTCATGTTGGACTTGATTTTTTTTCCTTGCAAGTAACTCCTTTTGCTCTGTTGTTTTTGCACTCCAGGACTTGAAATCTAATCGGTAAGAGATGTGAATTAAGCACTCAAAACACCTGATCAAACAATGCAAAGGGGACAAGCCAAATGAGTAATACTCATCATTAACTATTTCCTTGTTTGTAATAATTTTTAAATTGTTCATTTCTTTAGGTGTTGCATTGCACAAAAAACACCTCATAGCTGAAGAAGTTTCAGTTAAAATATTACATATTTTGCCATCAACCATAGTTAATAACATTCTATAATTGATAGAGATTTTGTCATTTATATAGGGAAGTAAATTATCAATTTGTTTCTGAATGTCTCGAACTAAAGACGTTACAGTTTCATCTGTTTAAAATTCATTTTGCCAGACTATTTGACAATTCTCTGAATTTATAAAATTAATCGGTACTAAACAGGCAATCAAAATGACCGAATCTTCGCTGAAAGTTTCAGATGAAGAATAACGTTGTTTATATTGTGATTGGTTACCCGCCCCATCACATCCCCACTTAATGTTTAACGTTAAACTACGAAAGTTATCATTCCCTATTTCACCACCCACGACTTGTAAAATCCGAGAAGAAGTATGGTCAAGTAAATTTTGCAATACGATATTTGCTCCAGTGTCACTAACCGATATGGATTCTTCTGGGGGATAACAATCTTTTTTTAATTTTTGGATCTGATAGTAGCTGGGGTAAAGTGATGTATATCCTAATGCTTTTGCATTATTTCTGACGGCATTGTACTGAAACTTAGTAAAATCAGCGGCTGTATATAATGCTAATGCCTTTTCGTTCTCTTGGTCCTTTGGATTTAAAAGGTTTTCACAAAATTTTTTGACACTTAGTACATGTTCTGGATGCTCCCTAATAAAATTAACAATGTAATCTACGTCATCAGATTTGAACCTTTTTTTCATGACAAAAGCGAACATATCCTCTGAACATTTTCTAAAACTTTCCGTTTTTCTCCGTCTTTGTATATCAGATAATTGCTCGAATGATTGAGAACAAGATGGTATACTTGCGCTTGTTGATGATGATGATGAAGGTAGGTTCTAGATAACATCTTCAGGAACAATGAAATCCAAATTCAACCAGTTTTCATGCTTCTCCAAAAAACTATTGATCTTCCTATGGGACGAAATCCAGCGAGAGTTCAAACTACTACTGAATTTTCTTAATTTTTCCCGTAAGCAGAACTTTGCGGTATTTGAAATTTGTTCCAGTCCAAACGAATTAATCCATGTTTCCAATGCCAGGTCATAATCTTTAAAACTTATATGATTAAATTGGAAAAATTGAAAAACTTGAAAATTTGTTTTAGGAACCATTGCACCTATGTCGTTAAAATAACACACACAAACTGAGCATTTTATATGAGGACAAATGAATGTAAACAGACAAACAAAAGACAAAAGTAGGTAAACAAAAGAAAACTTGCGAAAAGTAGCGCCAATATCAACAGAAATCATTTAAAATTAATTCTCAAGACCTAGAAAAGAAAAGAAAAAATCATTTTCTCGGAAAAGAACACCTAAGAGCAAAATCCAACTAATGGAAAAAAAACTTCAGGCATTCTAGTTATTTATTGTGAAGGTAGTTTTTTGGGCGATTTTCGCAATTTACATTTGAGTTTTTTCTCCTAATTTTCATCGAAAAATCCCAGACGTTTGAAATAATCCCGAGTTTTATTTGCCTAAAATATCTTTTTATGGATGAGTTGTTTTCCAGTAGTTGCACGGTTAATTTAAAGCATTACCTCAAACAATGGATTTTTTTTAAAATATGAGTTAAAAAAAAAAAAATATTTCAATGCAGAATTTTTCCTATAAGATTTGATTTTAACATTAATTTATCTATGGATTTTGTTGAAAAGAAGTATAAAGTATAATTTAAGATCCAAATAAAAGACAAATTTAGTTATTAGAGAATTGGTCCAATGTCCAACAAATTCGTTGATTCGTTCCACTGTGAGACGGTTTAAACTTGGCAATTCCACTGCCCAAGTTATATCAATCAAGCTTTTGACAATTGACGCCTTTCAAGTCAATGGTTAGATGTTAATCAGCCACCTGGACACATAGCCTGTTGCATGATAACGTCCGATCTCATATGTCGATCAAACCTTTTCCTCAAATTTCATTTGAGGCAACCTAACGTAACAATCATATTTAGTATTAACAATACACTGTTAATTTTGTCGATATATTTTTTTTAATTTTAAAACAATTGTACTATTAAATTAGACATCATAAATAATTATATAATATAAAATTTTATTATTAGATTAAAAGAAGAGGAGGAAGGGACTTCTATTACAGTCTGTATTTAGGCCCTTGAGGAAACTTTATCCCTTCAAGTCACTAAAATTATTTTCTATTTTCAAGAATAAACTTTGCCCTTTTAGGTTGTCCATCTAATTTTCCTTTGTTCTTCTATTAACGACTGATTCGTTTAGCTTACGTCAAACTTTGTAGTGACAATGAATATCTTAAGACTTTACATATATATATATATATTATAACAAATTGACGAGAAAAAAGTTTAAATCTGAAAACCTGTTTAAATTTTAAACAAATTTATCTTTTACAATTACACATTAAAGATACGATATGTTTTTTTTCTTTGTTACCAGGCGCATCAAGAACCACGGAGTACTTAAAAGTTCCTAAAACCTCGCTCATATGAAGAGGATGTGTTAGAATCTGGTGGACTGGCTCTAATGGATAAAGGTTTCTAAATGCTAGCAATGGACAAAAGAGGAAGGAAACAAAAAAAAAGAAACTCAAATAATTTTTCTTTTTCCTAATAGTTATGACATATTCTTATTTTTAATAATCATCCTCGTTTTTGAAAAGTGAAAGAATTATTAGGCACTTCACTTGAGGTACGCATGATGGTATAGAAAGAATCAATAAAAGAAACTGTGAATAATAATACACTATACTCCAAGAGGACAAAGCTACTCTAAAAAAATATATTTTGATCCTATATCACAGTTCAATATCAACCAAAATCAAAAAGGTATTAATAATATCAGGTTTTAATTTTCCATTTAAAATAGAAAAACCATTGTTATCATATTTCCTCTCAACTGAAGACAATTTATACATTTTGAAAAAAAAAATAGGTTCATATGAACTAATCTAATTATATGATCAGTAAATCAAAGAGTAAAAGAACATATAATTGCGACTTGTAATAACACTTAAGTGCATACAATAATAAAACCTAGAAGAAGAATCCGAAGTGAAACTAATACATCAAGTAGAAAATAGCCTAAAATTAAATATTTACGAATCATTAGAAATAATAAAATCGTTCAAAACCAATAAAGTTCTTTTTGTTTTAATGACCAGATAAATATTTTCTACAGTCTCATTTTTAATTTTTTTTTTTTCAATAGGGACGGAAAAAACAAAGCAGTCTTAGGGAAAATACAAGGGTTTAACCCACCAGGCCCTTTCTTCTACTCCTTCCTCTCTTGAAATCTCTTAAATGCAAGTTTTGCTTCTTAGGTGATCACCAAAACATTTTATTTCTTGTCTTTCATTTTTAAAACTTTAATATGCATGTAATCTACATACAACAAAAAGTGTATATGATTTGAAACTTTTGATGATGAATGTTGAACATTCGAAACTAATTTCCAAATAAAATAATTAAAATAGAAGTAGCAATCTCAGCGCGCTCGGTACCGGAGGGCGTGGGTTTAAATCCTACCTTTGCGAGTTAACATTTATTTGGTGGCGGACCCACGAATGAATATTGACCTTTCACTATTCCTAGAATAGGTTGAAAACCTTTAGGACAACCTGCCTTTCCTGCCCTCGTCGGAGTACATAAGGATGTTAATATATAAACAAATAAACAAAGAAATGAACAAAGAAGTGGCTATATTTGTGAATAAAAATTATTCTTTCTGTTCAATATGGAATTTTTAAAAGTTCGGAATTAAAGCAAAAGATCTTCCGTGCTCTTTTAATCTAATTTTCAATTTGAAAATCATAAAGATGAATATCTCGTTTCCGCAAACAAAGACCAATTAGAGCTCAGCAAACAAAAATACGACTCCCCCAGCCAATAGAATAAGGCCTAATATTCTGAAGTCGCTAGTGAATTCTATTTGTTGGGAAGGGCAGTAGATCAATAGTTGCTAATGCTGAATTGAAATGGAGAATGATTTCGATAAAGGCTCTTCAAAGTTTGGAGCGATAACTCCTCTCCATTGTCCACAACTGATCGCTTCTAATTGCTCAAGGCAGTTCCCACAACTTTCTCATGACTTGGCGAATTAGTTGTATTAGCGCAGCAAAAACAAGGTCCCAAAATTTAGCAATCAATTAATAGTACATTGTAAAATTTAGATAACCTAGTCAAATGCCTATAAGATTACATTGAAACAAAACTAAATGAAAATGTGTAGACGAAAAGCTGTAAATATAGGCATCCTCTTTTGTTTTTTATTTTGTTACTTTCAACTTGAAAAATTCTAGATTTTTGTCTATAACAAGTTTCTTAAAAGCGAGAAGGCAAAACAATGATTTACATCAATTATTTAATTTCAAAAACCACGGTTTACAAAAAGTATACATCAAATCGAAAAAACAATTCGAAACGGTAGAAAGTTTATTTATTACAGAAATCGCAGTCATCTGGCTCTTTCAGCCCCTGAACGATCTAAGTTCCCACATTTGGGAACGTTTTACCCACACCTATCCCTTGTTTCTTCAGAGAACTTTCCATCACAAAAGATGCAAGTTGTGATCTTTAACAAGGGATATTTCAAAGCTCTCGGGAAACTGGGGTCCATATTTATACCAACTCCACCAAAGAAGGATGACCTCCATCACATGTAACCTAAAAGCGTGCGTAATTAAAGGTGTGAAACAAAAAGAAGCTTCATTTCTCCGCTTTCCAGATATTATTATGAAATTATTTCTAAATAAACATAAGAATGTGAAACGAAAACGATTTTACATGTCTCTCAAAGGTTTACAGTCCATAATAAACACCAATTTGCACAACAACTCAAGCAACATCCACACTGGTTGAAATAATGGTTCCAACTGCTCACTGCTATCTTATATTAGCAAATGACTCCATATACAGTCCTCCCTGCTGGTACTAAATATCAACCTTAGCCAGTAGGTAGGGGTGCCCACATTTACACCAGTGCCTGTTTTTACATCTTTTCCTCTAATACTTGGTAGGAGGAGATCAGTCCAACATTTGGATCTATAGGTACTTGTTTGCCAACTCTCGACTGCTGTCAGAAGGTTGCGGCCCAGTCTTAACCAGTAAAGATCATATTCGCATGACAATGACGAAATAAATATTGACCAACCCACTTAAGATTCGACCTTCCACAATATTCTGATTCTGGTGTCCAGGAACCCTCGTCCCAACACGGCCAGTTTGACTCATAAAAATATACTTGTAATCCTCTACTATTGTATTAATTGTTATAGCATTTTTTTTCTAAAGTTAGTTCAAGTTTAATGATAAAATTTGACGGAGCTTATTTTTTGAGAGGCTCCACTCTCTCCAATTCTCTTCATTTTAGTCCTGGAGTTGGTTTTCTGGAACCTGGACTGGGAAAGAAAAGGTGTAAGAATCGACGGAAGGTGGCTGAACAACCTACGCTTTGCAGATGGCACTGTGCTCTTCGCAACAAGTAGAGAGGAAATGGTTTCTATGTTGAATGAACTAGTACCAGAATGTAAAAAAGTAGGTCTAGTCCCAAACTATGATAAGACTAAATTAATGACAAATAGTGAAGAAATAGAAATAAGAATGGGCAATGATATCATAGAATACACTAACGACCACATCTATCACGGGCAACTTGTATCTTTCACCGATAGAACAAATAAAGAGATCCAAAGAAGAATTTCACAGAGTAGGAAAAAATACTGGTCCCTAAGGAGTATTATGAAAACCAATGTTGATATGGTATTTAAAAAAACAAACTTTTGAAATATGTATCTTTCCAGTTCTGTCCTATGGAAGCCAATCATGGCCTCTCACAAAGTTTCAAGAAAATAAAGTAAGATTCTGGCAAAATGCAATAGAGGGAAGTATGACAAATATCAAAAGAAAGGATAGGATCAAGTGCATTGATATTCAGAAGAGAACAGGGCTCAAAGACACTTCCATGTTTATAAATAAATTAAAATGGAAATGGGCTGGACATGTGTTGAGATCTACTGACGACAGGTGGTCATATACTGTAACCGAGTGGACACCATATGACAATAGTAAGAACAGAGGAAGGCAATTGAAGAGATAGAGCGAATCCTTCAAAAAAGAGGCTGGCCCAACATAGTGGAGAACAGCAAAGAATAAAAATTTATGGTGGGAAAAGTGGAATCAGATTTCGAACCCCGCTTCCCAGTAGGACTGGTCACCTTGGGAAGTATAAGACCATTACTCCTCTTAAAAGAGGAAGGCTAGTGCAAGGAAGATAAATGTGCATGTATTTATTGTTTAATTGTATATATTATTTAGTTGTACAATAAAAGCTATTTTCATTTCATTTTTTGAGAGATTAAGTTTATAAATATTTTATATTTTGAGAGTTGAACATAATTAACAGGGTGCGATGAGCAGAGTGGTATGTGACGGACATTATTCCATAAAATTGGTGAAACTTTTCTTTTTATCTAAGATAATCCCAGACCACATATTGCTGGTACATTGAATGACAATTGCCATGAAGTATGTCCGGAACTTAATCCAAAACAGCATTAGGACATGTTTAGGAGGATATAGGGGATATGCTTAAGAGGCATTTAACAGCTCGAAATCATGCACCAATTACAATTGCCGAGCTTTCAAACACTCTTCATCGAGAAGGCATTGCTCCTGTCATCAAGACAGACGTTTGAAAGTTATTAGAATAATGGGGGTATTACTAAATATTAAGTTTTATAATTTTTATGTTTTTTAAACAAGTTATTGTAAGCATAACAATCCAATAGTTTTTGATTTAGTCTCATGAAAACTGATTGTAGCATTTTTTGTTTTCTTATTTTCATTTCAATGATCCAAAAACATAAGAAAAATATGTTATCAAAATATCTTTCGCATGTATGAAAAATGAGGAAGTAAAAAGTAATGATTAGAAATAAAAAGGCGATGCGCTAATTTTGTCCATGAGTTTAGTTCATTTATTATTATTATTTTTTAAGTCGTGTTTCGGACATTTCATGTGAGACAACCCAATAATTAACTAATAATTGAAGGGTTCCTTGAATGAAGGGATTTTGTCACATTTTTTTAGAAATACAATTTTGTTTATAGGATGAAGGATCTAAGTACAGAATTGTTAGGTAGTATAATCTGAATATTTCAAACAACTAGAAAAAGAGGTATGAAGAAGATGAAGGGGATATGTATCATTTTTTAGTCGAATAAAAAAAATTTTTTTTTTTTATTAAATCGACTTTTCTTTGTTTTAGCCCTGATGTCGTTAGTTATTTGTCCGAAACGTTGACAAATAAAATAAAATATGTTTGTTAATTTTAAAATATTTCCTAAATTTTTTCCTGACTGATCCTACCCAATATCTTATTCAAACTTTGGGTTTTGTTACATAGTCCCTACAATTTTATTTACTTATTCTATGTACTTATAGTACATATAGTACAGTTAGCAATTTAAATAAATAAATATACCCCTCTAGAATATATCAGAGTATAACTCTCAATAAACATCCTAATTAGGAAGGCTAATCCACTAAGTAGAGGAAGGTCGAAGAAGTTCACGGTACGGACCCTTCTAAAGAGCATCCATTAATTTTTGACTAATTGTCCCTTCCCCCTTGATATTAAATTTACCGAATTCTGGATAAAGTTGTGGGAGAGGGGCTTGGACCCCTTGGCTATTTCTTGGACCCCCCCACTACTCACTAACAGGATTAACCTATAATTGTGTTAATGATAGTGAACCTGCATTAACCTTTAGCCCGATCGCCTATCTCCTCTTAGTCTTCCCTCTAATTATGCAAATTCGCCTTCTCTTCCTCCTGCTTCTTCATGGCGTCTGTTATCGCCCTCCCTTCCATGCTATTTGCTCCGAGTGCTCTGTCTAGTATATCCTCAGATTGTTGTTGAATTCTTTGAATCGGAAATCATCAATGTTGCTAGATGATCAAATCAATTTTGAAAACAAAGTTCAGGAGTTTCTTATTGAAAAAATAAAAATTAAAAATTTAGAATTATTATTCCGTTAGTAGATACAATAACAATTCTATATTCTATATTTTAAAAAAATATATAATACTATTAAACAAATGTTTAATTATGAACAGAAAAAAAACAACTTTATTCTGAAACAATATTTCTAAATATAACATTAGATAACAAAAAGTGTTATCATATCTGGACAAGGTATTTTCAAAACAAGGCAACGTAAATTATATTTTTTTATTTTTATAAATTTATTGAAACTTACTTGATGTATAGTTTACAATAACATGCCAGAGCTACTCATTAGTAGCACTTCAATTAAAATTCTACACTAGAAGGTCTTTAGGCCAACTTTTTTTCAGACGTATCGGAGGATGATCGGGAATGGAGTAAGAAGCAAGTTGAGAAACTACTGGATTTGAGTGGTTATGGGGCTAAATATGAAAGGATAGGTATCTGGTTTGGGCTAACGCAGCAACATACGGAACATTTAGGTTTTTATGGATAAACTGATTGGCGACAAAGTAAGGAGCATTGAGGATTTTTTGAAGGATTTTGGATTATAAGGACTGGATACGGGATGAATTGGATGGTTTAATAGAGCCACAAAGCTCAACACCGTACGTCCAAATTGGTCTAATCACAGTCATGTAAATGAGTCGTTTGTAATTAAATGGGAGCTTTAAACGTTTTTCTAGTAAATGTTGAAGTAGTCTCTAACGACGGGCAGTTTCTGAACGTTTTAGTCTTGTATGTGGATTTCAAGTAAGCCGTTTGTCCAAGTTCCAAACAAAATTATAAAAAAAAAATATATATCTATAAAATTAACAATCAGCAGTACAAATGAAAAAATTATTTTAAGAACATTGTAATTCAGGCCAATATTTTATGTCTCATATATTAGAATAATGTTCATTCCGTAACGAGTGGCAGAGGGTTACCGGTAATCGAAGATAGTGGATTCGAATTTTTATCGAGAGTATTATGAATGAATGAAAATAAATTTTATTCTGGGGCCATTGCCCCTAAAGAATATTTATAATGAACAATAAAATAGAGACCTAGCTGCCTTATATATAATTAAGGACAAAATTAAAGCAAGAAAAATACAATTTAAATTAAATTAAGGAATTGAAAAGAAATTTAAATAACAATATAAAGTAACAAAAGTAATAATACATATTTTAAAATATCACACGAAAAACAAATTACATCTTAAGGTTAGAAATTTAAAATAAGCTAAAAAACGAAATTAGGAAAAAGAAAAAAAAAATCAATGAAAAAATACAGTAGACAAAGTTAAGAAATATAAATTATACGGAAAAAAATGTATCTTGTCTGATAAAATAATATAATTATGCTGAAACCAATTGTACAAATTTATTGCAATAGTACTAATAAGTAATGCTGTACAAAATAAATATTATATTCTGAATATTCATATTTCATTTTAAAAAAATATTTTCTTCATCGATATGACTATTAGATTGAGTTTCTAATAAGTAAACGAAAAGACGGGATTTGAAGCAATTATGAGTGGAGGAATGGCGAATGATGGAAGGGAAGGAGTTCCAGAAGTTAAAAGCTCTGGAAATAAAGGAACGTTTGAAGGATGTGTTGAAGGGAGTTAGGTAGAGGTCTGAGGAACGGGATCTGGTTTTGCGGGAACTCACTGATGATTTTAATGTTAATGCTTTGAGGATATAGGGAGGTGACTGAGAAGAAAGTGATTTGTGAAGGAACGAACCAAGGAAGTATTGTCTTCGGAAGGAGGGAAATAACCATTTTAATCTTGTATAGTGGTGAGATACATGGTCATGGCGTAATATCCCTAGAGCGAATTTCAGGCAACAGTTCATGAGCTTCTTCAATCTTGCGTCCTGAGATGCAGAGAGACCTCCGTAAACCACACTACCAAAATCGAAATGGGGGAATATGAGGGAAGAAATTAATAGTTGACGAGTTGATTGAGGGAGGAATTTACAGGAGCGATTTAGGAGCCGAAGAGTGGAAATTGATCGGTGGATAATAAGGGAAACATGACCTTTCCAGGAAAGGGTTTGGTCAAAGACAATGCCGAGGTTCGTAACGGAATTGTGGAAGTTTATGTTATTGGAGCCTATGGAGAAATTAGGGATTCCATGTAGGGAGTTGAGAAGGATCCTAGAGCCCAAAATTATGAAAAGATAGGTATCCAGTTAGGACCAAATTAAAAACATTCGGGATATTAAAATCATTGTCAGTTTGTTTTAATTAATTTAAAAGGCAAATCATATTCCTTTGAAACTCAAACGCAACAATACCTGCCATTCTGTGCCACGTCACTACAACAATAGGGAACCCGCCGCGACGGATAGAGAACAGAGCCTTTGATCCAGACGTACGTGCCCGATGAGCGCACGATCAGGTATTGATAGACCTAACAGTCGGACGTTCCTTCCTTGATGTCTCTATCGTCCTGCCTTCCCTGCAACAAAGAACGGTCTACTGCCCTCTCTCTTCATCTCAGCAGTGCTCTTAATGCGTTGAAAATCCTCTCTACAACTTGGTATGTCTCTTTCTTAAGAGTCGATTCATCGGCTTTTGTATCCTTTAACTGATCTACCTTCTCTAAAGAAACCAATGCCAGTAGTGCTTTTAAAAAGCAAGTTTTATAAATCACTGGATTATGTTATGTATTTTTATAATCGGCTCATTTACGTGATATTATTTTTATGTTGACATTATATAGTTTTTTCTTTATAATACTATATAAGTATGTAAAAAAAATTTACATATATCTACGCGTGGCTACTAAGGAAAGCACATCGATGTACATAAGACTGTTAAAAGTAAAATACTCATTTTAAAACATAAATGGCTAATAAATCATTCGTTCAAAATAACAAAAAAACATCTAACAGCATGCTGCTTATTTTTTATAAGCTTTTTAGTAAATAATAAAAAGCTTATACTATTAAATTAAGTTTTATAGTACAACTAGCATCATAAAATTTATAAGTAGAGAACTTAAAATTAGATAATTGTATAGTCCAATAAAGCTCCAAAAGTCCGTTTTAAAGAAAAAACTGCCGAACTTTTATCCTCAACGGATCATTATGCTTTGCTACCACGGGAAACATCGGCTTCATACCCTTTTATTCTATATATCAATTTATTGAAATTTACATCTGTATAAATATTATGTAAATAAGCTGATAACGATTATCATAACATGTCAAAATTTGAAAAGAACTACTCATCAGTAGCACTTCTACAAAAATTTTACACTAAAAGATATCTAGGCCATCTTTTTTTCAGAGGCCTCGAAGGATTATCAGGAATGGAGTGGGAAGCAAGTTGATAAACTCATGGGTTTGAGGGTTTTTGGAGCTTACGATGAAAGGATATGTATCTGGTTTGGGTTAACTGAGCAACATCTGGAACATTAAGGTCTTTATGGATAAGTTTATAGGTAAGAAAGTTGAGTTATATGGTTTAGTAGAGCCCCAAAGCTCAACTCGGTAGGTCCAAATAGGTCTAATCACGGTCATGTAAATAAGTCATTTGTAATGAATTGGTAGCTTTGATCGTTTGTCTAGTAAATGTTGAAGTAATCTGTAACGACGAGCAGTTTCTTGTCACTTTAGTCTTGTATTTAGATTCCAAGTAAGACGTTTGTCCAAGTGGAGTCCTAAGTAGCGGATTTGTTCAACAGGAATCAGTGGAACATCATTAAAGGATACTGTAGAAAAGGAGGCTTCATACCCAAAATTGCAAAAAACCGCCTATAATAACGGTTATTTTTGAAGAAAGTCTTTAAATATTAATTGTAGCTGGAATTATTACCTCAGAAATAAAATAAAAAATACTCCGAAATCGGACATTTACCACGAAAATATGGTCTTGGGAAAAAGTGTAAAAATCGGCCAACTGGCGGCAAGTCCCACTTCTCCGCCAAAACTTGTTTGTCGTGTTTTTTTGTCTTATCTCCGAAATTATTTGTCTGATTCAAAATTACTCTTTTTCATCTTAAAACTGATTAAATTTACTATTAGTCTATAATATATGAAGCTTTAAACCCAAAAAAACCCGTACTGTTGTGAAATCCACGTTTTTTGCACTTTTTTTTTATATAACTCCGAAATTATTCGTCTGACTCTAAATCTTTTAGAAATTCAATGAGTTTTTATCTAAAGTATGGTTAAATTTACTATTAAATCATATATATGTAATTTATAATCACCATGTAACTTGAAATATAATTTGAAAACGAATGAATTATTTTGAAGAGCATTTCACTCGTGCAGGAAAAGGGAACAACGGCGAAAAGAGGCTTCGTTAAACTTTGCTCACGGTGTGACGACGACACATCGAGCGCTATATGTTAGAAGCAAGTTTTCAGGAAGGAAGTCAATAATAGTCTGTTCAGTTTGGTGTGAGGATTTGTTATAAAAATATTCTATGTTTTGTCTATAATATCATTAAAGCTATTATTGTAATAGAAACCATATTTCTATTGGAGAGAGAACCAGACCACAACTGCTAGAGTTGTTTACGATGCAACTAAACACATGTTGCTCTATCTAGTGGTAAAACAACTAAACAAGCTCAATCTCAGCCTTACTGCTTTTGCTTAAACAAGTAATTCCCTTTCCTACAAAATTACTCTCCAAATTCCATTAATCCTCATTTCTATTCTAATTCCATGATTAAACCCTTAAACTACAACGTAAATTACAAAACATAGGCAGGAACCCTTTTGCTTTTGAAATAGCTAAACTTATTCAGCCAAGGGTAAATCGATTCTCCTAAATCGCAAGTTAACAATAGGCCGTTTAAACAGACATTCGATTAACTGCCAAAGCTGGAAGGACAACTTACTTTCATTACTAAAACTTAAATTGAGTTTTGATAAGTTGATCGTCCTTTGTCTCTGGCTTCAACGCTCTCGTACAATTTGAGACCTATACACAATAATATCCAATCTATTTACTGAAATTGATTGGCTTTCATTACTCCAAGGTACTTAAATACGAAAAATATATGATTATGGGATAAAAATAACTATTAAGACCTTGGTGATAAAGAATGTTGAAGTGCCACGCACTAGAATTCTCGTGAACTTTACGGCACAAGTTTGAATTCGGACAAAATAGTTTGAAATTTATTCCGCTCTCAATCTAGATAAGGAAAAAATTTGCGACACTGGTAACAACAATAAAACAATTAGTTAAATGTTTCAACAATTGCTATATTTTTGCCCTTCACACCTATTATTAACCGAGCTAAAATTACATTTAAAATCAAATATATTTGCTAAGAATTTTTTTTTTTAAGCCAATGGATGAAGGTAATGATTTATTTCGTCTCTCGCTAAGAACCTATGCAAAGCTCGCTCTGTCATCGAGGCCCCCTTACATACATTAACATTGTACACAGAATGCTAATTTTACTCCTTCTATGGCATTAATTTCTTTGGCGGCTGCCTTTACATTCAGACATGTTTTTTTGTGCATTGCATCTGCATTTAAGCAATGTAAATGACCGTTTAAAAGCTAATCAAGACACAAGGAATTAAGGTAGGAGTTGAGATTTAATAGTGTAGTCAATGAGTGCTGAACTGAGGGGTGTAGAGAGCGCGAATTATCCGATTATTTTCGATCTCAGAATTTCGTTAGTAGTTAGAAGATAAACATACTATAAGTCCCCGCTCCTGGGGGGTGAGCTGACAGTAGGGGAGGGGAGAAGGTACCATTTTTGGGTTTTTCGATTATATCTCAAAAACAATGGACTCAACAAACGTATGCTGTATATAACAATTAAAGTTTATGAAATTTCTTGTAAAATTGTTTATATACATGCAAACAATCGAACTTTCAACAGTTTTCAAGATATAACGTTATTAAAAAAATATTTTGTCAAACATTTGCTTAAAGAGAATGTTGAATACAGAAACGTGCATATGAAATTAAAATAAATTTATTGCTCTACAACTTTGATTGTGACATTTATTCTGAGAAACAATCGTTGAAGGCACTAGAAGCAAATGTTTGACAATAAGTGAGGTAATATTAAAATTGTATTTCTCGAAAACTGTTGGCAGTTCGACAAATGTGTATCGTATTAATTTTATAGAAATTTAATTAGCTCTAATTTTTATTCGCAACATATTTTTTTTGAGTCCACTGTTTTTGAGATATAATCGAAAAACTAAAAAATGGGGCCTTCTCTCCTTCCTCCCACCGTTAGCTGAGTTTTGTGACTGTTCTTAATTTATATTGTATTTTTATAATATAGATAAAACAATATATTTTAACGTACGAATAATATTTTTTTTTTAAATATCGGACTGTAGAAAAAAATTGTGATATTTTTGAATTATCGTGTATCGATAACCTTCCCTGGTTATATTAAACATGTTTATTCCATATCTTATACCTCTAGGCCCCGTGGAAAATATGACAGTCATAACATTTACGTTTTGGAAGTTATACCTAATTTTTAAGTAATTATAATAAACTATCCTTGCCAAACCTTCCGAATTCAAAAATGTATTCATTTGTAATAAAAATGTTATTTGATTAAGTTTTAATGTAAACTAAACCAACTCTTTAGATTGATTAAATAAAATTAAAATTTTAAAACTCTTCAACAGTTGACAATATAAAATTGCTTTTCTTCAGACCCACAGGAAATGTATCTTTCACATATATCTAAAGTTCCTTTGTAATTGTAACTTATTTGATGTACCATAATGTTGACACGATTCTCGAAACTCCACCACACACAACGAATACTCCCTCTTCAACTGACGTCAAACAAAAAAAAAAAAAACTGAAAGAAACACAACCGGTACAAGGATACAGGAAATTATCCCGACTTTATTGGATCGGCAAACTGATGAAAAAAAAAAAGACTTCTTGGTAGAGGAAGCAAAATAAAAAGTTTGATAAACGGATTAAGAGGGTCCCAGTTTAAGCTCGGGTACACTCAGCTTTACGGATCGCCAGCCGATAACTTATTTGTGTTGGGATATCCTTTTTTTATTTACCTCTCCTGACCTAGTGACTGTCGAGCAACAGGTAGTTTCAATATAAAGAGGTTATGTAGAAAATAAAGATTAAAATAATAAAATAATATTACTTCTTTTACATTTTTCCTATAATACTTCATCATGTCTATACTATAATATAAAAAAACAAGAAATTTTTCAGGACAAACCACGAAAATACAGAACTATTCTATATCAAATCTTTACAGTTCCAGAAAGGTTTAGCGATAATACAATATACTAAGTTTCAATTAATTTGTTATTAAATATCTATAATATATGGTTAACAGTAAAGTTTAAAAATTGATCGATAGATGGGGAGGTTCATTCTATATGAGAGATTACATGAAAGGTACGGTGTATAGAGTTTGAAATTTACTTATTTTAGATTAAATTATCAACAAAGATTTAAATGTAGATCTCAGTGAATATTTTAAATCGTTCGATATGTGGTTTGTGCCATTCCGCAATAGAGTTTACAAAGTTCTACGAAGATCAAGCTATAAAAAAATTTACAATGTTTTCCTCACAGTCATATTCGTTTATAATTAGACATTAAAATTCAACCTGGTAAAATAAATAAAATTATTTCTCCCAAATAAAGATTTTGATATTGTGTGTTAAAAATATGATTCGTTGTGATTTTGTTGTAAACACTGATAATGCAGTCCATTTTCCGCAAGTGTTTCTAAATAGTACCTGACCTTCTGGATTTCCAGCTCATTGTTTAAAATTAAACTTCACCCACCCAATCAGTACAATTTTGATGCTGTACTGCTATGCGTGAAAATAATTTTTAATATATGTATGCTACATTACATGATACTTGTCGTGAAGCCGCGACGGGAAATGCTAGTGTGTATGTATATACAATACCTAGTGTATATATATATAATATATATATATATATATATATATATATATAATATATATATATAAAACTTTTATAAAGAGAAAAAAAAAATATCTACAGTTGATAACGGATGAGAAACTAATGCAGTCAGGGAAAGCATTTAAACAAATGGTAATAATGTGCCATTTTCTTATTAATTCAAAACAATTGTTTTGATTGCGTTGAATTTTCGTCGGACTTTCGGACGAACTCAGTAATCTGGCAAAAATGTTTGAGTCCCGACCAGACGAGTTAATGGTTCATGAAATACTTAATTTCTGTAAAATAGCGTTCACACTCAGCCTCCACTGGATTAACAAATGCTACAGCTGAGAAACCGGCACTGGGTTCTCATCGATACACTCCTTGCGTCATATACCTTGATTAAAAGTTCCCAGTGTTGATTATTTGTAAATCTTGAATACATATATAGTTTTTTTTTGTTTTTTTTTAATTATGAATAGTTTTATTTTATTTTATAATTTTGATTAGTTTTGTCTGTTTATTTTTATAATACATGCTGAATGAATGAATTCATTAACATCTATATTAGTAATTACCTTGATGTGAGACAATAGCTGGGGCTAAAAAATAACTATGCAAACATATTTTATACAATTGCATAAAACGTACGTTTCTATTTCCTTTTATTGAACAATTTGCAGCGGTCAGACTTTTCTAATTTCTGAGTTCAAGGTTCGAAGCTAATTTCCCTGTACTATTCGTGATTTGTTTACATTGTTAACGCAGTTTATCCAAAATCAACACAAAATTTTCGTTTTTTTTTTTATATATCTCAGAGTACGAACGGGCAAATTTTTACATTAAAAATCCTTAATATTTGCACAAAATGTAATGACCAACAAATTTTAGCATATAACATTTTTTTTATTAAATAAGCCGTTTCTGCGTTATAGTATCACAAACATGACCTAAACTAACTTTTTAAAGTTGGCAAAATGCTCCAATGTTTGACGATCGATTGTGGCTAAACGCCTAAATAAAAACCTGCTTAAGAGATGTCTTTAGGCGCAAAATTTAATAAACTTCAATTTTGCAAATAAAACATTTTTCGGTTGAAAGCAATTTTCTATAGTTTTTTTTCCAAAATCTGAAAAAAGTTCAAAACGTTGTTTTTTTTTTCTCCTGAACCCCTTAACAAATTTATTTTCATTTTCGATATTTTATTCTCAGGACTTATCTGAACCATATAAAAACGTAAAACCTACAACATCAATTCTTGCTAGGCAGACCCCCATTTTGGTAATTTAACTAAACTAAGTGGGATCATTAGAACAAAGTTGTGAAAGTATTGTATTGTCATTGTTCCTTTAAACGTTTGCAAATTTTTAAGTTACTCGGATAGCTGAAAATTTGTGAAAATTACGATAAAAGATTACGTTACGTATAGGTGAAGTTAATAAAAGCGTACTAAAAACATGTTTCATTAAAATATCCGGGTAATCCCACCTTTTGTCGGTTCCGCCCTACCACTTGGTATCTAGACGTTTTGATATAATAATTATTTTTTGTATGTAATACACTACAATATGAACTATAAAACCTTATAGTTGAAGACACATAAGCTTAGAATGGAGCCACAATTACAGCTTTGCCCCACTGTGAGGATGGTGTTAGCTGGCGATGATCCAACAATCTATAACCAACCGATCGAAAAGAACAGACAGCTGAGAAGTGAAACGTTTTCAAATTTAATCACGACTATTGCTCGAAGACCGGTTCGCCGAGTGTGGTCCAAAATAAAAGAAGCAGGGAACGATAAATCTCGGAGAGCTGATTGAGTTATCATGAATTTGGGTCCTCTCGGCCTCTTCCAATATTCATCTTCTAATCTCCTTCTTTTATATTCTCCTATTTCTCTTTTTTATATAGCTCTATTAATTCTTCAAGCTCCTTCACCGTTCATTCACTATGGATTGGTATTTGAGGATCCACTTAAGGCGTCTAATCAATACAACATTCATAATTGATAAAGATATTCCTATCGTTACTAGGCAACGGAAATCATTTAACTGGATTTTGGTAAAACGATAAAAAAATACTTTGCAGACCGAGATACAAATAATTTCCTTGTCGTTTGTGGGTTTGCAAACATTTCCAAAAAAGATCACTAAATGAATCTTTAGAATAGAATAGAAAAAAAGCTTTATTCCCTTAAAAATAACATGCATAACTCAAAGTAAAATCATAACTGGCCGAGAGATTTTAAAACTAATACAACATAGTTGAAAGTGAATAGAAATTTGTATGAAAAAAAATACAAATAAAAAAAAATGTAATAAAAGAAAAAAACTGTAAAAAGAAAAAAACGAAAGAAAGATGAAATACAGAATATAGGAGTAAATAGCATTAACAAAGCTCGAAACAGGAAACTTCGTAGTTCTTACACATTTACTAGACAAAAGTTCTAAACTTCCGATTTTCTACAAAAGACTCATTTACACGACAGTTATCAGACCTATTTGGACATATGGAATTGAGCTTTGGGGCTCCACTAAACAATCTAACTCATCTCGTATCCAATCCTTGCAATCCAAAATCCTTCGAAAAATCCTTAACGCCCCCTAATCTTTCACAAATAAACTTATCTATAAAGACCAAACCAGATACCTATCCTTTCATAGTAAACTCCATAACCATCTAAATCCACTAGTCTCTCAACTTGCTCCCTATTCTATTCCTGACAACACTCCGAGGCGTCTGAAAAGAAGATGGCCTCGGGAGCTTCTCAAACAGAACTTTTATTGAAGTGCTACCAGTGGGTAGTTATTTCACGAGCATTTGTCATTTTATTATTTTTTGTCATTATCACATTTACTGGATGTATTTTTTTATGTACAGTTGTAAATTTCAATAAATAGATATAAAAAAAAAAAAATGTATGCTAATGTTGTATGTCTGACATACTAATTAAATTATTCGATTACATACACTGTGAAACATTCATATCATTTGAGAGCGTCAGGTTGGAGAGAAAGAAGAGTGTTTTAAATGTTTCGAAGGAAGAAGCATTGCTAATGCAGGGAGAGAGGAATCCCAGGGAATAGAGGATTGAACAAGGAAGGACCATTGAAATACAGTACTTCTGTGGTATTAAATACAGAGATTGGATAGACGAGATCATGTATGCAGTGATTAGATAGCAGACTTGAATTTCAGGGTACTGTATATAAAGGGAGGGTGACGAGTGTTGATAACTTATAATAGGTGCCAAGGAAATATTTTCTGCGGAAGGAGGGGAAGAGCCAATTTGACTCGGTATAGAGATGCGAAGCATGGGAACGTATCGAGGTTGCGAAGACAAACATTATGAAGCAATTCATGATGCGTTTTAACCTGACCTCGAAAACCATCCAGAGCCTTTGTGGGAAGATAAGGGAGGATACTAAAAGTTTACGTGTGGGTAAGGGAAGGAGGTAACGGGGGCGGTGAAATAGTTTTAGGATACCGATTGACCTTCGGGAGATTTGAGCAGTATGAGATTTCCAGGAGAGGGTTCGATCAATGGTTAGGCCTAAATTTTTAACAAATGAGTGGAAGGTTATTGGGTGACCATTGGGGACTAATGCGGGAAAGTTGGCATTCCTTCTTTGAGATAAGTCCGATTTTTTTTATTTTCTTGGTAACTGATAAAATACTACCAGTGTTTATGTAATAGCTTATTTAAATATTATAACTATGTACCTTTTATGTAAATGGTAGAATTTGCTTCTTTTTTTTTTTTTTTTCAAAATAGATTTTACTAATCTAAAATGCAATTGGCAACGAGGTTTAAGGTATTATAATGGAATATATTTCGTTTTGAATAGAAACAATTTTACCTAGCGATTGAAAACAAAAAATCTTTTTCTTAAATTAGGAGAAAATGTTTTTTACAAGTGGTGGATTTATCCCTAATCAACTGTCAACGCGTCAAGTGGTGGTTTGGAAAAAAAAAAAAAAAAGTAAACACATTAAGGCAAACAGCGTTTCAATTACACATTCATATTTAAAACAAAATTAAATAAATGATAGTATAGTTATAAGTTATAATGCTAAAAAAATAAATTAAAATAAGGATTCGGCAAAAACGAATATTGCAATAAAATAATAATATGAAAAACAACTAAATAAATAAGAAAAAAAAACTCATATATGTTTATATTCTGAAGGGGGGGGGGGGGGTTCCCCTTACTGATGCTTCCTACCGCACTCTGTGATGAGTTGAGCAGGACGCGCTTCTTTCTTACCACGTCATTAGGTCGGAGGTCACTAAAATGTTTAATAATATTAAAATATAATCAAAAATATTAAATATTAT
The DNA here is from genome assembly GCA_003667255.2 of Euschistus heros. Taxonomy (NCBI): domain Eukaryota; kingdom Metazoa; phylum Arthropoda; class Insecta; order Hemiptera; family Pentatomidae; genus Euschistus; species Euschistus heros. The sequence continues at coordinate 1,515,732 of RCWM02000006.1, read as the reverse complement.
TTAACATTTTATTAAATCTCGACATATTGTTATTTCATATTCTTTAAATTAAACTATTACATTGCTATGATACATATAACATAGTCTTCGTAACCCCCCTTCGTTCTCAATTTATTCCATAATAAACAAATTGGAATAATTTTAAAAATATTTATTATATTAATGAGCAAATAATAATATAATTATTTAAAAAAAGAAATGATAACAAGATGGTAATATTAATATTTTCCACATATTTTTTATATCCTGCTACAAGATGTAAATGATGAATAAAATCCAACGAAAGAAAAAAAAATGTTATAATAATACGTATATAATACATAAGTATTAATTGGTGATGTTTTAAAAATATTTCCAATAAATTCTTTTTTCCTTTGAAAAGAAGGAAAGATTACTGAATGGATTCATGGAAAGCGGAAAAAAAAGGCTTAAGTGCATTAGAATAAACCATAAAAAAGAAAAGGAAAAAAAAAAGTGAAACAGCATATTCATGAAAAATTAGAGGTAAATTTCATGAAAAAAAAATATAGAGAGAGAGAAAAAAGAATTCAAGGGCAAATTGAAAAAATTCAGATTCGTCAAGGTCAGTTTTAACTTTAAGCACTGGGAAAAAAGAAATATTTTATTATACGTTTAAATATATATATATATATATATATATATATATATATATATATATATATATATATATATATATATATATATATATATATATATATACCTCATCTTCAAAGGTATTAAATAATGTGAATCCAAATTTTTCGATTTTTTCTTTTTGGCATATAAAAAACTAACTGTGTTCATGAAATAGTTTATTTATGTAACTATACTATAACTATGTACCATTTATGTAAATGGTATATATTTTTTTTTAAATATATTTTTGGTACCACATACAAGACGAAAACTATAAATAAAGGACTGTTTATGATTTTTTCTAATTTGACACTTACAACACCAACGTTCAAAGATTCAAATTACTTACATAAGACATTTACATGATAGTTACATTACATCTACCATATATGAGCATAGGGATTTGAGATTAGACATATTTCTGAACTATCCTATTCATTTCCTACCTAATCCTTACAACACAATAATTAATTATAAAGAGCCTAAAGTACGGACACACATAATAGTGAAATATATATTAAAATTCGTGTTCATTATAATTCTTTATAAAAAAAAACTGAGGAAATATATAATAGAAGGAATAAAGGAAGGAGTAATTAAGCATTGAGGTCCACCGGAAATTTTTTTTTTTTTTTTAACCAACCTTCTTCATTATAAAGCTATTCACTTCCGTCCACAGCCTCCTTCCGTTATAAATAATTACTTCTTTTTTAAATATATAAATTGGATTTGTTATATCTTACCTCTCCGGTCTCTACAGTTTGTATTTATTTATATTTTCAATTTATTTTTCTCATGCTAAATTAAAATCTAGAATATTGAATAAACCTATATTTTTTTTACTGCATTTTTATTAATAATATGAATTACAATATTTTAATACTTAATAGATTAATAAGCGTTCTATATATATATATATATATATATATATATATTATATATATATATATATATATATACACATATATTGTTTTTTTAAATTAAACTTTTGCTGAGTAATTATCACAATATATCACCAATACGGGCAATAAGGAATACAGATGGCTTACTGATTAGATTAGCACATATTCAATAAAAAAACAAAACAAAAAAATCATGTAAAAATGTGTCGTTTTTTACGTTTTTTAAAAATATTTTACAACATCCAATGTTGTGAATCATTCAGCTATAAAGACACGTGTGCATTTTATAATCGAAATGAGCCTGAGGTTTACTTTATTCCCGTATTTTCCTCCTTTGTACTGTTTCAATCAGTTCTATTTCGTAGTATTCGAGGGATCACCACATGAAGGTGGTCTATGGATGGGGAGAGGAAGAAACGGGAAATTCCACGGCTTGGCAGTAGATATACGGTAAGCGGTCTAAATATAGTTTACTTTAACCTCAAAGTGACTACTAATTTGCATCGATTTCTATAATTATTAATTGTTATTGAATTTAATGTAATAATAACAAACTGCATTGAGAAACGATAGAGCTATCTGCAGAGCTGCAATAATTTAAATTAAAAAACAAAATAATAAAATTGACTAATAAAAATGAACAAAATTTATAATTTTTTGTAATAGCTATTCAAATCGAGGTAGCGTCATCGAGATTGACGCATCGTTAATTTTTATACAAGAATAGGTTTTTAACGAAAGGTAGCATCTTCTTTTCAGACGCTTCGGAGGATTATCGGGAATGGAGTAGGAAGCAAGTTGAGAAACTAATGGATTTGAGTGGCTATGGAGCTTACAATGGAAGGAAAAGTATCTGGTTTGGGCTAACTCAGCAACATATGGAACATTAAGTTCTTTATGGATAAGTTTATTGGTGACAAAGTAAGGGCATTTAGAATTTTTCGGATTGGATATGAGATGAATTAGATGGTTTAGTTGAGCCTCAAAGCTCATATCCGTACGTCCAAATAGGTCTAATCACAGTCATGTAAATAAGTCTTTTGTGTTGAATTTGGAGCTCTGTCGTTTGTCTAGTAAATGTTGAAGTAGGCTGTTCAATTGCAAGTAAGACGTTTGTCCAAGTGGAGTTCTAGGTAGCGTATCTGTTGAACAGGGATCAGTGGAATATCATAGATGATACAGTAAGACAAGAAGTCGTAGGTTTACGAAGAAGTCTTAATTTTAAATCATTGTTAATAGATGTGAAAAGAACATAAACATTTAATTGAAAGCCATCAACTTTGTAAATGTGCCTTGTTACCAATTAAATTTTTTTGGTTATGAAGCATACTTAGGAAAAAAAAAATAAAAAACTCAATTTCTCGTTAAAGCTCAGCGCCCACTGATCCAGAACGGTACGGACGCTCTATTTCTCTATTCACGGTTCGGTCCCGTACCGGTCAAATGCGCACACCTCTCGAGAAATAAATAATATTTTTTTTTTTTAATTTCCCGTACCAGCCGTACGTCCTTTGTTGTACCGCCTAAATGCTGGGTAGCCAATGTACAGCCCAAAGTTTGACTGTGAAAATCAAAGATCATATAAACAAAATAAAGATCGTAATCTACTGCTTTTCCCAATTTACATTTTAGAATTATAAAGGATCAAATTACTCAAATTAATAATTTAATTAAAATAACAATTAATGCTTATTCAAATTAACCAAAGTGAGACAAAATAGGGGATTCGAACATGACATGTTTTATTCAAACCAATTTAGCTTCTAAAAGTTAGGTCCTAGTGACAAATGTTATATAATGAAAAATGTTCTCATTAAATTTCAGATGAGTAAATAACCGAATTTTCTACCAGAGCAACACCAAAAGAGCTAGAGCATGTCAAAATGTTACATTTTGTGGGTGAAAAAAACGCACACAAATAAAGTGCAGACCCCTAGCTAAAAGAGGTGTAAAAATAATTTTAAAAATTGGTTTTCTTATTGATTTTGAAAAAAAACAACCGATTTTTAGTATTACGACTTTCTCAGAAATAAAAACCAATTGCATTTACATAAATCAATCATAGGATATGATATAAATACAAAATAATACCAATAATATGTAAATACTAATGTAAATACCAATAAAACTAAATATATGGTGACGGGAGATAAACCGAACCCAAATGAAAGCGTTTCATTTGGGGAGTATACTTTTGAAAAGACTGCAGACTTCGTATACCTAGGATCAATGGTATCACAGGATAATGATTGTGGAGCTGAGGTAAAAAGAAGAATAATATCTGCCAACCGATGCTATTTTGGCCTACAAAAACTTATAATTGGACATACTCTCTCAAGACAGACTAAACTCCACCTTTATAAAACTACAATTCGTCCTGTTCTGATGTACGGTTCAGAAACCTGGACACTGACAAACACAAGTGAACAGGACCTTCTAACTTTTGAAAGAAAGATCCTGCGAAGGATATTTGGTGGACTATGTGAAAATGGTGTATGGAGAAGACTTAAAAATCAAGAGGTTTATAATCACTTTAATGAATTAAACATCGTCCAGGTCATTAAACTGGGCAGGTTGCGGTGGGCCGGACACTTGGCCCGAATGGAGGGTGAAATGCCAAAGAAAATACTAACTGAGCCCCTCCATAGAGCAAGAAGAAGAGGAAGGCCGAAACTGAGATGGGCCGACGGAGTGGCGGCTGATGCAAATGAATTCCTGGGGGTCAGGAACTGGATGGTAGCTGCCCAGTACCGTGAAGATTGGTGGAGGCTTTTGATGGAGGCCAGGACCCGTCTCCGGGTTGTAGTGCCATAAAAAAAAAAAAAAAAAAAAAAAAAAAAAAAAAAAAAATACCAATAATATACAACTATTATTATATATAGTTATATATTATTAACAACTATATGTTGTTATTTATATCGCGCAGTATATATATATATATATATATATATATATATATATATATATATGTATGAGATAGTCTTACTATAAAATGATTTGAATTTAAATAACGAACGTTATCGAAATGACCCTAATTAAACTAATATGACTAATATAAAATAATCTACATAGCATATTTATTATAAGTATATAAAGTTGTGAGTTGTGAGATTTGAATGATTTTAAGAGTAAATTTACATCTGTGTCACAACTTTAAGGGAAACAAACTCTTTGTTTGCACATTTCTTTGGAAGCACTTTAGTTAATGCCTTCCCCACGTCACGCTGACTGTCTTCAGAAAGTTTTTGTCAGGAGGCGTCCGGAATGACACCATGTTTGCCGGATAGATAGAAAGATATCCAACATTTTATATTTTCTTGTTTTTTTTCCATTTAGTTATAATAACAACTACATTATACTGTTTAGTAAATTATTTAATAAATCGAAAAATATTTCTAGCATAAAAGAAATTGTTTTTATGAACAAAATTAAATATTTTATTAACAAATATACTTCCGACTACTCTAACAGTTACTAGACAAGTGTTTAAAGCACTCAATCAATTACAAAAGACTTATTTACACGACAGTAATTAGATATATGAAGTCGAGCTTTGGGGCTCCACTAAACCTTCAAAGTATTCTCATGTCCTCAATCCTTACGATTTAAAATCCTCAACGCACATTATTATGTCACAAATAATCTTATCCGTAACGATCGAAGTCACTTCTACGTTGCAAATCTGGCCCGAACAAGATACCCCCTATCCTTCCATACAAGCTACATAACTTCTCGAATCCACTAGTCTCCCAACTGGCTTCTCACTCGATTTGCGATAACCGTTCGATGCTTCTGAAAAGAAGAAAAGAATAAAGGCCTATGGACTTTCTAATGTGGAACATTTTTTCTATTGAAGTGATACTAATGAACAGTTCTTCTCAAGCTAATGACATGTCATTGTAACCATTTTACCGCGCATTTACTTGGAACATCGATATAGCGAATACTTTGATAAATCGAAGTTTTTCTATTCCCCCATTCCTATGTTATTTTTACCTCTGCATATCGAAGGATTGCTTAAGAAGACCTGGTTAAGAAGGATTGGTTATATCCACTGTATTTTGTTTTATTATTTTATTACAATATTATTTTATCTACACAACTATTCTCAGCTAATGATACAGGTGATTTATTTCTCTTAAATGATATACATTAATATAAGCTTAAACATACCTGAGGCTAAAGTTAGATTCTATTTATTGTTTTTTATTTTGATATTCTTCAACTTTCTTTTACTTTTTGCTATTCAAGTATCTAGTTTCAAGAAAATAAAGCCACAAATAATAACATATTAAATTCACTGTAGCAGAGGACATCCATCATTTTAAATAGGTAATGTTTTTTTTGTTTTTTTTAACTATTTGTTGATATTTATAATTGTATACATTATATACAGCAAGAAAGTTAAGAAAAATGATTGCAATAACATATTGATAACATTTAAAGAACTACTCACAAGTAGCACTTCAATAACAGCCCAACAATAGAAAGCCCTAAAGCCATCTTCTATTCAGGGGCCTCCGTAAGTTATCTGGAATAGAATGAAAAGCAAGTTGGGAGACTAGTGGATTCAAGTGGAAATGTAGCTTGTCGTGGTAAGATAGGTATCTTGCTTAGGCAAAATCTGCAACACAGGGGAAGATAGAACTTCAACAAAAGTTCCAAATAAAAAGGTACCTAGGTTATTTTATTTTCAGACACAACGCAGGGTTGTCGGGAATAGAATAGGTAGCAAGTTGAGAGAATAGTAAATTTGAATTAGTCTGAAGTTTATTATGAAAGGATAGGTATCTAGTCCGAAAAAAAAAATCTGTAATATTTGGCACATTTTTAAAGTGTTTGTGGACAACTTTAAGGATTGGATACGAGACGAATGTGATGGTTTGGTCCTGAGACCTGAGCGCCGCACAGTGGTCCAGGACGCTAAAAAACTCCAATTTCTCGAAGTTCAAAATACAACTATTAAGTATTATATTTGAAAACAAAAATAATAAACGCAATTATTTCGATGAGTTAAATAGTCGAGATCTGGTTTTTCGTTCACACAAGACCGTTGAAAGTATACGTTGGCAATGAATCAATGGCTGTGAAATTTGACTCCTGATTTTTTAATATTAATAAAATTCATATCGAAATTCCTATGCAAATTCATATTAGGATTCATATTATAATTCATATTAATAAGAATTCATATAATATTTTATATACACTGTACATTTGCTTTCCTGGAAGTATTCGTATTTTAATTATTCGTATAATAATTATCCTATAATTTTCTACCAAAAATAACTTGTTTGCACCGCTGTGCGCCGTCTTCCGGCAATGATAAATCAATTTAATAGGCATTACCGTAAGCAATGAAACAATTTGCACGTGCGGTATTCTGCGGCTCTTACCTGCAGATCATTAAGATTGGGATTGAACGTGGTCCGTTAACCTGCGTTTTATATCGCCATGTTTACAAACAAAGTTTCAATATCTCTTACACTAGACATTGTCATCCAGACCTCGACGACAAGCAAGGGGATAAAAGCCTCGCAGTTCCTCAGACGTCCACGTGAACGTTTGCACTGCCATCAGCGCTGCTGTCCTCTCCTTGATGATCACTTGAATGTGTGGAAATATTCAAAATATTGAAATTAAAGTTGAAAGGTTGAATAATTAAAAAAACTTAAGAAATTGAGCACTCGGCGGAACCTGCCCGCTAGGGAGCGCGTCCCCCGGGTGGCGGATGGGGGATCCCTCATAGGAGGGGTGGTCTGAATATACAGAATAAAGACCCGTGGACCAACAGGTACCCAGTGCTGGGGGGTATAGCCCGGCCACCCTTTCTCCTGAGGGGACATAAATATTCAGGAGGCCAGTTGTCCCGAGGATACGGGGCCTCTTCTACTGGGCTAATCACCCGTAGTTGAGAACATATGATTCAAAGTAACTTAACTTGCCTCGGACTTGGACAGACTCATCGGTTACGACGCGGCGCTCATAAGGACATACGACTTGGAATATGGAATATTAAAACATTGAATGGAAAGGAAGTGGAGTTGGTGGAGGAGATGAAGTCCTACAGGGTAGATCTACTAGGCATCAGCGAAGTGAAGAAGAAGGGCCATGGAGAAGTTTGTTTAGATAAAGAACATGTCCTCATTTATTCCGGAGTTCCTGCGGGAATGAGGGCAAAGGAAGGTGTAGGAATGATTATGAGGGACAGTCTCTTTGCAAAAGTAGAAAATTGGGAACCAGTTTCTCCTAGAATAATCACGGCAAACCTGGAATTACCTATAGGTAAAGTGACTATTATTCAAGTATATGCTCCCACCGAAGATGCTATTGCCCTGGATAAAGAACAGTTTTATGCCGAGCTGGAAAGAGAAATCATTAAAAGCCAGGACAAGAATAGAGAAGTAATTATTATGGGTGACTTCAACGCTAGGACTGGGAATGACTATGCCAGAGCACACGGAGTTATGGGAAGGCATGGAGGTGAGCGTACTAAAAATGGTAATGGTCAAAGACTTATTGATTTGTGTGTTGACTACGATCTCCTAATTGGAAACTCGTTCTTTCCACACAAAAAGATACATAAAATAACTTTTTCCGCTGAAGAAAGGAATGTAAATAGTATAATAGACTACTACATTTACAGTCGACGGATTAGAAGACTGTTTACTGATATCAAAGTGATAAGAGGTGCAGAAATTGGCTCAGATCACCTCCTGTTAGTCGGAGATACTCAAATTCTTCCCCCCAGAAAGGAACATCCAAGAAGTTACCAGAAAATTGACGTTATTAAGCTCCAGGAACCTGAAAAAAGAATGGAATACTCAAGTCTATTGGATTCTAAACTTCAGGATACCATTATGGATGGAAGTGTAGATACAATATGGACAGGAATAAAGAAAGCCATCCTGGAGGCTGCTACTGCTACTTGCGGCATTGCCTATGTTTCACCTGCACGCAAAAGATCCAGGTGGTGGAATGATAGGGTGAAAGCATCAGTTGCGAGAAAGAAGGCAGCATGGAAGGAATACTATAAGCACAAGACTCCAGTCAATTGGGAACTATATGTTCGAAGAAGAAACGAGTCCAAGCTAGTAGTAAGGACGGCAAAGAGAAGAAGCTGGGAGGAATTTGGTCAAAACTTACAGAGAAATTATCATGAAAACATCAAGGTTTTTTGGAAAAAGATCAAGGCAATGAAAGGAAGGATGAGTAAACCAATACGAAATGTAAAAGATGAAGGAGGCAGATTGATTACTGGGGACCAAGGTATTTTAGAAAGATGGAGACGCCACTACAAAGAAGTGTTTTTTGAAGATGCTGAGGAGAGACTGCCTAGAGAGGATTTAGGGGGAGAATGGGATGAGGTGATATGGGAAGAGGAAGTGGAAGCAGCGGTGGAGAGATTAAGACTCGGAAAGGCACCAGGAAGAGATGGCATCACCCCTGAATTCATCAAATTTGGTGGGTCAGAACTAATGAAATCATTACAGTGTCTTTTTCAAAAGTTACTTACTGAAAAAGCGATCCCTGAGGAATGGGAATACAACATCATTGTTCCGATTCACAAAAAGGGGAATGCTAGCGAATGTGAGAACTATAGACCTATTTGTCTATCCCAGGTTGTGTACAAGCTCTATACATCAATATTAGAAAAGAAGCTGAGAGAGCTAGTGGAGAACGACTTGGAAGAGGAGCAGGCTGCTTTCAGGCCTCAACGCCAGACTCAAGACCATATCTTCTCTCTCAGAACAATAATAGATAAGTCATGGGACCGGGGAAAGAGTATTTACTTGGCATTTATAGATTTGAAGGCTGTCTTTGATTCGGTTCCTAGGCAGGAACTGTGGAACGCTCTTTCAAGAAAGAACATCCCGCAAGGATTGATAAAAGCTATTAAGTCGACCTATCATGATTCCAAAGGAGTAGTGAGGATTAATGGAAGAGAGTCCGAAATGTTTGCAATTAATAAAGGTGTAAAACAAGGAGATAGTTTGAGCCCCCTCCTGTTCATTATATACATGGATGAGATTTTGAAGATGTGCAAACGTAGAACAGCCCGTACTACTATTGGAAAGTGGAATATGAGGACAATCCTTGCTCAAGTAATGGTATTCGCAGATGACATTGTTCTTATAGCTGATACCAAAGAGAGCCTACAACAAGCTGTAATTGAATGGGAGGCCGAGCTTGAAAGGAAGGGAATGACCATTAATGTCAAGAAGAGTAAAATAATGCAAATTGGTCGGGAACAAGAATACGTTGAGGTATTTTGCAAGGGTGAAGCACTGGAAATGGCAGACGACTACACTTACCTGGGAACAGTGATAAGCAGGAACGGAAAGGCAGACCAGGAGATATCCAACAGAATAAATAAGGCTAACTCAATCTACTACCACCTCTGCAACACGGTTATAGGAAAAAGGGAGGTGGAGAAAAATGTTAAGATACATATATTCAAAGCTGTCTACCTGCCTACTCTTCTATATGGAAGTGAAAGCTGGGTACCATTGGGAAGCACCTAAGCAGAGTTACTGCAGCGGAAATGAAGTACCTTCGGAAAGTAGCGGGCCGAACCAGAAGGGATCGGATCAGGAACGATAGGACTAGAGAGGATCTAGGGGTTGTCTCTCTAAAGGATACCCTTGAGAAGAGGCAACTTAGATGGTTCGGACATCTCTGCCGGATGAATGAGGACCGAGACCCGAGAAAATACTTTGAGGCCAGACCAACAGGAAAACGTCCCAGAGGGAGACCCAGAACTCAATGGATGGACTACATCTCCAAGGTGGGAGAGAAGAGAGGCAAAGACTGGAATGCCATGAGGGCGCTGGCTCGGGATAGGGAGGATTGGTTTGCTTGGACAGAGGCACCTCCACGCTGAAAGGCACTAAGGAGAAAGAGAAAGAAGAAGAGAAGAAGAAGAAATTGAGATGATTAAAAAAGATAATATCCCGAAAGTGGGTGTAACTTTAAGCATTAGCGGGAATTCCTCGGAATAAAACGGGATTTTTTTATGCTAGGTGACGTGCAATTTTTTGTTGGGGCATGGGGAGGACACTGTTTTACAGATCTGCTAGGATTTTTTTGAGGCCGAAGAACATCCTTGGCCACTCTCTCCTTCCACAATTAAAATTTTCGTCCTTAAGGATGCTGTTTTAAGATGGCGGAATTTAACAATTTTATTAGTTTTTTTTCATCCTTAAGGATAATATTTAACGGTTTTTAAGTTATCCGAAGGATAACTTCCGTCATTGTTGTCCTTAAGGATACTCATTTGAAATATTTTTAATATTTTAAGATCGCGGAAGGATAACTTCTGCCATTGTTGTCCTTACAAGGACACTGTTTTGAAAAATTCGACGAGTTAACTGTTTTTAAGATGGCGGAAGGATATTCCGCCTTTGTTAACGCATTCTGTAAGGGCACTGTTTTACAGATCTGCCAGGAACTGACGATTTTTTGAGGCCGAAGGACTATGAATTCTATCAATAAATTAAAAAAAATTATAACACTTAATGTCGTATATATTAAAATTTTTACATCTATTAACACAATTAACAAAAAAAAATAAAAATTGAAAACATATGATCATTGACGGTCAAGTAGGGAACCTCTGAAACATATTCCATGTTATTCTTTATTCAGCCGACAGGATCAAGGGGGCCATTTTTTGTTTATTTATTTTTGTTTAGATACCCCATCTAATTATTCTTTTACTATTTACTACTTAATTTTAATTTTATTATTATTTTTTTTTAATTGGGAATCAAGTTTTCAATGGATGGCTGACTATTATTGTGACCCCCCTAAATTATGTTAATTATCAAGTATTCTCCAGGCTCCGCCATATTTTCCATTAATCTACGTAATATACGAGGACAGGAGGACTGGAGGATCCGAGCTCTCCTAGGTGACAGCCTGAATAGAACAATGACCGCAAGGACGTGCTCCGCCAGGCGCAGGTTCGACTCCATCACCGGCAGCTGGGACTTGGACGTGCGCTCCTTGGCAGATAAGGAACACCAGAGCTGTCAACTAGGCCCATTATTTCACCTCCCAGTTCTACCTCACTATATTATGAAACTCGTACCAGGTTCAAATCCCGTCTGGAAATCTTGGATTTAATTAAGATCAAGATCAAAAGAGGGAGAGAGGACTAATAATCTAGAGGGGAGTTATTATTTTTTTTTTTTTTTTCGATATAAATCATATTTTAATTAACTAGGATCTTATATCTGTTTCAAAATACTTAAAAAAATAAATAAATAAAAATGAAATAAAATAAAAAATAAAATAAATAAATAAGTAGCTCTGAAAGAATCACTTTGAAATTTTACTTTTCAATACTACCAGACTAAAACGACAAGTACATTTACTGAACAAACATCCAAAGCATCCCATAAATTACAAGTGACTCATTTACATGACAGTTATTAGACCTATATGAACATACGGTGTTTAGCTTTGGAGCTTCACTAAACCATCCAATTCTTCTAGTATCTAATCCTTACCATCCAAAATCCTTCAAAAAATCCTCAATGCTCCTTATTTTGTTACAAATAAACTTATCCATAAAGACTTTAATATTCTATATGTTGCTGATTTAGCCCAAACGAGATACCAATCCTTTTATAGTAAACTGCACTCCCATACTCCATGAATCCATTAGTTTTCCAACTTGCTCCACATTCCATACATGATAACCCACTGAGGCGACTGAAAATAAGATGACCAATAGAGACCTTCTAGCTTAGATCTTTTATTGGAATGCTACTAGTGAGTAATTCACAAGTTATTTACATGTCATTATAATCATTTCCTATGTATCTTTCCAGTTCTGTCCTATGGAAGCCAAACATAGTCTCTCACAAGGTTTCAAGAAAATAAAGTAAGAGTCTGGCAAAATGCAATAGAGATAAGTATGACAAATATCAAAAGAAAGGATAGGATCAAGTGCATTGAAATTCAGAAGAAAACAGGGCTCAGAGACTCTTCCATGCTTATAAAAAAATTAAAATGGAAATGGGCTGGACATGTGTTGAGATCTACTGACGACAGATGGTCATATACTGTAACCGAGTGAACACCATGTGACAATAGTAGGAACAGAGGAAGGCAATTGAAGAGATGGAGCGACTCCTTCAAAAAAGAGGCTGGCCAAACATGGTGGAGAACAGCAAAGAATAAAAATTTATGGTGGGAAAAGTGGAATCAGATTTCGAACCCCGCTTCCCAGTAGGACTGGTCACCTTGGGAAGTGTAAGAAGGCTAGTGCAAGGAAGATAAATGTGTATGTATTTATTGTTTAATTGTATATATTATTTAGTTGCACAATAAAAGCTATTTTCATTTCATTTCATAATCATTTCCTAAAATTTACTTGATGTACATTGTGTACAGTTGTATCAATAACTAGTTTAAATATATAGTTATCGGGTCATTTAAACAATAATACGGATTGTTTTTAAATGATTATATTTGATGCGCGACAAATTAATTTCACTCTTATGTCTTTATTGAATTTTTGGTTCTGTTCATATAAATGTCAAGCGAAGATGTAATTGTGCATCTTATGGTGTGCAAGTATGTATATATTTTTTTAATCTTTGATTTACTAATCGTCCAGTTTTTCCTAATAATCCATCAATCCTAACTGTTAAACTAATTATTGAACGAGTGAGGTGTTGTGCTGTGTTGGATCAATTTATTGAAATATACAACTTTACAAATATACACATCCTGAAATGTGTTGATAATGATTACAATAATATATTATAACTTGAAAAGAACTATTCATTAGTAGCACTTCAATTAAAATTCTGCACAAGAACATCTCTAGGCCATCATCTTTTCTGACACCTCGCAGGATTATCGGAATTGGAAAGGGAAGCAATTTGAGAAACTAGTGGTTTTGAGTTGTTGTGGAGCTTGCTTGAAAGGATAGGTACCTATCTGGCTTAGGATGGCCCAACAACATGCGGAACATTAGTATCTTTATGGATTAGTTTGCTGGTTACAAAGTAATGGGCATTTAGAATTTTTCGAAGGATTTTGGATTGTAAGGATTCGATACGAGATGAATTGGATGGTTTATCCAATTATTGGATGGAGCCCCAAAGCTCAACTCCGTATGTCCGAATAGGTCTATTCACAAGTAATGTAAATAAGTCTTTTGTAATTAATTAGGAGCTTTCAACGTATGTCTAGTAAATGTTGAAGTGGCCTGCTGCTTAAATATAAAATAAATTTTAATTAAATCATGGTTAGTTTTCCCCTGATGGGACGTGACATATTCCATGCTTCATACGACTGGATCTCTACCCTCAGACAATACCCAACGACACATCCATTTCATCGGCGGGCTCATATTGTTAATTAGATCTCCAGCTGAGAGCGGCCAGTCTGGAGGATGAGTTTTGATTAATGGCGGTGGTAATTTGTTGGGCTTTGAGGAGGACACTTCTCGACAAATCGTCCCAGCTCTTCGAAGTACTGTTGTTTGATATGTCGCGCGCTTCGGCTCGCTCTTAATAAATTTATTTTTCTATCTCGTTCCCTTCAACAGATTATTTATAGTGTTAGCGATATGACTAATACGCCGTCCCAGATTAATTTCACCATATGACGAATAGTCTGTGAATATTTGGAAAGTTACGGGTCGAGGAATGTTATTATTTTCTGGTTCTGATCCCCTGGCTTCTAAGATCGCTTTATCATATTTAAAGTCAGTAATTATTATTACTAATATATTTTTTTTTTTATTTCATATTCAAAGTTGGTAGGGTAAAGCATCAGTTATGGTAGTCGTTAAAGGAACTTTCAAAGGGAATTTCGTTGATACAGTTTGCAATATGACATCTTATTTTACAATTTAGATTCTCAAACGTTTATTCTATTGAATGTAAAATTGATAAAGCTTCCTTTAATATATATATATATATATATATATATATATATATATATATATATATATATATATATTATTTTTAATTTTACACCAAGAGCTAAAAATACCAGTTATGGGCATGTTGTACCAGTTGTACAGCAAAATAATCTTTAAACAAAAGTTTGACATAATTTATAAAAGAAAACTAATTAATGAACAACTCCAAGTATACAAATTATTAAAATACTAATACAACGCGGACTAATAAAAAAGTAAAATATATATTTAAAAACACAATCACCCCATTCACTCATTCACAATAGTTACTTATTTGTTTAGAAAACCGTCATGAAATTATAATTGAAGATGAAGTAAAACAACTACTTATCAGAATTTGATTTATAACCTCACTTCTTGATGATTTTTCGTCATAAATAGTGACGGCTATAAAATAATAAATTATAAGGAATCGAAATGTATTATTTATAAATTATCTTATTTCAATATTTCCATTTTTCTTAAACAGCAGTGGTCATCCGCGAAGTACATAATATACCTAACTATATTAACTAGTAATGGTCACATATGAGATGTATGTCAAACATGACCACTAATAGAAAGATATTTAGTATTTCGATTTTAAAATAACATAATTAAGTGAAGAAAATTCTATTTGTGTTTTTTAGCAGTTTTTAACAATAAAGAAAATTGAAACGGATGGTGGTGACCATATCCCATATTAAAATATGGTATAAAATATATGTTATATTATTAAATTATATGAACTTGTGGTCTACAATTTGTCCTAGCAATAAAAGTAACTCTTCTCAATTAAATAAAAATAACTTTTATTCATAGGTTACTTTTGCGCAATAAAATGATCACAATTGTTCTTAATTGTGAATTTAATAAAAAAAAAAATAATAATAATAATTGTTGTTGATCACGACCACATGAGGATTTTGGTAGATGAAAACCCTCACAAAACTACTCGGGGCATTACGAGAGAAGTTTGTGTTGACCACTTAACATTATAAACCACACAAAATTGTAATCATTTGTTTTTTGCCACAGATTAAAATCTGAATTATTTTTGCACCAATCCAATACATCTGGTACCTTCAACCCCTTCATGGGAAGTTGCCATCAGTTAAAAAAGACGATAGACGACATCAGAAAAAAAAAGCTAAAGAGAGTAGTGATATAAAACTATCAAATAGGTTTCGAAGTTTTATACCATTGGTGAAGCAACCTACAGACAGAATATCTATCAATAAAAAGACTCAGCCAATTTACACGCATGGTATGGAGAACTACCCGGCCTTTTGCTAATTTTTAAGAGAGACCAAAGTTTTGACAAATTATATTTTAAATTAAGAGAGTAAATACATAAATTCAAGATATTAATTTAAAATACCTCTAACACACTAAACAAATTTTTAAAGTGTTTCATAACTTTATCTTTATCAAATATTATTGAAGCATTTATGATGATACAATTGTTGCATAGTTTTCTCTATTGTATTTTTAATTTTGTATATATTCTATTTCTTTATAATATTTTATTCTTTTATATTTTACTTACGATACATGTATTATGCATGTGTATATGTAAAATAATAATCAATAAGAAAATTATAAAAATTACATGTACATTATATACGTTAAAGTATAGTGTGTACAGGGATAAATAAAATCCCATCCAACAGGGTTACTGTGAGAAGGAAAACGATAAAGAAGTACATAAATTCAAATGAATTATATTAATTAATTAACAGACTATGTTTGAATTGTGTTTATCAATTAAAGGGTTTGGTGGATGAAGGGGTTATGAAACAAAAGACAATTTTTAATAATTTATGCTTAAAGTTTTTTTTTTTTTTTTTTTTACATTTTCCTTTAGCAGAAAATAATACATATATATATATATATATACATACCTATACATATATATATATACATATACATATACATACATATATATACATACATATACATATATATACATATACATATACATTTCATATTATTTCCCTAATATTAATTTAAATATTCAGATTTACCTACCTAACACTTTTGCCCATTTATTCTACATCCAGTGATCTAGATTGTATTTCTAAAAAAAATAACATAACCCCTTCATCCACCAAACCTTTCAATTAGTCTGTCATTTGTTTTCTTTATTCCTAATGAAACTGACTGAGCAAATCCATGTAAGATGGCTTTGCTATGCTTCTAAACATTACTAAGTACGTTTAATAAGAACTTGACTGTTATGAGGTGTGTGGGCTCCACCCCTTTAAATTCTAAGACACAGTTTTAGTAGCTGCCGTTTGGACTATTAGGTTTTATGTCTTTTATAGTGTCATAAAAACTAATAAGACGGGACCGACCGACTTATCGTATTTTACGTGTATTAGGAACAACGGCCAACAATAACTATAATAAACTAAATTTAAAAAAATAAAAAAAAATTTCACTGTATTTAAAAGTAATTATTTGATGAAGAAAGATTTATTAGTGTATGATATCTCTTATATTTACCAATTTATGTAAAAGTAAGGTACAATTTTCTTTTAGTTTATTACAAAAAAATAGTTTTAAATACAATTGCCATTTAAAGGATTGCTATTTACTTAGTACATTATAATACAAAATATATTTTTATTTTGAAAGTTGTGGCTTAGAACGAAAAAAGAAGTGACATTGGACGTGCTGTGGTGGTTCATGAGATCGGAATGCTCCCAATCGAAGGCCGAACCCGAATCGATATAGTTCGGCCATATTGAACACAGCTCTATTGTCCGCAACTAGATCTCTGGCCCACTGTTTTTTCGAACATGGCTGGTGTATTGTGGTCTATTATGGCTGCGTCATTGTGGTTTTCATCTTCCTGTTCACGTTCGGATCTTTGTTTTATTGTTCGTTCTCCAAGATGAGCCAGTAGCTGCTTGATCTAAGGGCGTAACTTCTTTCATTAAAAAATAAAAAATAATCAAACCTTTAAATGATTTAACAATCTGTTTAGATAAATATATTCATATTTTATTGACATACCAGGCTTAAAAGACAAGAAACTGCTCGGCGTTTCCGACTACTCCGACATTTACTAGACAAGCTTTCAAAGTTTCCAATTAATTAAAAAAGACTTATTCACATAATTAGACCTATTAGACTCCTTTCAGATATGGCAAACCGAAGTATTAGATTAATTTTGTTCCCCCTATTGTCATTATTTCTAAGTTAGTATTTTCAAATATTAAAATGTACAATTATTCCTATATTTTTATGTCAATTTAAACATTGTGATGATTATAATGCAAATGCGTATGCTCAATGTGAATTAAATTTTTTTTATTTTTAAATTTTTTATTTCCCTTGAAGTCTAAAACAAAAAATAAAAAAGCTAAATATTTTACTTCTTTTAAAATTATTCCAACCAATAATCGAAAAATTGTACTTTTTACAGTAAAATTTCTTAACAACTGTAACCGATTTCTGAATTATGATTTAATATAAGTAGTACTGAATTTTCACAGTATTTAGAAAGTAAATTTGGACTCATTAGTAGAACGAGAATTCATCTCATATTATAGCAGATGCATTTCTTATAATTTTAGAATTAAAAAATAAAATAAATAAAAATTCAATTATTCCAAACAAAACCTTTTTTTTGGATGAAGTTGATAATTAGTTATTTCATATTATATCAATTTTTATTTATACATAATTTAATATTAATTTAATTCAAAATGATATTAACCCTTAACTGGCGTTGCGGAGTCCCTGGACTCTAGCGATATATACAGTTTCATAACTAATGTAATTTTCGTCCAAACAGGATGTGTTTCTCAGTACCTTCTTAGCGTGAGGTGACGCACCATTTGTTATTTTTACTGTAGTCTTGTGCGAATTCAAGTTGGCGTTACAATTGCTTCAGAGTCCGTGGGACTCCACGACGCAATTAGTGCTATATTTTCAATTGCAACTATGTTCAAGGAATCTAGAATACATTAAAACTACAGATGCTAACCATGAGGAGACCCGACTAAAATGGCTTGAGGAATCTGACACAGAGTTTTTAGATCAAGAGGGTGATCCTGAAAGCAAATTTCCTGCCGAGAATGCTAGAAATCATAAAAAGTATAGTTTTATTTTGTGATCCAAAAACCAATATTCTTGCAATGTGCTAATAAACTGTATGTTCAATGCATTGAAAATCTAGATGAGCTCTAAAATTATTTTTTTTTAAGGACATTTCTACCAATGTCAATGTTTTCCCTATGAAGTTTAGAAGTTAACATATGCTAATTTATTATAGTTCAGACCTTAGACAATATGTTTTTCGCTAAAAATTTTTATATTTTTGGTTCGTTTTTAAAAAATAATAATCTCAGTGTATTTTCGGCAGAAAAATTATTTTGAGTTTTATATCTTAATAACTTTACTTTGTTATTCAGTTGGTTGCAAATAAAGTATTTTGTGTCTATAAATGCTATTGGTTATTTTAACATCGAAAAAACATTTTTTTTTCAGGAAATTAACAAAAAAAAAAAAAAACACCTACTTTAATTTTGGAGTCCTAGGGACTCCGCGACGCACGGAGTGTTAAAGTTTTTGGCCACGCCGGTTAAGGGTTAAAATATTTAATAATTTATACGTCATTCATTAATAACTTGATAACTAGGAAGTATCGATAATTCTAGGAATCAATATAGAATACTAGTAGCACTGAATATTATACAACCACAAACTTGGAACTTAATAAGAGCATATCCTAAATCACTGGAATTATTCAATTCTCGAAATAGTCAGTCTTCCAAACGTTAGCCGCTCCCGCTAAAATACTTCGAAACCAAACTAATTAATCCTATCGGAGGAGGAAAACCAAAGAAATAAAATAAAAGTTGACCGTTTATTCCAGTGAATATATCCAGATACTGATCTAGCTTTGAGTCCAAAGGATTTTAGGCATTCCATTATATTGTAGAATAGTCGGAAAGTATGACCATTTTCTTTGTGTTTGAACTTAGGAATCGTAATTACTTTCTTGTTTACATTTGGGGGCTATATACTCTGTTTAGAAGTCCATTATTACAAAATCATCTCTATACCTTCTAATGTTCAAACCATACACGAAATTTTAGTTCGCTTCTTCACAACTTCACGGTAGAGCTTTAATTTGTCACATTTCACCGAAGAAGAATCGTTTTTTTTTTGCTATAAGTAAAAGCTATAAGCGACCAATATTTAAAAATAATTACTAATAATTTCCAGAATTTTCTTGTAGATTTCCAGAAGGCATAGGACTGTGTGGATAGAAACACTCTCTTCTCCACATTGCAAGAATTTAGCCTGGATGAGAAAAACGTGAGGTTGGTCCAAGCCACCATGAAGAACACGACAGCCAAAGTGAAACTCAGAGGTTAGCTGTCCGAGAGCTTCCCTATCAGAAAGGGGGTCAGACAGGATGATGGTCTTTCGTGCATTCTTTTTAACTACGTCCTGGAGAAAATTGTCAGGGAATGGACGGCACTGTTACTACCGTGAGTTGGACTGAAGCTTGGGTACAAGAAAGACAACCTTAATGTGCCATGCCTAGCCTTTGCCGATGACCTCGCTTTACTGGCTAACAATATTGAAGAGGCTACATACATACCACAGAGCCTGCACAGTGTAGCTGTTAAGACGGGCTTGAGGATCAACATCTAGAAGACAGAATTCATGACTAACATCAAGGAACCTCCCTCTAAAATACCTTTAGAAGACCACAACATTCGGAAAGTACCTGCAGTGAAGTATCTAGGAGAATGGATCTCTGCGAACCATACCGAGAACCTAGCCATAGACTCAGTTTTTCCAGTATCCCTTACCATTAAGAAGACCAGAGGGACCAAATGGATAGAAGAGAGAAAGCTGGCTCATAGTCAGAAAATGAAAGAATTCTGGTAATATATATATATATATATATATATATATATATATATATATATATATATATATATATATATATATATATATATATATATATATATATATTTCCAGAATTCTTTCATTTTCTGACTATGAGCCAGCTTTCTCTCTTCTATCCATTTGGTCCCTCTGGTCTTCTTAATGGTAAGGGATACTGGAAAAACTGAGTCTATGGCTAGGTTCTCGGTATGGTTCGCAGAGATCCATTCTCCTAGATACTTCACTGCAGGTACTTTCCGAATGTTGTGGTCTTCTAAAGGTATTTTAGAGGGAGGTTCCTTGATGTTAGTCATGAATTCTGTCTTCTAGATGTTGATCCTCAAGCCCGTCTTAACAGCTACACTGTGCAGGCTCTGTGGTATGTATGTAGCCTCTTCAATATTGTTAGCCAGTAAAGCGAGGTCATCGGCAAAGGCTAGGCATGGCACATTAAGGTTGTCTTTCTTGTACCCAAGCTTCAGTCCAACTCACGGTAGTAACAGTGCCGTCCATTCCCTGACAATTTTCTCCAGGACGTAGTTAAAAAGAATGCACGAAAGACCATCATCCTGTCTGACCCCCTTTCTGATAGGGAAGCTCTCGGACAGCTAACCTCTGAGTTTCACTTTGGCTGTCGTGTTCTTCATGGTGGCTTGGACCAACCTCACGTTTTTCTCATCCAGGCTAAATTCTTGCAATGTGGAGAAGAGAGTGTTTCTATCCACACAGTCCTATGCCTTCTGGAAATCTACAAGAAAATTCTGGAAATTATTAGTAATTATTTTTAAATATTGGTCGCTTATAGCTTTTACTTATAGCAAAAAAAACGATTCTTCTTCGGTGAAATGTGACAAATTAAAGCTCTACCGTGAAGTTGTGAAGAAGCGAACTAAAATTTCGTGTATGGTTTGAACATTAGAAGGTATAGAGATGATTTTGTAATAATGGACTTCTAAACAGAGTATATAGCCCCCAAATGTAAACAAGAAAGTAATTACGATTCCTAAGTTCAAACACAAAGAAAATGGTCATACTTTCCGACTATTCTACAATATAATGGAATGCCTAAAATCCTTTGGACTCAAAGCTAGATCAGTATCTGGATATATTCACTGGAATAAACGGTCAACTTTTATTTTATTTCTTTGGTTTTCCTCCTCCGATAGGATTAATTAGTTTGGTTTCGAAGTATTTTAGCGGGAGCGGCTAACGTTTGGAAGACTGACTATTTCGAGAATTGAATAATTCCAGTGATTTAGGATATGCTCTTATTAAGTTCCAAGTTTGTGGTTGTATAATATTCAGTGCTACTAGTATTCTATATTGATTCCTAGAATTATCGATACTTCCTAGTTATCAAGTTATTAATGAATGACGTATAAATTATTAAATATTTTAACCCTTAACCGGCGTGGCCAAAAACTTTAACACTCCGTGCGTCGCGGAGTCCCTAGGACTCCAAAATTAAAGTAGGTGTTTTTTTTTTTTTGTTAATTTCCTGAAAAAAAAATGTTTTTTCGATGTTAAAATAACCAATAGCATTTATAGACACAAAATACTTTATTTGCAACCAACTGAATAACAAAGTAAAGTTATTAAGATATAAAACTCAAAATAATTTTTCTGCCGAAAATACACTGAGATTATTATTTTTTAAAAACGAACCAAAAATATAAAAATTTTTAGCGAAAAACATATTGTCTAAGGTCTGAACTATAATAAATTAGCATATGTTAACTTCTAAACTTCATAGGGAAAACATTGACATTGGTAGAAATGTCCTTAAAAAAAAATAATTTTAGAGCTCATCTAGATTTTCAATGCATTGAACATACAGTTTATTAGCACATTGCAAGAATATTGGTTTTTGGATCACAAATAAAACTATACTTTTTATGATTTCTAGCATTCTCGGCAGGAAATTTGCTTTCAGGATCACCCTCTTGATCTAAAAACTCTGTGTCAGATTCCTCAAGCCATTTTAGTCGGGTCTCCTCATGGTTAGCATCTGTAGTTTTAATGTATTCTAGATTCCTTGAACATAGTTGCAATTGAAAATATAGCACTAATTGCGTCGTGGAGTCCCACGGACTCTGAAGCAATTGTAACGCCAACTTGAATTCGCACAAGACTACAGTAAAAATAACAAATGGTGCGTCACCTCACGCTAAGAAGGTACTGAGAAACACATCCTGTTTGGACGAAAATTACATTAGTTATGAAACTGTATATATCGCTAGAGTCCAGGGACTCCGCAACGCCAGTTAAGGGTTAATATCATTTTGAATTAAATTAATATTAAATTATGTATAAATAAAAATTGATATAATATGAAATAACTAATTATCAACTTCATCCAAAAAAAAGGTTTTGTTTGGAATAATTGAATTTTTATTTATTTTATTTTTTAATTCTAAAATTATAAGAAATGCATCTGCTATAATATGAGATGAATTCTCGTTCTACTAATGAGTCCAAATTTACTTTCTAAATACTGTGAAAATTCAGTACTACTTATATTAAATCATAATTCAGAAATCGGTTACAGTTGTTAAGAAATTTTACTGTAAAAAGTACAATTTTTCGATTATTGGTTGGAATAATTTTAAAAGAAGTAAAATATTTAGCTTTTTTATTTTTTGTTTTAGACTTCAAGGGAAATAAAAAATTTAAAAATAAAAAAAATTTAATTCACATTGAGCATACGCATTTGCATTATAATCATCACAATGTTTAAATTGACATAAAAATATAGGAATAATTGTACATTTTAATATTTGAAAATACTAACTTAGAAATAATGACAATAGGGGGAACAAAATTAATCTAATACTTCGGTTTGCCATATCTGAAAGGAGTCTAATAGGTCTAATTATGTGAATAAGTCTTTTTTAATTAATTGGAAACTTTGAAAGCTTGTCTGATAACTGATATAATTCAGTTTCGATTTTAAAATCAAATTTCTGTAAATATTGCATTTAAATTTTCCGGGTATTGATATGAATCCACATATTTTAATTCTATTTTAATTTACTTTTTTTCAAAAAAAAAAAAAAAATAATAAACTAGATGGAATATAAATATATACGTTAAAGTATCAGAATAATGAAGTTAAATAAACTAATGTATAAATAAAATCTTAAAAAAACATTATTTAGAATAACTCAGTTTTAGTATCTTTACAATATGTGGAATCTATGGAATCTACACAAGACACAAGGGAAGACATCTTCATAATTTCATTCCAGACTTACGGACCTACATTAATCAGACTCATGGACTGACTTCTACATTACACTAGGAATCACAGGACATGCGGCAATGAACAATCACTTTTATAGATTCAAAATAAGAGATTCAATCCAATGTTTTAGTGATTTCACTCAAGAACAAAATATACACCATTTCATATATAAATGTTGACTACTCACTGATTACTGAACTATACTACAGACAAAAAACATTACAGAAATATTAAAGTCTTCAACAATATAACATTATAAATTCATAAATTTTCTCTATTAAATATTTTTTCAGTATTTCTGATGATAAAATTACTTTGTTGTTTGGTTTTATTGAATTTTAATATTGTATAACTTCTTGTTCTTTATTTTTTTTTAATTTTTCCTGTTCTATCCATTATATTTAACTTTCAACACATGTACTATGCATTAGTATATGTAAGATAATAATTAAACAAAATTTAAAAATTACGTGTACATTGTATACTTAAGTATCGTGTGTACAGAAATATATAAAATCCCTTCCAACCGCTGAAGAAAAACACTAAAGATACGTGGAATCTATATTTTCTTCACTGAACAAGTCATCATAAAGTCAGTATGGTTACCCTAGTGAAGAAACAAATGACTACACTGACGACAATCATCGACCGCCATATTGGTTTCTAGTGGAGCCGATTGGATCCCGGCAGAGCGCAGCACTCGGCGGCTCTTCTGGAATTACAGTATTTTCTTCTACCTCTTCAGGGCCAGGGGGCTTGTCAATAAATTATCCCTTTGCCGATATAAAGTTGACTATTTAACAAAAAAAAAAGAAAAAAAAAAGTATATCGGCGGAATTTTAAAAAACCCGAGTTTCCTTTTAGAATTAGCCTTTAATAAAATATCGGAGGGTGTAATATACCAAAGTGAGCCGGGGTGTGCTGACGCGCTCGGTCGTGCATGTGATCCGGGCCTTTTAAGAGGAGATGTGGAAAAAATTATATCCAATAGGGATACTGCCATTGGGAATAAGGGCTTCCCTTAAATATTGTTGAAAAATATACCTTATTCCCACCCACAACTCCCCTCCCTCCTATCAACTTCGGATGAGAGGTTTTTAAAATGGAAAAGTATTTCAAATGAGAGTCTTTTTTAAAAATGATTTCAGCGTAAATGTTACTTTGATCCCTTTAAAAAGATAATAAATAAATAAATATATGTCCTTTAAAAAGGGGCCAATAAAACTTAATTTGAGGATGGGATTGAATGATGTGAATACATCAAGGCATATTTGTATGACTACATATAAAAAGGTTCATAAATGCTAGGAAAATATCTTTTATTCAATATCGCCCTTTTCCATCATTCCTTTACAACATTAAATTATGTTTTATTTTTATTTTTACTTATTTATATTCCCAAATAACTGATTTTTACAGTTTAAATTATGTGTTTCTTATTTTCTTTATAGTTCAATAGAAAGAAAATAAGAAACACATAATTATCTATCTTTATCTAAAATTATTTTTTTTATCTATTTATTGAAAATTACAACCGTATATACAATATAAAAATATAATACATCAAGTAAACATGATGATAATGATAAAAATGACACGTCACTAGGTTCAAAAAGCAACTACCCATTGGTCGCACTTATAAAGAATCTATATAATGAAGTACTATATTAGAAGGTCCCGAGGCCATCTTCTTTTCAGGCGCCTCGGAGGTTTATCTTGAATGGAATGAGAAGCAAGTTGTGATACTAATGGATTTGAATGATTGTGAAAGGATGTATATCTGGTTTCAGCTAAGTTAGAAACGTAAGGAATATTAAGATCTTTGTGGATAAGTTTGTTTGTGACGAGGTAAGGAACATTTAGGATTTTCCTAAGCATTTTGGACTGTAAGGATTGGATACGAGATGAAGTGGGTGGTTAAGTGGAGCCCCAAAGCTAATCTCCGTATGTCCAAATTGGTTTAATTTCTGTTCTGTAAATGAGTCTTTTGTAAATAATTGGAAGATTTGAACGTTTGTCAAGTAAATGCTGAAGTAACCGAAAACGACGGACAGTTTCTTGTCGTTTTAGTGTTGCATGTGGATTCCAAGTAAGACGTTAGTCCAGAATCCTACGTAGCGGATCTGTTCAACGGGGATCAGTGAAACTTCATGAAAGGATACTGTAGGACAGGAAGTCGTAGGTTTAATACGAAGGATAAAGGTTATTTGATGGGATTTATTTTGATTCTCCATTGTCGACACCATTCTTAATGGTTTATGATATAGGATAAGAGTGTCTGGGATGTCTAAAATTAGTGCAGCTAAATAGTATAATATCCTAATATCATCTTATGAGTCGTTTAAACTCAAAACCCGTTTTGTCCACTTTTTCAAATTTCACAGGAACTACTTACTAAATACTGATTTTTTAAAACTTGATCACATTTTAATCCAATCTTCAATATTGTGTTCTTGGAGTGGCATTAATCTTGCAAATTTCAATTTCGATGGTAGTTTGCATATGCAGATAATCCAGACAAAAACGAGTATTGTTTTGAAAGTCGGCCCAAAAATTAATTATTCGGAATTTGTTTTTTTTTTGTTTTGTTTTTTTATCGAGGTTTTATAACTTTTGTTTATTATAAATTATATAATAAGTTACATTTCATATATGTAATCTATATCACAAAGTGCTGATATATTGAAATGTTTGTATGTATTAAGAACTGATAATAAATGTTTAGCATTCAAAAATAATTTTCAATAGAATTGGCAATCAATTCATAAATCCTAATTGGAAAAAGACTTTGTATATAGGTAAGTGACCTTAAATAGGTTCAAAATGAACCTCCCTACCCGAGATAATTTTTTGGCCAACGATCTTCCGAACACCCTGTATATATATATTATATAATTCTAGTTTTGCACTATTATAGGTCCCTACTACCCACACCAAAAACGGCATTCAAATCTGTGAGTTACAACTGCAAGCGTCCCCTTGTTAGTTATATCTTTTAGCTGTGGCTGTTCTATTTTAGTGTAAAGTTTTTATCACTAAAATAGTAATTTTTTTTTTTTAGTAGCTAGAATGAAAAAAGTCACACTGAAATGTTTTTTTCACCGTCATATATGTAACGTTTTTTCGTACTCAAAACTGTAACATGATGTCGCGCTTTAGTATAGTATTAGCAACAGTATGTGCTGGTCGGACTGAAAATTTACGAAAAGTTCTTCGATCAAAAAATTAATGAAGAATATTTTTTGTTATATAACATTTATCGCTATGGTAACCGTTTAGGAGCTATATTGGTTTAAAAAAAGTATTCATGTTTGAAGCTGCTGATTTCTCTAAAAAAAATTTCATAGCAAATAGTCATTGATTGTTAATATAAATTGAAGTAATATGTTCCTTTTAATTCAAAAATTTTAATCGTAAGCAGTAGATTAGAGATTGACATATGAAACATCGATTGTTATTTCCAGTCAGGAAGAAATAATTTTTCTTTTTTAATTTATTCTCCTCGATACTTTGATAAGAGAATGTGATATGATAGAGAAAAAAGTAACTTATCTCAATGCTTTGCCTGACTTAGTCCATCGAAACCCAATTGCACATCCATTCTGTGCATGTCCTGAAAGTCACCTCAACATGAGAACAGCTAAGAAAGAGGTATAAAAGGATTTCGAAGGGACATCAGGAATAACCGGGAGAGGTCCCTCGTGGTGGAGGAGGCTAAGTGAAATAGGTTAATGAAGCCCTCTTAGTTAGTGCCCCGACGATTGTCAACTTGTAATGGACTTCATTCCTGCTTGCTACTTACTCCACCCACAGTAAGCACAAAGCAACTTACTTTAACCAAACTAAGCACCAAGCCCCTCACTCTGCCCACACTAAGAACCTACCCCGCCACCTTCTAACTATCGCGGCTTTAGATAAATGTAAAAACTGCAATAAAACTTCCAAAAAGTGTAATAAGTGAAGCAGTTGTTAATTCCCGATTATTTATTTATTTAATTTCAATCGTTTTATAATTCCCTTTATTTATCAATTTAGCTTTTTATTAATTTATTTTTGAGCATTATACAATCACAATTAATGCAGTAAAGTAAATAAAAATAATATTAGTAATTTGAAATGTCAGCATTCTATAAAAATTTTTTTTCTAAATTTGAAAGTATAGTTTATAAAACCTGACTGGATCCTAAAGCATCTTATAACAATAATGATAAAAGGCTTAGTGAACCTAAAGGATCGATGCCGACACCACTAACCGTTGACTACACACCTCCCTCCAACCCACTCGTTCAAAACTAAATTCCCAAGATCAGCCCTGATGAATCAACCCATCTACGTCTCGGTCTACTCCTCACTAGTTTACCCGATTGCTCAAAACTGATTACTTTTTTCGGAACTAGGTCATTACTAAACCCAACGACTTTTCATGCTCATTTTAACCGTCTCGCTGCTATGACCTGAACTATGTTAACCGGATATAACTTCCGCATTGTGAAGTCTTTTAAATTCTCCATCCTTTTTTGGGCCATTCTAATAATTATATTTATTTATTAGTTTATATTTATATGCCATTCTACGCAGTACTTTATTTTCGAAAACTTTAAGGTGTTGTTCCTCCATTAACGTAAGCTGCCAATTTTCGAAACCGGAGAAAACTGTTGATAGCATAAAAGTCGTATATATGCTATTTTTTTTTTTTTTTTTTAAATTTCTAGAGAGTAAGCGCGAACTAAGTAGTTTTGCGACCGAGAAATAACAAGCATTGCCGGTTTTTAACCTTGCCCTTATTTCCTCTTGGATTTTAGTTTTCCTTGATGTACGTATTAGAATCCTGTTATTTGAATTTCTCAACGTGTTTAAACTCTATCCCCAAAATCTCTACATCACCTAAATTATCAGTGAGCATCTTCTTGAACCATCATATGATGTAGTCAATCATACTATTTTCATTATTATTGTTATAATAATAATTATTTAATGATAATTTCATTTTTCAGATATATGTTTTTAGTTATGTTCCCCAAGTGGAAATATGCATGACTTTGGCAATGTTGATCAGTACAGATTACTGACTAAAAACTAATTTGAAAACTTCTTTAGTACTTTTGCCTACGTTTAGGGAATTTTTATTTTACCTAGGCTATTAATTTTACGAAGAATTATCAGGAAGGTGAATGGGTGTTGCGGGTAATGTAGCATTTGGCGCCTTTTTATTTGACCTCTCACATATACATACATATGCTGAAATATTAAAAATAGAATCGAAGAAGAATAAAAAATATAATTTTAAATTACAAAATAAATTTATTTTTCGACTGCTAAAATTGATTGTCCTTAGTGATTTTTTACAAGAGATTATTTTGAGAAAAACTATGAAAATTAGTAAGTAGTAGTGTGTACGACGTTACAAACCGATTCTTAGAATATTGAATATTTTTACCTAAGAACATTTGTAAAGTGGTTATACCTGGAAATCCAAAAGATACCTGGATATCGGAATATTATTAATATTCTAAACGAATTGAAAACAAATTAACGAATAGGTTGCTGAATAACATTTAAACTAATAATTATATTCCTACACTATAATCATGATCTAATAGGAACTTAGCTTGAAAGTGCCAAAGTAAGCATTATATTCAACCCAAAACAATCAAATTTTGTACCTAATAATGACGAGATCTCATCACAAGTTTGCTACTATGTTTACTTATAGGCATGTAAACATAATCAGCAACTAAGCGTAGCTATTAAAACATGCCTAAGGTCTTAATATGAATTTTTGGCTAAGTTTTGTTAAATTTAATAATTAAAGTTACCACTTGTTGTAATTGTTTAACATAATTGTTAATTGTTGTAACATAATTGTTGTTGTTGTAACATAATTGTTACCACTTAATTGAAAATTCGAATCTACGGACCAAATTATATGAAAATGTTTCAAAGAAAATAAAATGAGAATTCAGCATACATTTAAAGATAAAATAATGTTATGTGTCGATATGTCAAAACCTGGTCCTGGTTTTCTCAATAAGAGAAGCACCACAAAATATTTTATGAAATTTCTAAACACTCCCGAATTTACCTAGTATACAAGCGTTAAAAGCTCCCAATTATTTATCTGACAGTAATTAGACCCGTTTGGACATAAGAACTTGAGCTTTGGGGCTCCACTAAACCTTCCAATTCTTCTTTTATCCAATCCTCACTATCTGAAAACCTTCGTAAAATCCTCAATGCTTTTTATTATTTTATTTTTATGCTTATTTTTATTTATTTTATTATCTTGTTATGTCAGAAACCATTAAGATCTTAATGTTCCATATGTTGTTGATTTGACACACCAGATACCTATCTTTCAATGACAAGCTGCAAACACTTTCGAGTCCACTAGTCTCCCAACTTGCTTCTCAATCGATTCCCGATAACCCTCCGAGGCCTCCGAAAAGAAAATGACCTTGGGGCTTTCTAATGCAGAACTTTTATTGAAGCGCTACTAACAGATAGTTCTTTACCAGTTATTGGCATTGTAATCAGTTTATATCATATTTACTTGTTGTATATAGTGTATATAGTTGTAGATATAAACAAGGTATAAATATAAAAATATACATATTTTTAGTAGCTGATATTGTGCTACGCCACTAATATTTCAAGAATACTCAAGTACCCAAAACTTAAACACACATGATTACCACCGACTCCTACAATACCGAAAATCGCAATAGAATGTTGACATTATACCAGAAAACGATATCTGATTTCTGCTTCAAAATAGGATTTAATTATGTGTTATATCAAATGTCCTCTTTAGCCATCCAAGTAGTAACAGCTACTCTCATCCCTGCATCCAATGGAAGGACCGGGTTCGAATTCCGTTTCGGGCAATTTAATTTACATTGCTCGTTGCTAAATTACCAGGGAGCGGGTAACCAGTGGTCACTCGCTGGAAATTCTCTGATACCAATTCAGGAAAGTGCGGCAGTCTGTTTTCAGTGGCTGAGGGCTCCAATGTAACCTCAATGCATTTGCTTTTATCAGCTCCCATTAATATTCTATTATACCCTATTAATAATATATTGCGTTCTTGTTTATCTTGTATGCATTCTTTGGATATTATAAAGGTTACAGAAAAAAACAAAAACAATAATGAATATAGGACATTTATGGGTTAAAAAATATATGTTTATTAAGGGAAGATTGCTTAAAAAGATATCACGACAGGTATCATTCAAGTCAGATCTCATTGGACAATAGTATATATTAATGAAAAATTGCAACAATTATTAAGATACCTAACAGAATGAATGATAACTGTACATTTAAAAAAAAATACTAAAAAATATGCAACTGAATTAAAAAATATTTGAAGAAGGATTAATCTGTAAATAACAAAAGGTAAAAATAGCCCAAAATTATGATAATAATATTCTACAATAACTCACCTAAAATGTTCCAAACCAAAAGAAGAGATCTGAAAATAAAAAAATAAAATATCAATACATTTTTTATTGGAGATTTATATAATGTCTGAAAAACTGCTAATAAAGTTCATTAAAATATCTGAGATACGAGTATATATAGCTTCAAATTTGACATGTCAGTAACAGGTTCTATAACATGCCAGATCTACAATTTCAACCAACTTTTATTGAAATATGTATAAAAATTGATAATTAAAAATTAAGTGAGGATACTAATTATAAATAGTGGGGATGATATGGGACATGAAAATGTATGTATCATGAGTCTATGGCGGTGTTTTTGCGAAGTTAAATCAAGAAATAACACACGTGTATGTGTATATATATTTGACACACACACACACACACACACACCTGTGTATATATTATATATATACAAATATATGTGTTGTAACAGATGCATCCAGAACCTAGTAAATAACGTGTACTTACGTTTTCATTTAGTTTGACCAGTAAAATATTTTTGAGATAAATGTGGTGGGCGGGCATGTTAGGCAGTTTAGCAATCTTGTAATCTTTACGGGGCCGCACAGTGCTTCGACAATGGACAAAAATCAAAAATCGAAGTATTTTTTATCGAGCTGTTTACCTTTTGATATTCTAAAATATACCTTAGATAACTGTATAGTATGATTATTTTATTTTTTAAGTCAACACAATCAAAAAACTTCAGGAGTATTTTCGTTTCGCGATTTATATCATATTAGTCGCAAATTATATTTTGTTCCATTGACATCTGTTAGGATAAAAAATAACTATTGTTAGCAATGCAATATACAGGTCAAGGTATCTATTTTAAAATGTACTAATTTAATTGGTAAGCTGAGCAGTTATTATATTCATTGCGTGCGTGTAAAGTTTCGTACGCCAGTTTGAAAATTATTCAAATTTTTAAGAGGCTTTTAAAAAAATCCTCAAATATATGTTTGTAGTTTTTACATATTCTTGTTGCTTGGTATATAGGCTTTGGTTTGCCATTAATTTTAACTGCGCCTGCCTGCGCCGGGACTGTTTTATTATTTTTTTTTTGTTGAGAAAGCAAAAATTTGGCCAATGGCCAGTTTGCTGAAATATGTTTTCCCGCTAAAAAATCAGATCAAATAGCTGTAGTCACTTATGAACTACATTCGTTTTGAAATGTTCTCAATGCTGGATGGCAGTGTTAATAAAAGCAATAAAAATAAAACCAACATTTTATTTGGAACAAACGCCATGCATATGTGTTTCATTTGCGGTGCTACCTTTCCCAAAGGAGACGAACATTGAAAACCGCCCATCTGATGATCAGCAATATCGCCTCTAATCTGAGCAATAATATAAGATAGTATGGGCTGATCTGGGTAGGTGCCTACTAAGAAAAAAAAAATTCCATTCAATTATCTAATTAACTACAGATATGTTTTCTTGTTTCTTTTTTCAATTTTTCAATTATTTAAATTATTTATTTTACTTTATTTTTTTTTTAATGTTTGCATCATCTTGGTCACATCCATTTTTTGTTATTTTAGCCCTGATGAACCCCTGCAAGGCAGGTCGAAACGTTGGCACGCCAAAATATAAGTTTTTCATATAAAACTGGCAGTGCTTATTCATCCTGACTGCACCCCTGACTATTTCATCTCCTTAGTAAAAACTCACAGTCAACAATGCAATCATCACAAAAAAAAAAAAAAAAAAAATTACTACTTATCTTTTTCATTAACTCAAATACATCCTAATGTAGCTTGAAACGCAACATTTACGCTAGTATTAAAAACTTGCACCAAGTATTTCATTTTGCGACATTAGAAAAAAAAAATTGTTTTTTTTACAATTAACTTGCCATACATAAATTTTTATAGGTGCATTTCCGGACCCATGTTCTTAGGAATTTTTTTTATTCATTGTGTAATTTTCTACAAGATTTTAAGGGTTTGCGAATTTTGTCCACCCTCACTCTAGGTTCGAAGCACTGTGCGCCGGTTCAAATCTGGCCTGGGCTGGTTGACATTTAT
The DNA here is from genome assembly GCA_003667255.2 of Euschistus heros. NCBI lineage: Eukaryota > Metazoa > Arthropoda > Insecta > Hemiptera > Pentatomidae > Euschistus > Euschistus heros. The sequence continues at coordinate 1,482,634 of RCWM02000006.1, read as the reverse complement.
TTAGTGGCAGACCTCCGGGAAGAATCTTATTCTTTCCTCTACTCTATTTCTGCATTAGTTGGATTATATAAGGACATTATGCCCTAACAAACAACAAAAACTATTGATATACTGAAAATTTCTAAGGCAACTAGCGTAGTTATTAGTTGTTTTTTTCTGTTTTTTTATTTAAAGAATATGAAGAAAATAATATAGCATAAAGAGAAGTTTTATAAAGTTTTAAAGAAATGTTTTATAAAGAATTTTTAAAATTTAATATTTAAAGAAAGGGGAATCCTATTGGCTGAATTGACTGGCGAGGTGTAAAATAAGGCTTGTGGTTGGTTGAATATGATAGAGGGCGTTTCCTATTCTGTTATTCATAGGCCTCGTCAAATCAGAGCTCTTTCCCCCTCCCCCACCCCCAAACCCTTGTTCGATACATATTTAACTTTATTTATTCAACTCTCCCGGTCGCTAATATGCAATGCTGATTGTATGTTATGTAATACTTTATGCAAACGATGGAGTTCGTCAGGGTAGAATAATGTTTACTCGAGGAATCGTCTGAAATTGGAACGTATATATATATATATATAAGACTTCTGAATTAAAAGAAAAAAATATTTTATTGACGAATTTCATATATTATCCCTAAATCTGAGAGAGTTTTAAAATGTACACATGCTTGAAATGTCTCAATATCGAAGAGTTTTTTATTAATAATGTTTTTAATTTTAATTGGAAAATACTAATGCTTACTCGCATGAGTCTAGATCATCTTGGTCTGTAGCAATCTTTCTTAACCCCAAGGTTTTTCAACACTAATGACGCGATTGTGAGAAAAAATCGGAGATTTTCTAGCATCTTGCTTTGTCCTGTAAATGTGATACAAGGCTGTTTTAGCGTTCTAAGGTGAGAGAATTTTCATAGTTTACAGGTTCATGATGTTCATTTTATTCTATAGTTAATGAAAATTGATTTTTAATTTATTATTTTAAATTTTACTCAACAAACGCTCTGAAACGGCAATTAATTTAAAATAATCATTTACATGACTATGATTACTATAAACTATAAAATTAAAATTCTTTTGGAAACTCTAGGCGATATATTGGTATTCAGTTGTTCAACAGATCATAACCGAGAGCAGGCTCTCTGCTTATGACTGGTTAATCCCTGGGCTAATCACAACATTTAAAATAAATTTCACTGCGGTTTTGGATTTTTTCCTTATCTCTGCAGATTTGTTTGTCGTTACGTGCTGATATCATACTGAAAAGACAAAGTTTAAACCTAATATTTAACATGCAAAAATTAAAACATTTAGAATAAAATTTACCCTTTATCCATGAAAATAAATTCTTCTACTGTCGAATTCGAGTAGGACACTAAATGATCACGACATTTTTGTAGCTTAAAATATATTTTTTTTTTTTATAACTACTTAATGATATTTACATATAACAAGTAAATTTGAAGACCATGGCATATTAATAACATGTTAACTCACTATAAGCACTTCAGTAAAAGTTCTATATCAGAAGGTCTCGAGGCCACCTTCTTTTTAGACCCCTCGGAGAACTAACGGAAGTTGAGTGTGAAGCAAGTTAGGATACAAGTGGATTTGAATGATTATAGAGTTATATTATAGATAAGTCTGTTTGTAACATAAAAAGGATGATTGAGGACTTCACGAAGGATTTTGAATTGTAAGGATTAGATACAAAAAGAATTTATTGGAGTAAGTAACATTTTTCCATCAAAGTTCGACTCCGTATGTCCAAATGTGTCTAATTACTGCCATGTAAATAATTTTTTTGTAATTTATTTGGAGGTCTGAACGCTTGTCTTGTAAATTTTGGAGTAGTCGAAAACGACGAGCAGTTTCTTGTATTTTTGTCTAATATATAGAAAAATAAATACTTAATCAATTTTAAAATCAAAATTCCCCTTAAAATTTCTATTTTTTGAATTTTACTATGGTAACGAATTTTCATGGTTTTATCAGTAGGAACAAGTCAGGATATATACTTTGATCAATAGAGATAAAATTTCTGTAAAATGAGAATCACCTATGTAATTGTATTATTATTTTAATAAATGACAATTAAAAAAAAAAAAAAAACCGTTGACAGAATACGTTTGGAAGGCCAGAGCAATCCAGATTATTACTGTGAGAGCTAGAACCCAAGCCCGACAATCTAGGCTATCCTAGTTTGCATTTCATCCTGGAACAATATCGCCACAGAATGGGGACTCTTCATTAGGTCTACATCTACCCCCCGAATTTCATCAAATACTGCCGCGTTCTCTTCTCATCAGAGAATATCAGAGGGGGTTCGATAACATCGAAGGTCTGTCTGTACGTATAACTTGCATACAACATAATATTGCGGTTCAGAAACAAATATAAAAAGAAAAATAATCTTATAGATGTCATAGGGACATAGTTAAGGGAACTTATCGATTTAAAAGGGAATTTCGTTAATACCAAGTTTATAATATGACATCTTTGGTTATACTTACAATTATATTTTCAAAGGTTTATTATATTAAATATATAATTGACAAATACACTGAAGATTCCTTTCAAATAAATGTTAATATTTTTTTAAACAGAGCTAAAAATACCAGCTATGGGCACGTTGTAGCAGTTATGGTCATAACCAAGACTAGTTATGGTCATCTGGCAAAATCATTAAGGGAACTTGTAGATTTAAAAGGGAATTTCGTTAATACTAAGTTTATAATATGACATCTTTGGTATGAATAATATGATTTAACAATTTGTTAAAACATTTTAATGACTGTGAAATAATTTTAAGGCTTGAAAATATGGCAATGCCATGAAACGACGCCCGTATGAATATTAATATTTTTGATAAATAAAACTTCTTTTTAGGAAATAACATTGCTTATCATTCTCATAAATATTATTATTTCTAATAATTTGTAAAAAATCAAATTGTTAGGAAAAAGTTGTTCGATTTCGTTTTGAAAACTCATGTTATGAAATAAAAAAGATGTTAAATAATTATTAATAGTAATATTTTTAAAAGTATAGGGGAAAAGTGTGAACCGAATTACTGACAGATTATATTAAGAAACTACTGTGATTAATTGATTTATTTCATATCATGATATGGCAAGTGCGTCTATGACTGATTTCGGAAGAGCAAAATTAGCAATTTTATTGGCTCATTTAAAAAAAAAAAAAAAAAAAAAAAAAATCTGCATATTTATAATGCATTTAAGGTTAAATAGATGGGACCAGTGAAGTGTTAATTCAGGACGAGACAGAACCATTAATTCTGGAAGAACGGGGAGGTGGGGAGGTTTCCGCAGAGGGATGGCGACTAGACACTACGAGGTAACTTCAACCGGGAGGAGTTGTGTTAGTGCTCCACTAAACTGGATCTACTGTCCGTAGTGTGGCCACAACTACGCTCTTACTGCCCATGTCCTTGTACTCTACAATAGATTCAGGTAAATTATTCTCTATCTCCTGGGCCTACGGCGCTATGCGGCACGAGAAAGGTTTCTGCAATGTTTAAAGGACAGTATTAGAATAATAAAAGTCCTTCCCCCCACCAAAAAAACAAACAAAAAAAAACAACAACAAAAAACAGTATTATGTGTTGCGTCATCCATCATATACTCTTCATTACAAATATTTATGTCATAACCCATTTCAAGCCAAAAAATAAAATAAACAATAAGAAAGCAAAATAAAATATTAGCTACAATGTTTCTTTACTAATATATTTATTTAAATATTAGGTGACTTTTAGGGACTAAGCCGAATTATCAAGTCCTTATTATAATCTTTTCTATAATATATTATTAAAAAGGAGATGGTGAAGTAGTTCATTAGTCACATTTCAATAAATTATTTATAATTTGTAATTAAGAACCATTCTCTCTATCGAGTCCGATACTTACTTCCATGATAAAATATAAATAAGTATTTTTAAAATAAATAATAAATTAAATTTATAACTTTTTCTTCAGAGGTTTTCGTGAGGCCAAATAATTAATTGAGGTATGTTATATTAATTAATTGGATGAGTGACTGACATTAAAAGCAATTCAAATTAAAAGGACTGTATATTCATATAAGGTTGACTATAAAATTACAACTAGAAGTGAGCTTCATTTCTTAATCTAGTATCTCACTTACTAACCAATCAACTTAATCAAATCTTAATGAGATGCTTTGATGTAGGTAAGGCGTTGTCGGTGGAATTGCTAGAAGTGCTGTCAATTCTCGGATCTCCTGCAAAGTGCTGTAAAGGAGTAGCTTATTATTATATATTCTAATTATTAATTATAAACCTATGGCCCTTATTCGTATTAATATCTCAAAATAATTCAATATCTGATATTTTTCTTTGGATTAGGAATAAATGATTTAATTTTTTTTTTTTTTTAATTTACTTTATATATTTATTCGCACCTGTCATTTACAATTAGACAACCTGTAAATGTGTTGAAAGAAAGAAAATGGCGTTAAAGGCACAAGGGGCGTAGAATCGGCGGCACCTCATGTCTTGATTTTATTTTAGTCTAGGTCTCTCATCCAGCTCCTTTTTAGCCTTCTCTGGTTGTAATCGGGAATATGTACCATATTGTGGCCATGCCGTATATAAGTGTACTAGCGTCCCCTGTCACGGCTTCGCCCACTCTTACATATAATGATAGAACTTATAGAAACATTAAATAATTTTAACCGATAATTGAATTTTTATTCGTTCTTCGATGAAGATCCTGAGAATTATTTCTTCAATGATATGTTCACACATAGCGGTTATTATTCTAGTTGAAATTGGTTAGGTGGTTGAAGGTTAGATAAAAGCATAATTTAATATCCGATTTTTAATTTTAAAGAATGAGTTGGTAATCCAGGTGAACAGAGATTATTAAGAAGTTCTTGCGGAAAATATAATTCATTATCAGAGCCTAGAGCTAAATGCCCATGAATGATATTTAAACACTCAATATCAAAAAGCAAAGGATCGTCATTTTAGATTTGGTAATAGTTTTAAGAAATTATTTCATTGATTTCATTTTGTTAGATTTTAATTTATAACCATTTAAGGATATGACAGTGTGGCAAACCTCATTCCTGGCACTCAACATTTTACATTTAAATTTTTACTATTGTAAATTTTACTATTGCTAAACCTACTTTAGAACTATGAAGATGATTTGGTTAAAATATGGTACAGATGATCTTTTAATTTCATTGATTTGACTAGCGCTAGTTGATTTACCAACCGTTACTTTCACTTCTATTTTTCGAACATTCTGGGATTTTTATCCACTAAAGTACGCAAAATTTTAATCATTTGCCAGTCTAAAAAATTACTTTTTATTTTTGTCTCATATAGCTATATAATATAAGAGGCAGTAAGTAGATGTGTAAATATATATTTTCAAGCATTTGTAAATATTTTGTCTCATTAACATTCAAATAGTTAATTTTTTTTTTCTCTATATATCTTTTCCTTTCTATTCACTATATTTGTTTTATTTCATTGATTTCTTTTCTATATTTTTTATCTTTCTGAATGCATTGTGACTATTATATTAGCATATTAGTAGTATTATTAGTATCTTTCTCATGTATATATTCATAATATGGTTTTATTTTAAAATAGATACATATATCATCTTTTGTATGTATGTGTATATATATATATATATATATATATATATATATATATATATATGTTTGTATGTGTGTGTATGTGTATATATATATATAGATGGTATTTTAAGCTATAATTATTATTTCATATGTTAATTTTTTTTTAATTAAATTTATTTTTTTTCCCTATAAAAAGTGTATGCAGTAATTACTGATGCATTTAATTTGTAAATAACATACCAGACTATTGTACTTTTAACTGTGCATTATTTTTATTCTTAGGGGACAGTAAGTCCCAGAATAAAGTTTATTTTTTCATTTCATTTCATTTCAAAACACCGTCATCCAAAGTGGAAGTCCTCCCACGAATTTCTTCGTATTGAATGCTGAACTCTTGCTCTCGAAAATTCAAAAACCTTTGTTGAAGACACGGTATCATTACCCCAAACTTTGTCAATGATTCTCTTTGGCCATTGTTCTGACATAGTTTGAAAAAAAAAAAAAAAATGAGTAAAAACTGAATTATTTCCAAGGAGTAAAACTTTAAATAGGATAAAGAACATACTTTTCTTCTTAATATAATAATAACAATATAATAATAACAATATATTAATCGATTTAATATAAACTCTTTGTTACGCTGAGGGAGTATTCGTTAAATTCGAGACTTTTTTTTTCTTTTTCTTTTTGTATTAGGATTACGCTTTCTTCAGCTTTAGTTTTTAATGGCCTCCTTTCATTCTCTTCTCTCTAAGGTCCATTCCTCTATTAGACCACGTTCCATAATTCACTGTTCTATTTCCTCCTACCATGTTTCCCTTGGCCTTTCTGGTTTTGGTATTTCGTCTGTTCTCCAGCCATATACTTTCCTTGGTAGCCTTCCATCACACATTCTTCGCAAATGTCCTTTTCCGCTTAGAAATTTTTTCTCGATCTCCATGATATTTCTTTGCACCCCCGTTTTTTTCACTTTTTCCATAAAAGGACAAAAAGCTTCTTCCGAAGATTGTCCTTTATTGTCCACGTTTCTGCTCCACATTTCATTGTTTTCAAAACTACACTTTTATGTATATTCCTTTTCCTTTTGGGAAAGATATTTCTACTCCATAGTATAGCATTTAATATGGTTATACCTGCTTTGCTATTTTAAATAAGCTTCCAAGATATTTTGAATATATATATATATATATATATATATATATATATATATATATATATATATATAAATATATATATATATATATATATATATATTTTTTTTTTTTTTAATTCTTCCTCTGGACTGTATTCAACCTCATCGACACCGGAGGACATAAATTTGGCCTTGTTGACATTAACCCTCGAGTGGTCGCGCGGATGACAATATTTATCCACAGTTATGGCGACGGACTCTGCTGAGTTAACATTTTGTACCACCTCCCACTCCTCTCCCTATATATACCTCCCATAAATCCTAGGCAAGTAAGAGATTTGTACCAGTAGTAATTAGCTAGTCGTAATGTCAGTTGTAACATTTGTTTACCAATAAAGTTTTATTTTCACTTCCCCGAGACGGAATTTCTTAATTGGCGCCCAAATAGGGACCACATGCGTATAACATCGTGGTTCTAGACTCGAACTCTGCAGTACCTGAGATCAAGATTCGATCTACCTTTCGAGGATATCGCACCTGTAGGAGACTGGCACCCCGCTTAGGCTCTTAGATCTTGAAGAAGAACGCTGCTCAGCTCAAGACTCGTCTGATCACCCCGACAGACACCGAAATTCTGGGAGAAATTGTGAGTGAAGCTTTTTTTGGAAACATCAATTTTATTTTGTTTTTAACAAATATTTTTTGTTTTAATTTTTAATAACATTTTTTTTTACATATATATGTTTACTTATAATTATTATAAGAACTATTAATTAATATATGTCAAAATTGTTTTTAAGATTAGCACATAATAGAGCAATTGACCTTAACGAATTTAATTTAGACGAAATGGCAACCACATTTGCAATTAAATCCGCGGACTATGACCATCTCCCTACTTTTAATGGAGATCCGCACAATCTATTAAAATTTGTAACGGTATGTCGACAAGTTTATAACATTGTCTGTAAGCCTGATAATGGGCTCAGGGAACTGAACGACCAGCGCTACTAAGCAAGATTCTAGCCAGACTAACCGGCGACGCCGATTATATTAATACGACATGCGAATTTACAGGCGTGAACGAATTATTACAATACCTGGAAAATACTTTTAGAGATTCTAGGTCGATAGAACAATTACAATTCGAATTATTTAACATGAAAATAGGACATAAAGAACATCCTTTAGACTTTTTACAGAGAATCGATAAAAGTCGTACTTTAATAATATCCAAATATAGAATAGAAAATATACCAGAAAGGGCATTAATTGTTTCGGTTTTAGAGAAAAATATTTTATATCATTTCTTCACAAATATGGAACTTCATATTCGTACGTATTTAATGACAAAAACGGATAAATTAAAAACTCTAGACGATTTGCGAAACCTAATTCAGAATGAAAATCATCTTCTGTTTGAAGATTTAATTAATTCGGGAAATATGAGAAGACCCGGGGAACAAGAAAACCAAAAGAGACAGTTCGACAATAAGAAACATTTCGATAGAAATAAAAACTACCGAAATAATTGGCAAAACCACAATAATAGGCAAAATTATAGGCAACATGAGTCTCCTCCTCCCCATAACAATCAATATAATAATCGCAGGAATCCAAATGGTTCAGGGCAATATAATCGGAACCAAAATAATAATAGAAACCAAAATAATAACAGGAACCAAAATAATATGGATAGTCAAACAGCCTCGATGAGAACGGTCTCAGCCTTCGGTGGAAATCCAAGGCAAGCCAACTTTCAAATTAATCAAGAAGATCCTAAGGATCGGGAAATTAGAGAACTAAGAGAGCAATTAGAGAGATTAAATCCCTCCAATGACTCTTTTTTAGAACAAGACCCGCCAGACCATCAAAACACTTAGGATCTGATAACTCAAATCAATTACCATATGTTGTTGACCACGCGAATAGAAAATGGCTTATAGACACTGGTTCTTGGAAGAATTATATCAGGAGAGACATCGTTCCCCCAGAAGTAGAAAGGGAAAAAGAAAATTTTATCATAAAAAAACGGCAACTGGAGAAGAAACAGGTACAGAAACCATATCAGTTTATTGCAGGAATAATTTTCTCAAATGTCCCGAGAAAATAAAATTTTATCTTTTCGATTTTAGTAGTAATTATGATATTTTATTGGGCAATGAAAGCATGAAAAAAATGAAATTTAAAATTGATTTTGAAGAAAATAAGATAAGATCACAATATAATGAATTCGACTTCATAATGGAAGATGAAGTGTTAAAAAAATGGAACTAAAAAGGGGGCGAAACGAAGTAAAAGTAAAACAAAATAATAGCCTTTATTTCATTGATTATGAAGATGACAGGATAAAAATCAAACCTGGCATTTACAATGAAAATGTCATCATTGAAAGCCAAGTCGAGGATACAGTCTATCTTCCGTTGTACTATCTTCAAAAAGACGAAGTCGAAATAACAGATCGTGATCAATGCAAAAATGAAGAACTTATCGATCAAATTCCAAAATTAATCAGAACAGATCACATTCCTCCTCAAGAAAAATTGAATCTTATTAAATTATTAAAAGAATATCCAACGGTGTTTAAAACAGAAAATGACCCACTATCAGCTACTGATCTATTAGAACATAAAATTGAAACGAAAACAGACGATCCAATTTATTCAAAAAATTACAGATACCCTCACCAATTCAAAGAGGATATTAAGGAAGAAATTAAAAAAATGTTGGAATCTAAAATAATCAGACCCAGTAATTCACCTTATAACTCCCCTGTGTGGATTGTTCCTAAGAAAACAGACGCCTCCGGAAAAAGAAAAGTACGGATGGTAATTGACTACAGAAAGTTAAATCGGGAAACCACAGCGGACAAATTTCCTCTCCCTAATATTGAAGATCTACTTGGAAAATTGGGAAAAGCCACTCTATTCACGGCTATGGATCTCTGTTCTGGATTTCATCAAATAAAAGTTCACAAAGATTCAGTTCATAAAACCGCATTCAGTACTGACCAAGGGCACTACGAGTTTTTAAGGATGCCGTTTGGGTTATGCAACGCACCTGCCACATTTCAAAGAGCTATGAATATTATTTTTGCCGATATACCACATGTACTTGTATACATGGATGACATAATTATTTTTTCTGAAACCTACAATGACCATTTAAAACATATAAAAGCCGTTCTTGAAAAATTGAAAAAACATAATTTAAAAATACAAATGGATAAAACCGAGTTCTGCAAAAGAGAATTATTATTCCTAGGTCATATAATAAGTGAAAATGGAATCCAACCTAACTTGGATAAAATAAAGGCGGTTAAAGAATTTAAATTACCGAAAACTGAAAAAGAAATTAAAAGTTTTTTAGGTTTGACAGGATTTTACAGGAAAATGATTCCTAATTATGCAAAAATAGCCTCCCCTATGACAAGATGCCTGCGTAAAGGAGAAAGCGAGATAAAACCAGAATCGTATGCCGATGCGTTTGAAAAACTTAAAAGCTTAGTCTGTAGCAGTCCAATAATTCAAGTTCCTAATTTCGAAGAGGATTTTTATTTAACAACTGATGCAAGCAATTACGCAATAGGAGCTGTATTAGCTCAAAAGAAAAATGGTAAAGAACTTCCCGTTTGCTACGCATCTAGAACATTAAATAAAGCAGAGCAGAATTATTCAACTACGGAAAAGGAATGCCTTGCAATTATATGGGCCTGCAACCACTTCAGACCTTATCTTTACGGACGTAAGTTTTTTATCTATACTGACCACAAGCCTCTCGAATATCTGAAGACTTGCAAGACACAAAACGCTCGTCTTATCAGGTGGAAACTGCTCTTAGAAGATTACGAATACGATATCAAGCACATCGAGGGCAAAGCAAACAAAGTAGCTGACCACTTGTCGCGACATCCTGTTGACAAGCATGTCTCTGAGATACCTGAATATGATCTGTATCATATCTCAGAAGAAGATGAGTCATCCCTCGCCACCCAACACTCTGCCGAGTCCTCTGATAACAGGATACTTATCGTGGACGACGGTCAAAGACCTGTTAACGTTGAGAAAAATCAGATAGTCATCATAAAAGGCTATAACGACACGAAGACCGAACGCATATTTAACAAAATTAGGCACACTTTAGAATTAACTTACCCTTATAATCAAAGCTCAGAACAGGTAGAGAACAAGTTACTAGAAATAATTAAACCAAACACGACGTATGGAATTTACTGCCTTCCAAGAATAAAAAGTGTAGAAAGTGAAGTCAATTGGTATGAAGGACTTTACAATAAAATAACAGAAATCATTAGAGAAAAATTTCCCACTAACAGAATAAAAAAGTATTCTTTATTATTACCAGATATTACAGATAAGAATGAACAAAAAAAAATCCTTTATTTTAGACCAACATATTGGTAAATCATGCCATAGAGGCATAAATGAAACCTACATGAAATTAAAAACAAGATATTATTGGCCGAATATGAAAGATCACATTGCCGATATAATTAATAATTGTGACGTATGCAGTAAAATTAAATATGACAGAAGACCTATCAGGCCTAAATTTATGATAACACCAACACCCGAAAAACCGTTTGATTCAATCATGATGGACACTCTTCACATGAGGAATTACTACGTGTATATAATTGCTGATACCTTTTCAAAGAAACTATTTACTAGATATAGCCAGACAGCAAACGCTATTGAATCAATGGCGACTTTAAGAAAATATTTAGCTCATTTCCCAAAACCATTAACTATCACTACCGATAATGGACGTGAATTTGATAATAATTTATTCCGTGATTTTCTTAAATATTTAAAAATTGATAAACACGAAACAACACCTAATCATCCAAATTCTTTAGGACTTTTAAATAGAGCAAGCTCCACATTACTAGACTTAATTAAAATAATTAACATTCAGTCTAACGAATCTGAAGAGGAAAAATTAGAATTGGCTACTATAGCCTATAACAATTCGTTGAATCAGGATTTGAAACTAAGTCCGAATGAAATCACTTTCGGTATAAGTCGTGAAAATTACAATGAAAATCCAGAGGTACAAGAATATTTAGTCCAAGAATATCACACAAATTTAAGAAATACCAGGGAAGCTATTAAAATAAATATTGAAAAAAATAAAGAAAAATATATAAATAAAATAAACGAAACTAGGGAAGATATACCTAAATTACCAGAAGACGTATATATCAGAAAACCCAGTTCTAATAAAAAAGACGTCAAATATCAAAAAGGCAAACAATTAAATGGGAAATTTATAGCACCGAAAGGAAAACAGAAAAAGCTACATGCCAGTCAAATAAAAAGGCCAAAGAAAAATAAGGGAGAAACAGAAACAGCGCGTCCCAGCACAAGTAATAACGAATGTCTTGCTGATAATCCATACGCCCAAAAATTGAATGAAGAAATTGAAAAAAGGATTCAAGAATTACGGATTAACCCAAACAATCTTCCTGTTGCAGATTTCGATGATGAAGGGCTCTTTCAAGTTTCTTCAGATCCTCATTCTTCTGGCTCTGACCAAGCAAATGGAAATGTTGAAAATCCAGACGCTATCGAATGGCCCTGGGGCTTCGATCATTCAGATGAATTCGTCGTTTCTGATGACGGAATGGTACACTTTCCTGCATTATAAAAACTTGTCCCAATTGAACGATGAAATTTTCACTCTAAAAATACACATTAACAATTTAAAAAGTGATAATGATTCAAAAATACTACACCAAATATTAGAGACCAGATATGATAGAATAATAAAACAAAAATTACTCACCTTGTTAAAAGAAAACATATTAACAGAGAAAAAAGAGGCATTATTAACGGATTGGGTTCAGCCCTCAGTTGGTTGACAGGAACGATGGACGCTGATGATAAAGAAAAATATGACGCCATCCTACAAAAAGTCGAAAATAATTTATATCACGTTGAACACAATGAGGAAGCCAGACTTAGCCTCAACCGTAAATTAACTGCCGAATTAAATAAAGATATTATAATTTTAAATCATTTTAAAAACAATATAGACACTAACAACAAAATTTTAGATGCTGCCCTTGTTAAATTATCCTACCATGATCTTTTAGCTTATCTCACTCTTATAGAAGCGCAGTTGCAAGAAATTGAAGACGCTTTAGAACAATGTAAAATCGGTATGACTCATCCCAGTATTTTATCTTATGATGATATTAAAAATATAAAAATCCCTTACAACACGTTATTAACGAGAGATGTAGAATTAAATTGGCTGTTGAGCAAAGCAGTTTGTTCAATGTCCGAGTCGGGAATGATTTATTTCTTTATTAAATTACCATTAATGGTTGCCCCTTCGCCTACTTATTTTATTTTATCATATCCAACTATATATAATGAAAATATTGTGACTATTCCGGTAGAGAATAGCTTAGTAATAAGATATGATAATCAATTTTATAAAGGAGAATGTTTAAAATATAATTCTAACTTTTATTGTTATCAGGAAAGTATTAGTTTAGTTAATGATAAGTGTATTTTAGAATTAAGTAATAATCTAAAACTCGATAATTGTAAAATAATTAGAATTTCACAAACACCATTTATTAAACTTATACCAACTCTTAATCAGTATCTTACTTTTAATGTATCTACCATAGAAACTAACACTACGCAAGCCATGTTATATCATTTACCAATCACTAGCTTAATAAGTCTTGATAAAAATGAAATATTTGTAAATAAATCCTTAGCTGTAAGATATCAAGAATATGTAAATATACCTATTATATCTCTATATAATATTAAGAATGTTATTAATACAAATTATACCTTTGATGAGTTAAATACATTAGATTTAGGAACTTTAAAAATAGAAACATTAGAAGATTACTCTGTAACTACTTATCCAGAAATTATGATCTATATAACAATTTCATTATGTGCATATCTATTTGTTCACCACGTATTATTTTATTATGTTAAATTTAAGGAGTATTTCGTAAACAAAACTAACATCCCCATACCTTTAACAAAAATTGTAACTCCTGACCTAAACCCAATCTCAAGTCCTACTGAATCATCCTTTTGCGACGCAAGATCCAGAGCGTGGTATTCCTACCTCACCGAAAAACAAAAATCGTAGTTCGGAGGACCTCACTTTTTAAGGAGGGAAGAGTTATGGCGACGGACTCTGCTGAGTTAACATTTTGTACCACCTCCCACTCCTCTCCCTATATATACCTCCCATAAATCCTAGGCAAGTAAGAGATTTGTACCAGTAGTAATTAGCTAGTCGTAATGTCAGTTGTAACATTTGTTTACCAATAAAGTTTTATTTTCACTTCCCCGAGACGGAATTTCTTAATTCACTGCTCTTAGCATCGCTGCTGTGTATTTGTTTTGGAATGGATGAATATGACGAGCCTAGAGTCTGCAAAGGGAGGCTAGGGTAGGGTTGCCATAACAGTCAAGGTACTGACCGGGACACAAATCAAAACTCAAGAAAATTAGTAGGTTCAAAGTGTTGATATGTACTTTACAAAGAATACTGACAAACTGAAGGGAGTTGGGAGCATATAGTAAGGAAAATAAAGAGTGCCAACTTAACGCTACGAACAAGACATCGTTCCCTGCAATATAGCGGCGCGGAGCTCTAGACGCATAACAGCAAAGATAATCCCAGGAATTATGGACGTATGGCAACCCTAGGCTAGGGGATAGTCTCAGTACCTCTGTTAGTTGCTATTTGATATTCCTGACTTGTAATTCCCATTGGTTTTGGTTGGCTAACAATTGTCCTCCATCTGACCTTTCAATTGCTTATTTTTAGTTTTGCATTTTTTTTTTTTTAAAGTAAAATTGATACAATTAGAGTTTGTTTTAATTACATTGAATGCCCCCTAGTGATATTTTTGAAGTACTGTGCTTCTTGAGTGAATTATTTCGTTTGTCATCCACGTGACCTTCCCCGTGGTTATTATTATTTTCAACTTGGTATGTGATGATAATGATATACGTACTTTTTTTATGTTATTATTATTATTATTTTGAGTAAATAATTTATTTCTCTTATCCTTTCTAAAGTATTTTTTAAAATAAAGGGATTAAAACAATGCCTATTGCTAAAACACCAGAAATCTTAGTGGATGACTATTTCATCCGCGCGACCTTTCTAGTAACTGAGCCATACGCGACCACTCAAGGATTAATTGTTAGTATTCTTCTTGTAATTTTTGAATATAAACAAACATTTTGATGACCCTATTCCTTAACGATTTTTCTTTAAAATAAGAAAAATAATATGAAACTTATGTTTAAATGAAAAGAAGGGAGAATCGTGTAAGTTATGCTCCTAGAATCGATATTAGACTCGATTCAGAAGAGCACGGCTACAGGACCGCGATTATATTCGCCAGTTCCGGACGAGGATGAATGACCGGAGGCAGGGGACCAGCTGGCTACAGTTCCTTCCTAATTTATAGTTAGGGTCTCCTCTAGCTTCGCCCTAGCCTATATTATAGTCACTATTTATATTACACAGCAGTTAAATTTTATAGCGGGGCATATTCTACAATATGCATAGGATAGTCTAGTCTACATTGTAGGCGGCTTTCTACATCATCCTCCAAATGCACAAAAAAACCTCAGAATTAGAGATCCAGCCTTGAGTTGATATTGACCTACTAAATGATAAGTAAGAAAATGTACCTGTAGAACGCTTAAATAAATCAAAAAAAATTTTCTGATGAAAGAGTTCCACTATGTATTAGGTTTTACAAAAACAAATACAGGTTTTTGGTTTTAAATTTTATAAGAGACTGAAACGATACTGCCCGTCGTTACAGACTACTTCAGCATTTATTATACAAACGTTCAAAGCTCCCAATTAATTATAAAAGACTCATATACATGACTGTGATTAGACCTATTTGGACGTACGGAGTTGAGCTTTGGGGCTCCACTAAACCATCCAATTCACCTCATATTCAATCCTACAATCCAAAATCCTTCAAAAAATCCTCAATGCTCCTTACTTTGTCACCAATAAACTTATCCATAAAGATCTTAATGATCCATATGTTGCTGATTTAGCCCACACCGGATACCTATCCTTTCATAGTAAGCTCCATAACCACTCAAATCCGTTAGTTCCTCAACTTGCTTCCCACTCCATTCATGATAATCCTCTGAAACGAAGATGGTCTAGAGACGTTCTAGTGTAGAATTTTTAATAAAGTGCTGACACTTTTCAAATTTTAACATGTTATTATAATCCTTGTCAATACATTTACTTAAAGTATATATTTTGTACAGTTGTAAATTTCAATTAATGTATATAAAAAAATTTAAATATGGTAGAAATTTTCATTATGGTATTATAATTTAAAATTTACGGCTCCATCCAGACTTACTTGGAATCCGCATACAAGACATAAAAGACAAGAAACTGCTCGTCTCTTCAACAACTCAAACTTTTACTGAACAAACCATCAAAGCTCCCAATAAATTACAAAACACTTATATATATATATATATATATATATACTAGCTTTCCCCGCAGCGACTTCGCCCGCTCTCATAATTAAAGAACTTTACTAATAGTTGATTAACGAAGAATAATTTGTTTATCTATAAAAGTCTTGTATTGAAGAATGCAATTGAGCATTGTTTCTTCAATATACTTAGCCCACTATGCACAGGTGCCACAGATATTATAAATGTATAAAGGCAGAATCAATAAGAATTTATTTAACATAACTCCTATTTGTTTAACATTTGTAGCTACATGTTTCGGAGAAAATACTCCATCATCAGGCTTCTAAATTTAAAAAAAAAAAAAATACATTAATCTATAAAATTACACCAATAGTTATTACCAACAGTACACCTTTTAATCTATGATTATTTTCACATTGTCCATTCTCCATAAGACAGAATCCATGTTGAAAGTTAGGATGTTAATTTCTGCTATATTTTCTGATATATTATTTTTAGGGGAAGTAAAAATAAAGACATATGAAACCTATGATATACTTTCTCACATTTATTTTTAGATCTTTATGTTTTATTGAATTAATTATACAATCTGTCTCACTTTAGGGCATTAAGTATTATGGATGACATAGAATCCATTCAAAAAAATATGTATACAGAAATTTTATCACTTAAATTGATACAACAAATCAAAATATATAAAACACCAAATCCATGTACAAATTAATGTTCTTAAGTTTTGTAACACTTTTACACATTAGATAAGAGGAAATAAGAAAACATGAATTGATAAAACACTTAATCCTTTATGAAAATCATTTTGTTAACTTCTGTTTAACCTATTTACATTTAAGAAGACTAAATATCAATATGACAAACTAAACAACACAATGCAAGTTGAACCTGCAAAGGTTTGCTTTCATGTAAGGTTATAGGAAAGAACTATCGATAAATTTAAACTCGAAGTGAAGCGTAAGGATCAAACTTGGTAGTGGCTCGTAAGCCGACTATTACCTAAAGAATTATTATAGTAAACTATACTATTTAAAATCTTCCTAGAACTATGAAAATTTGGTAGTTAAAATTTGGCACAGATGGGTTTAATAATTTTACCATTGAAAACTCTGTTGCAGAATGGTGCTAACAACTTATCGTTCGATTATTAAACATCCCTAGTATCCACACGTCACACTAAATATTTATAGCTTTTTTTTTTAACAATTTATTTGAATTAAACCAATTTTATTATCAATTTCTAGCTCTATATAACACTGTACCGCTATAACCTCTCTTAAATGGCACTCGCCACATATCGGTCAATTTTCAAAATTTACTGCGTACCACATTTTTATCTCTTTTTAGCAACAATTTAATTGATAATATGTAAATTTTTTTATTGCTAAACCTTCTTTCAACTAAGAAGATGATATAGTTTAGATTTGGTAAAGATTGGTTCAGTATTTTTTGCGGTTAGTTTTGTTTTATAAAAGTAAATTCTATGAGTAAAAATTTAATTATTCAATTTATTTATGGTTAAACTCTTAACAAATATTACTAATTAAATGTTATTTTAATAACATACCTACTTATAAACCTGAAACATCAAAATGAATTTGAAATCGTTTTACGGGATTTTATTCTTCTCAAAACCTTCCTAAAAAACTAAGGAGATATAGATTAATTTAGAACATATGTTTTATTGGTAATTGTTTAATAACACCTGCACTAAAGTAATATTTATAAAAAATAAATATTATTTTGATATTTTTGGGATATTTCTTGAACCCCTCTAATTTAAATAAAAATTTACAAAGACCTTCCCGGGGATATACTTAATAACTTCCCAAATTTTCACGGCGATTGGATGTATGATTTTTGAATCTATCGAGAACAGACAGACACACACACATTCATTTTTATATATATAGATATATGACAGTAATTAGACATTTTTCGACATGCACAGTTAATCCGGGCCTCCACTAATTCTTTCAGTTCTTCTCCTATCAAATCCTTACAATCCAAAATCCTACGTAAAATCTTCAATGCTTTATATTATATTACAAAGAAACTTATTAATAAGATGATTATGATTCATTTGATGCATATTTGAGATAAACCAGAAACCTATCCTTTCATAGTAAACTCCATACCACCTTGATCCCACTAGACTCCCAACTTGCCTCAAACTCAGTTCCCTATTATCCTCCAAGAAGTCTGAAAAGCAGGTGACCTTGGAACTTTCTTAAGTAAACCATTTATTTAAGTAATAGTAATTAGCAGTTCCTCACAAGTTATTGACACGCCATTGCAATCATTTTAAATCACATTTACTTGTTGTATATAGTGTAGATAGTTGTAAATATAAATAAGGTATAAATATAAACAATTATACCTCGTCGTTTATGATTGTGTTGGGATGTCTATATAATTTTTGGTAAAATCGCTTGCAATCCGGATTTTTTCATTAACAGTTGGCGTGCGAAGGTCAATATGTGGAGTCATGTTGCTTACGTACCAAGGGGCTTTCGCTATAGTCCCCAAGGCTTTTGCCTGGAAAATCTGGAGTAAATATGTTTCTTTGTAGCTGTTTCGTATATATGCATTGCGTAGGTCGAAATAGGTTTCATTTGATGCCAAAATTAAAATTGCATATCTAAATTTACAGAATATATATAACTGAACATACCGATAATACATTTATCTTAACTTATTTAATTTTTATTAAATACATTTTTTCTTTACTCAAATTAATCAATTCAAATTAATAATTAATAATTCATAGTATTTCGATATTTAATTTTTAATTTAGAAATTATAATACATTTCTACAAAATTCAATTAACTGAAATTTATTATCTACTTTGTTCCAGGACTTATTATTTATTATCCTTTGAGAGGCAGCTTTCAAGAAAACAATTTGGAAAAGTTTACGGAATAAAAGATGATAAGACACCTTGAGAAAGGCCACTCGGGCTAAGGAAAAGGAAGGGGGTGAGAGAGACTCAAAGTAGGTCCTTATTGAATAAACCCCGCCTCGTTATAAAGAATCGCTTGTCATATTAGATGAGGCGAACAATATTTCATCAGGTTATTTAGAAAATATTGGTAAGCCAATAAACGTCACGTGTTTTGATCAATGGAGGCCAAAAAAGAAGAAAGGGCCCTATAAACCAATAGGGCGAGATCGATTCCCGCTGAGTGCTAAAGACCTCCACACGGTCCCATTGACAACTTTGAAATATGAGAGAGTTGGATCTCTCTGTTTGCTTATGCTCCGTTCCAGTTTGATGGATTGGTTCAAGATTTGCCCTGTCGAAACAAAAGGCATCTCCAGCCTATCCCCGATTAAACATACTCAAACCTGAGAACGAACAAACATATATTTGTGTTTGTGTGATCGTTTATCTCTTATTATATAAATCTACTTTAAAAATTTACCATCAAGTATATTTTTCCTAAGAGCTCTTACAAGAATTAATTTATAGATATGAAACTTTATTTCATTATAAATACATTGAAATGCGATATTAAAACTGTATAAACTAAAAGTAGCGATAAAAGTTTAGAAGATTTTTTTTTTTTACTCTTTACTCTTTTATTAATTGAAATTTACAACTTTATTAATAATAATACATTTAGTAAATATGCTATATACAATACAAATAATGGCGTGATTAGAACTTGTAGAGGAACTACCCATTGGTAGTACTCTAATGAAAAGAAGATCACAAACGAAGATCACGAAGCCATCTTCTTTTCAGGCGTCTCAGAGGATTACCAGGAATGGAATGGGAAGCAAGTTGTGCAACAAGTGGATTTGGATGAGGTGTGAGTTTATTATGAAAGGAGAGGTATCTGGTTCGTGCCAAGTCGGCAACATATGGGATATTAAGGTCATTATGGATTAATTCATTTGTGACAAAGTAAGCAGCATTAAGGATTTTTCTAAGGATTTTGGATTGGAGTGATTGGATGCGGGAAGAATTCGATGGTTTAGTTGATCCCCACAATTCTATACCGTAAGTCCAAATAGGTCTGATAATCGTCATATAGATGAGTTTCTTGTGGTGAGTCGGGAGATTTGAACGTTTGTCTAGTAAGTGTTGTAGCAGTCGAAATCGACGTGCAGCTTCTTGTCTTTTCAATATTGTGTGAGGGTTCCAGGTAAGTCTCTTATCTAGATAAAATCCCAGGTATCGTATTTGTTCCACATTATTTAGCGGTACACCATTAAAGGATACAGGAGGACAGGATGAGGTAGGTTTTCGACGGAGAGTAAAGGTTATAGTTTAGAAGATAAACTGTGAAAAAACGGTACACTAAGAGGTAAGCTAGAGGAAAAGGGAAATACTAATTTTAACTTTAAAATTTTTTTTTTTTGTTTTATTAATATTCACAACTCTATAAAATATACAAAACAAGTAAATATGGGAAATATGATTACAATTACATGTCAGTAACCTAAGAATTAAAAAAATGTACGTAATAAAATAAAAAATAATCCAATCTAATAAAAAAAAGTATCAGTAGCACTTCAATAATATTTCTATCTAGAAGGTCTCTTAGCCATATTCTTTTCAGAAATATGGGAGGGTTATCGGGAAATAAATTGGGAGAGTAGTAGATGTGAGGGGATAAAAGTTTATAATGAAAGAATAGCAAACTGTTAAAGTGAAATCTACAACATTAAGATCTTAATTAATTAAGGATAAGTTTATTAGTGACATAATAAGGAACGTTGAGGATTTGACAAAGGATTTTAGTTAGGATACGAGTAGAATTAGAAGATGAGAGAAGAACCTCAGAGTTAGACTTACTTAAAAATTTATAATGCATGTGAATAAGTTCAGATTATTGGACTGTTAAATTTGCCAACAGAAGGTAGGTGCTGATGTGCTAAAGCATGCGAATTATAAGGAATATGCTAATTACATCACCTACTTGTCGTACCGTTGGTGAAGTTACATTAATTCTTCAACTGTAAGTATTTAACAATATCAATAATAATAATAATAATAATAAAGTTCTTTATTTAATCTGGGACCTAAAGCCCCATAAATAATGTACAACCCAGGGACTTGTACAGCTTGAAAAATGAAATAATATTTTTATAACAAAATAACAGAAAATCATAATAAAATAAAAACAAAAGATAATAATAAAAAGTAACAGAATATTTAAAATAATTTAAAAAAAAAGATTTCAAGAATTGAAACTGTTTATATTTTAAACAAGTGACTATTGATAGTTTTTTAAGGACAGCATCTGGTATTTATATTTATATTATATCAGGTATTTACAGTTAATTTTAGAAAAATGGTTTTGTTAAATTTTACCACTGAACATTTTTTCCTCAATGAAATAAGGTAAAACTGAACCGTTCTTACTTTTTCCTGTCAACTATTTGACTAACGTAGAACATTTTTTGATAATTAATTTTTCTGATAGAAAGTAATATTCAAAAAAAATTTTTAATTTAAAAAAAAATTTCTTTATCAAACATAATTTCTGAAAATATAAGTAATTTGAAGTAATTTCATTGCCGC
Organism: Euschistus heros; assembly: GCA_003667255.2. NCBI lineage: Eukaryota > Metazoa > Arthropoda > Insecta > Hemiptera > Pentatomidae > Euschistus > Euschistus heros. Next base: position 1,460,824 of record RCWM02000006.1, on the reverse strand, counting down.
TGAGTGTTTGTAATCTTTAAACGTGCCTCAAAACATGTTGAACGAGGTAATAATTTTGAGGTAATAAGTTATCTAAATAAGCAGGTAGTCAGGAGTTGTTTTAGTTAAATATTTAACAAAGCTGTCATCTAGATTTAGATATTGGGTTAGTTGGTTAGGATTTCAGACTTTATGTTAATTGCAATTCCCTTCTGATAATAACAGAAATAATATTTCCGATTCCTTTATTAATAAATCAAATCAGGTAATATTTGTAATTTTTATCTTTTACTGATAAGAATTCGTAAAATGAATTATAATTTTATGTATTTTCTGTGTTGTAATTAATTTCATATATTATACGTTGTAGATAATAAGTGCTACTTTCTGTTTGAAAATTTATTTCTCGAGTCTTTATTTTTTTTATAAGTTTAGTTTGAATTTCTGACTCTAGTATTAATTACTTTTTTATTAATTATTTGTTTTTAAATAAAGGTATTGGAATAGAGAATCGATTGAATTTATATTCGAAGTTTTACTGGAATATTTTTAACAATATAATCATGCTCTTAGGAATATTTCAGTTTTATATATTTAGTACATACTCTTTCACGGGATCATAACGTTCTAAAGGATATGGGATATAGAGAGCAGAGGGAGGTATTTTAAATCGAAGGTACTTTATACGCATATTATAATGATTGTACTTATTGTAATTTTTGTTAGGTATTCGAATCAGATAAGGGAAAATATGGCCTGAATAAAAATCAGACTTGGGCTTATTAAGGTCTGTTTGGAAGTCAGGACGCGAACAGTCCACCGCAAACAGGCAGTTAAAGGAAACAAATATCAAGTTACACAAAAGCCCCTTCCCTTTCGACTATCTCAACCTCCTCTCTGCCGGTTATAAAAGCTTCCTGGCAATGTATGTGTGTTTTTAATGAATATTTAGAGAGTTTGCTGTTTGGATATAATACATTATTTGTACATCTAACAATGTTAAGATAATAAAAAAAAACACATAATAGTAATACTAATAAATAAATAAATAAAGAAAGAAAATAATTGTTTTATAATAGATTAATATAATTTAATTTATATTATCCATCGAAAGAATATCGCTCACTTTCAGGAAAATCGATTGGGACAAAAAGTTATTATGTTTGTGATAAAAGGCTTAAATGAAAAATTATTGACGTTGTTTTAGAGTTAGTGCCAAGACCATTGAAATTCAATTGGATCTGGATTTATACATCTATAAAGTTCTAGTATACAACTGAAACTGAGGAATTTCTGAAAAAAAGGTAAGGGGTGGGTATTTCTGTATTTCTAATCTTAGAGTATTCCTGAGTACAGGTAGTTGGAGTTTTCGTATTTCTGGGTAATATATAAATGGATATGTTTTATATGATGTATGTAAATATCAATGTATATTATTAGTCTGAATGTAATAAATTGGAATAACATGTGTTAAGATTTAGGACGTCTGAATTTTTTTTTTATTGTACGATTTTTGAATTTTTCTTTAGTTATCATTTCTTTAATATTTTGTTTAAAATTATAATAAAATTGATAGCATAAAATTATGCTACCATGAACAAAATAATTTTTAATTTTGTATACACCTGTAAATATAATAAAATTATTAAAAACAAAATAAAAGATATTAATGTTATAATATATGTATGTTCTTTTTAAACATCCATCGCTGTTTAACATTCGAAACTTGTTTTCAAATAGAATAATTCAAATAGAAGTGGCAATTATTTGATATACCCCAAAATAAAAAGATTTTAATTATACACCAGTTACTTTTCAGTATAGTACAAATACGCAACACATGATTCTAATAAACAGAAACCCTATTTCATGTAAATAAATTTATGATATATCAATATTGTCATGTCTTTTTTATTTGAATTTTAATTTTTATAAATGTTGGTTAAAAACACACACACACACACACACACACACACACACACACACACACACACACACACACACACACACACACACACACACACACACATATATATAGATAATATAAAATAGATAATATGTTTTTCATAGATATTTTTTTTTTTAGTTTTTTTTTCATTGTCACTGTAAACTAATTACTCAGTATTAATTTTTTTTTCTAATTCAAAACGAGATGAATTTTGTTTGTACTAGAGTACACTATATTTTAATAGATTGTTTAGAGGGGCTCCATCATTCAAAAACATTAAATAAGGATTTAAAAAAAAAAAAACATAAAAATTGTATAAATGAAAGTAATTTTTTTTTTCTGATTCATTCAATATTAGACCAGCAAAAAGGAAAAAAAAAAAACAGTCCTTTTTTTCACTTTTAATTTTACATCCACACCTGTCTAAAACATCATTGACGATCAGCATATGTGATGCAATCAGAATATAAAATAAAAGATGGCGTGTTAGGCATGAAGAGATAGTGCCTAGTGACACCCATTCCTTGTCTTTGGTTTACTTTTGTGTAAGTAGCTATACTATTAAATGATTTTGGGTGTCCCTTTAATTTTTCATGAAACGGTCCGTATGAGTTGAATCACTGTAGGTATTTGTAGGTCAGAGTGAAGAGTTATATTGTTAACATACCGAAGTGCTTGTGTTATTAGTCTTAATGTCTTTGGTTGAAAACCCAGTAAATTTAAACGTTTTTAAATATGTATGTTTGCTCTTAAAAGGGTCGATCCACCTTTCCATAGTCAATTAAAAAATTCTCCAACTACTAATAATTCAAATTTTATTTTTATTTTATTTTTTTCAATCTTATTTATGTAACACTTATATTAATCCAGGATATTGCTGCCTCACTGCGAACCGTCGTGCAGCCTGAGCCGAGCTGATCCACAGTTGAATCCTAGACCCATCAGCTGAAAAGGTCACGTCTCAGAGTTGGACCGAACAAACGATCGTAGTAATAATCCCGCCTCACTCTATACCCCACCCTACATCCTCCACTCCTAATACATACACTCACTGCCAGTAGAGGCTATATCCTGGACTCCTAATACATACACTCACTGCCAGGACAGGCTGACAAATGCTCCGGTTGTACAGAATTTATGCCCGTTTACTTCTTTATATTGCTTAAACTTTTCACGTCTGCCTTCTTGATAGATTGCTCGCGGTTCCTCCCCAACCGTTCCATTCCAGCCTGAGTGTAATTAACCTGCTTCCTGGTGTTCCTGTTGGAAGGTAGGCATGATTTGTTGTCTACATTAGTTGTTAGTAGAAACTTATTTAAAAAAATATTAAAATGTGCAATTTTAGAGTTGATACCGGTTTCCATTCAAATATATATATCATATATATATATATATATATATATATATATATATATATATATATATATATATATATATATATATATATATATATATAATATGAGCAGTAGGCCACCTCTATCATATCTTTAGAGCTATATATACCTATGTAGAGTTGGGCAAATTTGAGTCATCATTACATCTTTTAGTTCATTTCTATTCAATAAATGACTTATTTAACTGAAATATCAACTGAGATTTTATCATGAATAAATTTGGTATTAACTATTTTATAAATGATTCTCCATTAGGGTTTTACGCCTTATAGCTATAATAAACAAACAAACAATGATTTTCCATTATCATTAAAGTCTGTCAATAAAAACATCAAGGTGATTGAAACCATATTACCTTACCTTACACATTAAAAATATTAACTGGTTCATTGAATGATCTATTCAATATTGCCAATGTTCAGCCATAGTTTTAGATACCAATTACACACATCATATTCACTCGAAATTGCTTATTAAAATATAATTCGTTTTCTTGTATTTTTTTAATATTACCAATAAGAACATTTCTAAAATTTACTAAATAAAGCATTATTCCAATTTATTTTTATTAAATTTCTGTTTTTAATGTTTTATTTCTCTAGACAATTTTTCAATGATAAGTATTAGAATCATAAATACCAAACAAAATGGTAATATGTTGAAAAATGGAAAGCGTGGTAGCTCAATGGGTAAGATACTTGAATACGAGTAAAAAGGTCCAGGCTTCGAGTCTGGTTGAAGGTAGATCATTTATTTTATTTGTTTATTCAAATACATTAGTTGTTAAATATTTGATCATTATTAAATTATATCCACTTCTGGTCATATAGACTGCTTGTACCTATTAGCATATTTGTAGATCGAATCATATAAAAAAAGAAATAGTTTGTTAGCAAAAAAAAAAAAAATTTCAAAACGATCATTCCGCCATCTTAAAAACAGTTAAATCGTTGAATATTTCAAAAAATTGTCCTTTTAAGGACAACAATGGCGGAAGTCCGCCATCTTAAAATGGTTATATATTTTAAAACAGTATCCTCAAGGACAACAATGGCGGAAGTTATCCTTCGGATAACTTAAAAACCGTTAAAAACATATTATCCTTAAGGACGAAAAAAACTAATAAAATTCCGCCATCTTAAAACAGCATCCTTAAGGACAAAAACTAATTCTAGAGTGAGTGGCCAAGGATGTCATTCGCCCTCAAAAAATCGTCAGATCCTGGCAGATCTGTAAAAAAACCCACTTTAACAAAATTTAGCCCACTTTAGATCTAATTTCTTTTCCAAAGATTTAACGTAGGGTTAGGATAATTAAGTTTAGTGAGGAAAAGAGTCTTAAATAATTATTGGATGAGTGACGTGCAACAGAAGAAGTGGAAGTTTTCAATTTCACATGGTGGTATAAGCGGAGACAGAATGAAGAGACTTTTTATATAACTATCTTTCCCACCCTTAAATGCTCTGACCATCCCGCCTACGGAATTCTTGGTAGTTTAACATTGGAAGTTAACCCAGAACGCTTATGAGAATTATCGATTTCTATCAGGCCTAAGTGGTTACCCAGAATACTATAAAGTTAGGGATAAGTACAAATAACTATCCTTTGAACACGGTCCAACTAATGATTATTTCCGAGAAAGGTTATGGATTCCAGGATTTTTCCATAAGAGCTGTGAAGAGTTAGATCGCCTCATATCAACGCAAATATTTTCTCATGGTTATTTTAAAGGTTTAACGCATATCAATGTATTCAAGTAATCCACCTAGAACAGCGGTATTAGACACGAGACATATTGAAAAATTTGAAAACTACATTTTGTTTACCTCTCATATATGGAGTGTTTGTGACTTTATCATCGTTAAATTTAACATAAAACAAACACATCAATAGACGTACGATACGATCTCCTGCAGACCTATTTTACCCACATTTTTTAAGGGAGATGCGGGGAGGGGGAGGGAAGGGGGTTGTCAGTCTGTGTGTAAATATTATAAACAAACTAAAATTTTTTATTATTTTTTTTTATTTAATCCATTAATGTTGTATGTACAGTAGAAACTCGATAATTCGTCGGGAGAGTTGGGGAGAGGAGTTGGGGAAATGATCAATTACAGAATTTTAAAGTAACAAAAAAGCATTTTAAACTATATAATTGTATTTTTTTTTTGCAAATTATTGAATGAAAAACGAACAGATGAACATTATACACATTGTACTTGACAAAAAACACAAAAAAAGCTATAAACTTGCCGCATCCCATCAGGTGTGAAATATCAGTTTCACAAAGCTGCTCGAAACCACTCAATTCACATAGTTAACATTTCATCTACTTCTTTAAATGGAATAGTGGAAGAATTAGAAACTAGCTACATTTTGAGCATTCAGCACTTGTTGTTGTGATGCATTCAGCACTACTTGTTGTGATTCAATTGTCCTTTAAAATTGCATATCCTACATCCGTACTATCCATGTTTAACTAGCTGCTTACCTCTTACTTATCTTTTCTCATTTTATAACCCGGAGCAGAAGTTGCTGAACCAGATGCTAATTTTGTAGGAAGAGCTTTCCAGTATTAACTGATTCCGTGAATTCGTCACCTGCACTCATACTTCTTTTCATCTCCTACTACAATCAATGGGGAGATGGAGGGATGGACTCCGGGCTTGTTCCGTTTGTAATTTTCTATGAAATGATTTACAAAATGTGTAATTTTAAATCTAATGAGGAATATTTTTTGTTGTACAACATTTATCGCTGGGACCTACTGTTTGGGAACTACATTGATTTTAATAAAAAAAGTCAAATTTAAAAACCCTATTTTCTCTCAACTTTGTTTATTTCGAATTATCATTAATAGCTAATTAAATTAAATTTAAATGATTCTTTTTATTTTTTAATGTCAATTGGGATAAGACAGTAGATTATAGATAGACATATCTATGAACTATTGTTTTTTCTATTCAGGAAAAAACAATAGATTGTGTTTTTTTATTTTAGAATTTGTTTATTATTTACTTTATTATTTCATTAATTTTTTTTTTAATGAGAGAGGTTTATTTATATTAAATTACAATTACTATTACTTATTTTATTTCAGTTTTGTTTATTATAATATTTGTCAAATTTAACTGAACGTTTTATTACTAAAAATTATTTTATGTAGTATGTTACTAAATATTTGGATAATTGAAAGCTTTACCCTAAGCTTCACCAGACTGGTACACCTTAGCAGTAGAAGAGAGGATTTCCCGAAGAGAGACGATGTTTTCTTTTCTCTTCCTTAAGCCTAAGATGTGCCTTCAACCTCCCCCCACTTTCTACCCATTCTCCCCCTTCCCTCTTAAGAGTTCCAACTGCTCCAGAAAGGAGTTTAGAATAACTTTTATTCTTCAAGACGCTTCGGCACGTCAATGGGAACATCAGTAATCTCTCCACTTTTTATAAATATTTCCTCACCAACTTTCTAAATCCTCTTTCCAAGGATTACGGTCTCACGTTACTCAAATTCTACATTCACATTGCATGTAATATGAGAAATATTAAAAGGTGTATAAATCATTTGAATGTTGTGCAGAATAGAGAGCCATAACTAAATAAAATGAAGAATAATTAATTTTTTGGTCCAAAAACTAAAATAGCTGGATCATCCATTGGTGGTCCATGCGTAAAGGAAAACATACAAGAAATTTTAGTGCATAATTAATTTCATGATTAGTTTTTTTTTTTTACAATCTTCTTGCTTAGAATCTACATACATGACAGTGGAGGCTATGTGAGAGCGCTATTATTGTGTTCTGAACGAACTTATTCAAAACCAACTTAATTTTGGATGTATTGCTGATTTAGGCCAAATCAGATACCAATCCTTTTAAAGTAAACTCTATTCCCACTCAAATCCACAAGTCTCTCAACTTACTCCACACTTAATTCCTGATAACCCAACAAGGCGTATGAAAAGAAGATAGCCAAGAGACTTCCTGATCTAGAACTTTAATTTAATTTGAGTAGTTTTTCACTAGTTATTTACGTGTCAGTTGTAAATAATAATAACAATTAAAAAACAAAACAAATATACATTCAGATTTTTATGTACTTCATATATTTTATAAAGTGCACTCTAGTGCCTCGATTGCATGGCACATTCATGGGCACAGAACAGACTTCTTAGACATACGAAACATACCAGTAAATACTAAAATAATTTCGTTTCTTAATTTGTTTAGTTACTTCGACTTCGACTCCTACCAGGAGGAGGTACTCTTAAGAGCTATTCTCTTTCATGCCTTTCAGAAGTTTACTTTTGGAAAATTCACTTATTTTTGTATTCGAGTGAATAAAAGAAATAAAAAGAAAAAAAAAACTTTAAAAAAATAAATAAAAATAGCACAAGACTGCTGATAAGAGTGGCTTTTATTAATTCAGTAAGTTAATCAGCGTAAGGGCAAACTGTTAATTAAATTGGTGTTTGAGTTAATTAAAAGAGTAATTAAACATTTATTAGATTGTCCATTACGAGAGAAAGAAGAGAAGCTGAGAGCTGAGAGCTGAGAGTTCCTTCTCCTCTCTGTAAGTAGATATTTTTAATCTCACTTATATACATTAAAACGCCATCTGTTGTTTGTAATAGTCAATGAAAGGTGAATCATGTTACTTGAATATTGATTTCTAAAAGTTATTTAATTCTTCAATTTATATTTCTTCACTGTATTTCAACACATTGGTATAAATTTTGAAAGGTAATTTAAGATAGAAACTTACAGAATTTTCTATATTGTGTATATTTATGTACCCAACAATTAGTTAATAATTTTACTTCAAAACATAGTTACCTACTTTAATATTATTATTTTTTTTTTTTTAATAAGAACACGTTTTAGAGGGTTAACAGAGCACAAGTTAACCCTCAAGTAGTTGCAACCGATCTGAGAGATCACCCAAGGTATTATTTGCTCAGTATTCCGAGTAGGATTTTTATAATGAGATAAGCGACAAAGTACCTTTCAACTAACATTCCTCGAATGCATTAGTGACGTCAAATCCTCAATATTCTCTCTAGATTTTTAGTTATTTAGTTTCTATTCCGCTGTTACCGGGACAAGATCTATTAGGCTCATTGCGACTACTGACATGATAGATTTTATTCTATCATTACATTACGAATCGTAAGCGCACCTTCGATTTAGAAAACCCAGACGATATTGAAATGGTTCGTAAAGTCATTTTATGTAATACGGAGAATAATAGTGATTTAGAAAATGTTGATGAAAGTGAGGCAGATTCTGAAAGGTCCGCAAATGCACCTATAAAAAGTTATGGCAAGATAATTGTAAAAAAGCAATTTTTTTTTCCTATGATAGCAAAATGAAATTCTTGGAGCAAGTTTTTAATACTATCGTAAATGTTGCGTTTCGAGATACATTAGGATGTGTATGAGTTAATGAAGAAGATAAGTAGTAATTTTTTTTTTTTATATTGATTTTTTTTGGATTTAAAGTAAAACGCCTATTTGTTCTAATATTTTTTTATTTCAACAGTAGGCACCTACCTAAATCAGTCCATACTATTTTATACTATTGCTCAGATTAGAGGCGATATTGCTCATCATCAGATGGACGGTTTTCAATGTTGGACTCCTTTGGGGTAGGTAGACCCTCAAATGAAACACATATGCATGGTGTTTGTTCCAGATAAAATGTTGGTTTTATTTTTATAGCTCTTATTAACAATACCATCCAGCATTGTGAACATTTCAAAACTAACCGTGTAAATTTGATTGCTTTCAAATTTAATTTCAAAGGTTTGGAGGTGGCAAATTTTATCTTTCATTGCTGTATTTTCGTCACGCATTAGATCTGCAGTTCCTTTTTTAAATATTAGTTTCATAAGTTAGCAATATATGGTCGAAGATGAACGCAGATTAACCTTCAAGCAACATTTCCATTCCTTACTTCGATCAATTTCAGAGCCACCATAGCTATTAAACAAAATTTTCATCAGCTAAACATTTTATTATAATGGTTATGATCGAAACTGTTATCGAATCCTCATTTACATTTAAGTTTGAACTCATTACCCTTCTCTAAACTTGCAATTTTTAATACGCTCTTTACTGTTAGTTGCAGGAGTGCTTGTAAATTTATCCACTTCACCAGCGATAATATTATTAGAAAGTAGGGAATTTTTCGTAAAAGTTAATGAATAGAAGCTAATAAAGCAGTCCTTATGACCATTCCGTATTTCCTATCGGAAATCCATAAATCCATGCATAAAGCTTGATCTTGAAAAGGTCTAATCGATTTCGTTTTTAAACTAAAGATTGCCCAGACATCTCTGCAGCAAAACGTAATTCAAAAGATGAAGCGTTCAGAATAAGATCCTTTACTCGCTTTTTCTTTTTTTTTTCTGTTTTTCCCCCTGGTTTTATTTAAAGGTTCTTCGAAAAGGATTTCCGTTCTTCCGCGTGTTCGGCTGGGGCCTGGTTTGACTGCACTTATTTCGGAAATAGTTGGCAATTCAAAGTTCCTGCTAAAGTCAAAAGGCATATTCCTGACGAAATATATCACAACTCCTGTCGACCTCATTCAGTTTTTAATGGGATTTGAAGCAAAATAACCGACTAATTGTTGATATTTCTATTTCCAATTGGTGGTTAAACTCTTCCACGTCCTTAAACGAATGTAGTTTATAAGTTACTGCAGCTATTTGATGTGATTTTTCGTGGGAAAAACATATTTCAGCAAACTGGCCATTGGCCTAATTTTTGCTTTCTTAAAAAAAAAAAAATAAAAAAAATAATAAAACAGTCCCGGCGCAGGCAGGCGCACTTAAAGTTTATTGCAAATCAAAGCTTATATACCAAGCAACAAAAATATGCAAAAACTACAAAAGGATATTTGAGGACACGTCGTGTGTGGTGTCTTCATAAACTTTGAGAGTTATGGCACCAAACAGAAAACGGGTTGTATTAACTGTGTCCGAAAAACTGTCCATTGTAAATCGTCTTAGGAAAGGTGATTCTGGGAAAAATTCATGGATGTTCTGTGTTTGAATATCCATGGTTTCAAACATGTTTACTTAAATTTTTTTATTACATAAATATAATTTTATAAACAGCCACATTTTTTATATTCAAAAAATTGTATTGTAAGAACACTACATATGTCTATATTTTTTATTTCAATACCCTAATTTAATAGTAAATCTGATTATCCGGATTTTCGGGTATTCGGACTAATTTCATTTCTAATTAATCCGGATAATCGGAGGTTCACTGTACCAATAAACAAAAAAAAAAAAAAAAAAAAATCTGAGACGAAATTGACGCAACTTAAAATTTTTCAATAACAGTATAATAAACAGCATTTAAAATCCTCTTTATTAAAAGTATAAACTAGTGACATGTTTCGGGAAACAAGGTCCCATCATCAGACTGAAAACAGTATTTAACAATTTATTATAATTACACTATATTTTCAACATCTAAACAATACTATTCATTTTTCTATCTATGTTAGATGTTGAAAATATAGTGTACTTATAATAAATTGTTAAATACTGTTTTCAGTCTGATGATGGGACCTTGTTTCCCGAAACATGTCACTAGTTTATACTTTTAATAAAGAGGAGTTTAAATGCTGTTTATTATACTATTATTGATCAATAAAAGTAACTCCTTCATTGAAGAATTTATTAAAGTTTTTCATTGAAGAAAGTGTATTGAACGTTTGAGTGAAATGTGGAAAAAAAAAATCGTATCCTGTGATGCACTGTTCCGATAGCAATTACAGTTAAGAATCACGACGAACATTGCCTTTAATCGACTTCTGAAGAAAACTGTTTCCGAGCAATAGAACCGGAACCATTGGGTTCCTTTCTCGCGCTTAATTGCACCCGGAGGGTCCTGCCGAGACCCTTCCACCGGTGGAGGGGGGAGGGGTAAAGGTTTATATTTGCACCGCGGAGAGCTCTCGACCGGATGCCATCAAGAGAGCGCCGAAGAAAACCCCCGAAGAGGCAGGAAATTGCGGCCCACTGGGTCTGTGTGCAGGTGGACCAATAAAAGGTAGTGTTCTCTCTTCGGAGTAATCTGCCCCGTATCTCACCTCTCGATGTCTCCGAGGGCAATCCGGGATATCTCGGCGGTTAGTTTTTACTGCCTGAGCCTATGCCCTGAGAGTTGAATAAGTTCGAGGAGGTACAAAGCGAAACTCTATACGAGGTGCGATAACAGGTTGAGACGAGTTTACTGTAATGTTCTCCAATGTGTGGAATTTTATTTGGCCTCGGAACATATCCGAAAGTGTTTCCCTACAACAGGCGCAGTCGAAGAAATAAGATAACAATGCGATAACCCTCAAATCTTGGTGTTTTATATTGGACAGACCATATATTGTACATATCGATTTTATAAAATATATTTGCTATTCAGATCACAACTTACGATAATTCTAAGGTAATACCTTAAATTAAAATAAAGATATTTTAAAAGAATTTATGACCCTTACTAAAGTATTATTATGCCTTTCATAGAGATTTATTAACTGGCATGCTGCACGACCTAAATTTTCAAACAATTAAACGATTTATTTTCACCCAGACCCAGCCAGACCTTTTTTAACAATAATAAACTCAGGGAATCCCATAATACAAGCAACTGGAAATTATAACAAACTAACCTTAAGAAGATACGTACACAAAAGTACTACACACATACTACTAGAATAAAATTTACTTAACAAGACAATCTTAGAATTTATTAGGTTTAGTTAAATTTTAATTTAACTAACCGAATCACTGTATAAGGTAATTTATTCTTTAATTTTAATCAAATTTTACCGCTTAAAAGAATTTATTTTGCTTATTTTAATATTTTTTTATTTATATATTTTTACTACTTTATTTTATTTTATTGTTATAAATTTTTTTTGTAGGTTTTTTTGTCAGTTTTTCCAACAGTTTAAAAAATTTATTCTAATTTTCTTCTACTAAATCAGTTCTAATTCATCACACTGATTCAAAAATACGTTACAAAATTGTAAATTGTTAAAATTCCGTAGAATAAAACTATTTTATATATATATATATATATATATATATATATATATATATATATATATATATATATATATATATATATAGAGAGAGAGAGAGAGAGAGAGAGAGAGAGAGAGAGAGATTTATTATTTTTTATAGTGATCACTTTAGGATTTGATCAATATTTTACTGTCCATATAATTTAACATTAGAAATATTTTCAGTTTTCAGTTTCAAAGGTTAGGTATTCAACATCAGCTCTAAATTTTTTCAAAAGGCATAATAAAATGCCATAATGTTAGTAATAAATAAATAAAACGATGATTGAACATTGGCCAGTAGAATGTCAGTGTGTATTCACATTAATTCATGTGACGATGTGAGAATATCACAGTTGTAAGATAAAAATTCAAATGTTGTTAAATGTAATAGTAAAATAGTATGGAATTGTAAATATAATATAAATGTTTAAATGATTGTAGAACCTTAATCTCCATTAATAAAACAAATCAGCTCTAAAAACATACAAAAGTTTTAAAACATCAACACTTTGTTACATATATATATATATATATATATATATATATATATATATATATATATATATATATATATATATAAATATATATAACAAAGTGCTGATGTTTTAATAGTTTTGGTATATTTTTTGAATTGATGATGGAGCTTGAATTGAGAGTTAATCATAAATTATTAATTATTGTATGCTTAAAAATATATAAACATTTAGTATTTTACAAAAATATTCAATAAAGTATTGCTGTTATGACGATTTATAAATATAGAATAAAAATATAGAGGGATATTGGACGAAAGGAATTGAATTCTGGGGGCGGGTATTTTCAATTTAAATTTAATGAAAGGAGCTTACGTCGTGTTTGGATGAAGCAAACCGTTTGAGGGCTCGATCAAGTTCGTACAACGGTTAGCTGAATAAAACCTCAAAGCCGTCCGTGTGTGGGCCTGGAGGGGAGATCAATTTAAACGGACTCCATCCCTTAATACCGAAACACTCAATAGCGAAACGGCTATTAAATCGTCCGGAGAAAAGCTTCTTATAATGTCCATTCAATGATCGATCACACTCTCACGTAGCCTAACAATACCTGAATTAATGATTACCAAACAAAAAAAAATTAAATTTGCAGGAAAGTCAGTGTATACTTAAACGATAAAATTTAATCGGAGATTAAATTTCCTACGAAAATTACTTGGATAAACTGTCGCTCCTTCGAATCAAAGGATGATCAAACAGTTCTATAACATACATATATAAACAGTTCTATAGTTCTATAAGATGAACTGGGGTGGAGTAGAATTAATGAAAAACACATCCAAATAAAACAATATTTTATGTAGTGCCGACGTTTAGATCTGCCATGGAGATCTTCTTCAGGGCAACCGAAATTCGATGACGAATCGAAATAATAGTCACAGACAGTTTCCTGACTTTATCCTAGATCATCTTCCTCTTATATTTCTTAGCAGTTAACTTAGAAGATGATTTGATATGCAGTCAGAAGAAAAAAAAAAACAAGTCGAAGTAAGAAAAATGTTCTTAGCACCATACGATGGAAGTGTGAACTTGAATGACCATCTCTGACCGAACATTTACGAATAAATGAATGAATAAAAAGGAGAGGAGAATAAGGTGAAATGATTTTTTTTTCAACTCCATTCAAAAGAATTTTATTTTTTTTGTTGAAATAGGTATTTGTAACTAATTATATACCTGAAATAGTCCCATTTTATTAAAATCTTAATGATTTTCCCTTATGTAAAATACATAGATAATTGATTTGAGAAATACCAAATGTAATAAAATAAAAATTGTTTAGGAGATGTAGATAGAGTAGGCAGTCATAGATACTTAGCAGATCAAAATAAAAAATGTATTTAAATTCAATAGTCTACATTTTTTGTCTTCAGTGCCTTCCGATATTAATTCAGTTATCTGTCTTCAATATTTCATTAACTCTGTATCTACTAATTTTTTATGTTTACTAATTATTTTTAATTCACTAATCTTTTTAACTAACTAACTATCTTTTTATGTATTTTTGTATTTTTTATTTTTTATTTCTTCTCAGTCCAAGTTAATTCAATAGTATGTATGCAATGTCCTCATGACCTTTATGTGTTAACTCATTAACTTGTCCTCATTATCTTAACAACTTAGTATCTACATTTTTTATGTTTACCAATTATTTTGTTGAAATTACTCATTAGCTTTTAAGTAAATATCACTCATTTTAATTTATTCTCATTTTAACCTTTATTCAATAGTCTTCATGTATTGCCTTTATGGCCTTTAGATATTGCCTTTATGTTACTATCCTTACTCTTATATATTTGTTTATTTATTATTTTATTTTTATTTTTTCTCACTCATACTTGTGTTTTATGGTGTCTGTTTTTTCATATATTTTTTACAATTTAGTCATACCTTGTTGCTTGTTTTATTTTCTTCTAGTCCTGATGAAGACTTGCATTGCAAGTCGAAACGTTGGCTTTAACAATTAAAATGAAATAACAATTTTATTTTGATCTGCTGAGTATCTATGACTGCCTACCCTAACTATCTACATCTCCTATACTTCTCAGTCAACTATATCTTATGAATAAAAATTGTTTAAGTCGACATGGTCAAAATAAAATTTCTAATATTGCCTTTAAGATGTTCGACTTGATAAAATAAATGAAATAAAGAGTGGTTTCTCCGGGCCTTAAAGGCGATAGAGTTAATATCAGTGTGTTGTTGGGACAATAGATCGCAGCACTGAAACACATGATCGGACGATCTTCACTTCTCACTACTATAATATTTTTTTAATGTGAATAATGGGGTGAATTCAGCAACAACAAATCTAGATTGCTTCTATTTTAAATTGTTTTTATTTTTCTTACTAATTGAATACTTTGATACTTTCTGTCAAAAAAGAAAATCAACATATATGAGTTGATAGGCTTAAATGGTAGGATAAATTCTGTCTGTAGTTAAAGGAGTTATCCCGAGAGATTTTGCATCTTAAAGTATCTTCGGAAATAGTTATCCGACTTTAAAGGTTGACGAGTCATTTGATCAAGCACTAATCCCTTTAAGTTTTGAAGCGGTTGTATTTCAAAAAAAAAAAAAAAAAAAAAAAAAAAAAAAAAGACGCGCGAGCAATGCCAACGGACAACATAGCCATTTGGATTCTACTCCACCATATGGTTTCGCAGAGCTCTTTGACCACAGCCTTCGACGGTGTTCCCCTAATTTGTCAAATATTCTATTCAATTCTTCAACTATTGAAACTGCTAAACCTTCTCCTCTTTTTCATTCCCTTAAAATAAAAACAAATAAAACAATTAGACATGGATCGTCAACTCTGCTGACTGGTTTGGTTGCCCTAAAGATGCCTGCTTAGCAACTCGAAACGTGGATTCCACAAGATGCCACTAGCCATACATCAAATCAAGCAATGGAAACTGTCATCGAATTATTCCCTTATAAGGTCATTTCGCGTAGGGGTAACATCAACTGGCCTCCCTGAAGCCCCGACCTTAGTCCACTAGACTATTTAGCATGGGGATACCTTAAAAGTAAGGTCTATGATAATAATCCGACGAACCTGACGCCATTGAAGCAAACCATCAGGTCAGAAATGACAGCAATATCGAGAGCTATGTGCCAGCATGTGATCGCCAATCTTCGTTCCCGATTAGAAGAGAGCCAGCATCATAACGGTCCCAATTTTGATAACATCATCTTTTCCAAATAATTTTACACTTTATATTTTAATAATTAACAATAAACTTTTTTTTTATTTAAAGTAGTTTTTGTTTTATCAAAGTAACAAATATCCGATAATCGTTTTGGACACCCTGTACAAAGGTGGAAACTAACATGGTCGGGAGCGTTTTCAAACTAATGCGCTAAATCAAAATTCTTCATGTACTTCTTCGCGAATATGGTACTCTTTCGGCTATAACTCCGAAACTATTTCTTCTAACCATAACTTCTTCTTTCTACCTTAAAACTGATCCAATTTCCTATTAGACCATATATATGAAATTTTGAACATGCTTAAAAACGTGTACTGTTGTGAAATCCAAACTTTGTTGGCACAATCTTCGCTGTAACTGAGAAACTATTCAGTTAAATCTCAAATTTGATTGAATTTGCTATTATATCTTGTATATAAAGTTTTGATTAAATTTCTTTAAACACCAAGATCATCAGTAGATTTACGTTCGTTCGATAGATAAATGTGTCATTGGTTCCTAAAATATGTATAGTAACATTTTATTACACAGAGGAGTAATTAAAAGAAATCAAAAAGCCGGAATTAATTTTTAGGAAAAACCAATACATAGTATGAGAAACGTTTTACCTGCAATACACTAGGATTTTTTTTAAATTTTCTATATATTCTAGAATAAAATTTTTGTAGTCAAGATGTTCTAAATATTTATTTACAACTTAATCTCCCCGCCTCATTCAATTATTTTATATGGCTTTCCTAGCGAGACTCCACTAAAACCCCGGCTGTATTTTGCTATTTAAAGGCCATAACTCGATGAGAACAGTTTCCGGCGAGGTCAGCACCATCTTGCAGTTCCCAGCGACCTCTGGCAGATTTTATCTCAGTCAGCGAAGGGAAGGGAACGGTTAATTAAAATATAGCCCTTTTAATATCGGACTCACTGGCTTAGTCGTAACATTCTTCGCCTTTTAAAAGAGCTTTTAGATAAATTAGGTCCGAAGGAAGAAGGGGGGGGGGAGAGCTTTTTTATTTTAACTTTCTTTTTTTTATTATTAAATAATTTAATTTCTAACCCAAACATAATTACTGCCTTGTAAAGGCTTATCTTAATAATTCCCTCAGAGGGTATTTGTCTTAACGTCCCAAATTGAATAAATGTAAACTGGATTTGTGCCGGGGATAATTTCAATTTTTTTTATTTTTTTTATTTACTTCAGAAAGATTCCAGATTTTTTTTTTATTATTTTTTTTTTTATGAATTCCAACATATAACCATATTTACTTTTGAAAAAAAAAAAAAATATAACACTAAAGCGACAAGAAACAGCAAATGAATCACTTATATGACAGTGATAAACCCATTTAGACGTATAGATTACAGCTATGGGGCTCCACTAAACCTTCCAATTTTTCTCCTATCCAATTTTAATTAAAATTATTACTCATAACAGTGAATTTTATTATTGTAAAACCTTCCTTGAACTATAAAGATAGTTTAGTTAATATTTGATAGAAATTGGTTCAGTAGTTTTCGTGATTAGTGATCATAAACGAAAAATAGCTATTCCTTTAATGTAATTGACTAGCCTTCCCCATCGCGACTTCGCCCACATTCATGCGTTAAGAACTTAACTTATGATAAGATAATTTTAACGAATTGAGGTTTTAGATATATATTTTTTCCCCATAATATTTGTAGGTGAAATTATAGCTATTTCATACATATAATAGTAAGGTTTATTAAATAAATCTTAAAAATCTGAAAAAAAATCCAAAAATAAAACCTTTGACCTTACTCACTATCTTATCTACTTCTTCATTTACAGTTTTATCTTCTGCTTGGTTTCCAATTTTTAGTACATAAATTTGAAATTCAGTTTCCTCCAGCAAGATGAACTGTCGTATTTTTTTTTTTTTAAATTATAGTGATTCAATGTTATTCCCAATACATGATGACTTTAAACATGCTTTTATTTTGTTGGCTTTAGATTAAGTCTACTGAAACATCCGGTAAAAATAAAATTTAATGCCACAAAATTATTGACCGACGATATGTTTTTGAACACTTACTGTTATTTATCCGCAAGGTCCATCAATCCAAATTTTTATTTGGCTATATTTTATCGATTTCATCTGGTTGGATTTTAATTTTTAACTATAAAAGCAAATAACAGTGTGACAAACTTCGTTTCTGCATTTCAAGACTGTGCATTTAAATTATAATTATTATTATAGTAAACTGTATTGATGTAAGCCTTCCTTCGAACTATGAAGATGTACTTAAAATTAGATGCAGTTGGGTTAAATAATTTTGCCATTGTAAACTAAGTTGCAGAATAGCGCTAGCCACATATCAGTCGATTTTTAAACTGCACTAAGATGGATCCACATGTCCGACACGTATTTATAGTGTTTTTTTTTTTTTTAAAGCAATTTAATTGGAAATAATTAAATGCTATCATATTTTTTTAGCTCTAGATAACACTGTATGATTGTGAACTCACTCGAATGGAGCTCGCCACCTGTCGGTAAATTGTCAAACTTCACTACGCACCACATATTAATCGCTTTTTAATGACAATTTAATTGAAAATCTGTACATTTTATTATTGTTAAGCCTTCCTTGGACTATGAAGAAGATGTGGTTAAAATGTGGTACAGATTGGTTTAGTAGTTTTCGTGATTAGTGATCGAAAAATGGCATGTCCTTTTATTTAATAGTATAGATTCATCCAATAAATTTTAATAATTCATTGAAATTTACAACTATATAATATTTATACATCAAGTAAATGTGCTGTTAATTATTACAATAACGTGACAAAACTTGAAAAGAGCTACTTATCAGTAGCACTTTTATACAAATTCTACACTAAAAGGTCTTTGGGCCATCTTCTTTTCAAACGCCTCGGAGGATTATCAGGAATGGTATGGGAACCAAGTTGAGAAACTAGGGGATTTGAGTGGTTATGGAGCTTACTTTGAAAGGATAGATATCTGGTTTGGGCTAAATCAGCAACATATGGAACATTAAGATCTTTATGGATAAGTTTATTGGTGACAAAGTAAGGTGCATTAAGGATTTTTCGAAGGATTTTGGATTGTAAGGATTGGATATGAGATGAATAAGATGGTTCAGTGGAGCCCTAAAGCTCAACTCCGTACGTCCAAATAGGTCTAATCACAGCCATGTATATTAGTCTTTTGTAATTAATTGGGAGCTTTGAACGTTTGCCTAATAAATGATGAAGTAACCTTTAACGACGGGCAGTTTCTTGCCTTTTTAGTCTTATATGTGTATTAAAAAAAAAATAATAATAATTAAAAAAAAAAACTATTCAATGCACTTTTAAGTGTTCAGATTTTTTTCAAATCAACTTATCTTTTAATTATTTAACGACAGAGTTTTTAATGTTTTGAAACAAATGCTATGCGAACAAAAGAATGTTTCCTGTTAAGCTAATGAATTAGAAAACTCATATTTTTTTTCCTTTTTTAATTTTCTCAGAAAAAGTAATTTAAACAGTTCTGTAACCAAACAATGGCAGAGAAGTTTTATATAATCTTGACGATCGCTCTAGTAATGGTAAGGGGAGGCAAAAATGTTTTAAATAGGACTCCTTCCATTAAGAGGAAAGGAAGTGGCCCCGAGAGCTGCAACTATACATAAGACAAATAACCGCCTCGTAAAAACTTTTTAACGAGAAGGCCGCCATCTCAAAGTTCCTCTTTTATTGTCGAAACAGAAACAACTTGGACCATAAATAACTTCTCTCATTAGAAATATAGGAAGCTAATTCCGTTCTGGTTTCCTTCCCTGTTTTCCATTGTCGATTTTTTTTTTAACTTTAATTCATTAACGTTCATTTATAAGAATATTCATTAACCGAGAATTTATTGTAATGGTAATTAATTTATGGTAAGCTCATACTTACAAGAGGAAGACACACTCAGTCTCTCACGGATCTTGTTGGAAATTTTTTTTGAGGTTTCTGATCAAAAAATATTAGACACGTATTTTGCCTTTCCGACCAATGGGCCCCAGAAGCCGATAAAAAAAATCAAATAGCATTAAATTAATTTATTTTATATCTCGAGTTTAAAAATTACATAGACATGATTCTTGCACCAAGATTTTTATTTTTGATTGCGGATATAAGAAAAAATACAGCCGCTCCATAGATTTTGGGTTAGGTTAATTAAATTCTAAAAAAAATGATTAGTTTTTTAAGCAAACTACTTCTATAGATTTTTTAACACAAACATTGACGTCAGATTCTAATTCAGTACCCTCAAAAATATTGAAAAACGTTTATTCAATAAAAACAAAAAATATTATTTTTCAATCAAAGAAATTTTTAAAACAATTATTGGTTACTTTCCTTTAAATAGCTAGGCCTTTGTCATGCTATTCATTGATGGGTATCGCTGGAAAGAGGAGAGCCTCAGCTTTCTCTTGATGTATATTAATGAAAATTTCGATTAACAAAAACCTATTTAAAAAATTGGCTAATCCGAAAAAAACATATTTATTTTTAACTTGAGTTTGAAACAAGATAGGAAAATGAAATTAAAGACATTCAAAGAGTATTACCATCTTATATTTTGCATAAAAAATGAAGTTGATACGTAAAACCGTCTAAGCGTAAATCATGTTTTTTGTCAATTTAAAGCAAAATTGCCTACCATTTCGGTCAGGCACATTTTGAAACTTACGAATTTCTATTTTTATTTTTTGATGAAATTTTGTATTTAAGGGTTCTTTTTAATGCTAAATTCGAATCCGATGTCGGTTCTTGTATATTTTGTATTGTTGTGAAAAAAGTATATTGAACGTAGTTCAATGAAAAAATTATATTTCTTGTTTTTATTGAATAAACGTTTTTCAATGCTTTTGAGGGTGCTGAATAAGAATCGTAAAAATATCTATAGAGGTAGTTTGCATGAAAATCTAATCATTTTTTTAGAATTTAATTAACCTAAACCAAAATCTATGGAGCAGCTGTATTTTTCCTTAAATTTGCAATCAAAAATAAAAATTTAAGTGCAAGAATCATATTGATATTGTTTTTTAACTCGAGATATAAAATATTTTAATTTAATGTTATTTTATTTCTTTTCTCGGCTTCTAGAGCCCATTGGTCGGACCGGCAAAACACGTGTCTAATATTTTTTGACCAGGAACCTCCAAAAAGATTGCCAACAAGATCCGTGAGAGACTGAGTGTGTCCTTCCCTTGTTAGTTCCTAGGTGGTTGAAAACCTCCAGAACATGGATTGACGAAGTATTGAAAAAAATAATAGGCCTTCAATTTAAAAAAAAACAAACAAAAAAAAAACTGTTAAAAGTATGGTTGTATGGAAATTAATGCAGAATTTCATATTTAAACCATAACCTGATATTATTGTTAAAGAGATTCTTTATCTCTTAACCTCAACCAAACCTGGTACATTACTTTTTCTCTACGTCGTAGTTTCGGCCCAATAGTCCTATTAAATAAGATCTCATACCCAGATCTGATACAGTGTGATATCTTGGTTTTATCTTATTATCTTTACAAGGAGACGTTTTGACTTGTAACTCACTGATTTGAATGATGATGTTTATGTGCGTAGTAGGGACGTATAGTAGTGCAAAACTAGAGTTATAGCCGCCAATGAACATTGGGGGCCGATAAAAAAATAAATATTAAAAAAAATATGAAAATCACGTTTTATTTTTTTTATTCTAAGCTCTCAGTCAAGATATAGAAATAATCATTTTCACGTACAATCGTAGTTTTTTATGCTTTGTATTTACCTCAACCAAAGCTTGATAAAAAATATCTTTAATAATAATATATGTGCTTTTTAATTTATTTAATTTTTTTCTGCTCCTTCATTATTACTATTGTTTATATTTGTATTTCGACGATTTATTTTTTCATATTAATATCTTATATTGTTAGAGGATTTTTATTTGTATTTAATTTAATTGTACATAGTGTATGAATGTATATTTATTCAATAAAACATATATTTCAGTTAAAAATAATATCAGATTTTGGCTTAAACATGAAATCCTGCATTAATAACTTAATGGTTTCTCTTATATAATCTCAATAATAAGATCATTTAAACAAAATAATTAATCCCATCTTTAGGCCTTCCTATTACTGTAAATGCTCCATACTATGTCTCCAACAAAGTCCTACATAATGAGCTTGATATACCATTTCCATCAAAACCTTTCTAACCGTCCCAATCCTATGGTTCTTCATTGCCAGTTTTACACATCCTTATAACCCTCCTCGCAGATTAAAACAGATACGACCCTTAGACATCCTAATATTTAATATTAATTTTAATGCTTTTTTTTCATATACATTTATTGAAATTTACAACGGTACAGAATATATCCATCAAGTAAATGTATTGGCAACGATTATAATAACATGTTACAACTTTAAAAGAACTACTCATTAGTAGCACTTTATTAAAACTTCTACACTAGAAGGTCTCTAGGCCATCTTCGTTTCAGATGCCTCGGAGGATTATCAGGAATGGTATGGGAAGCAAGTTGAGAAACTAACGGATTTGAGTGATTATGGAGCTTGCTATGAAAGGATAGGTATCTGGTATGGGCTAAATCAGCAACATATGGAACATTACGATCTTTATGGATAAGTTTATCTGTGACAAAGTAAGAAGCATTGAGGATTTTACGAAGGATTTCGGATTGTAAGGATTGAATAGGAGATGAATTAAATGGATTAGTAGAGCCCCAAAGCTCAACTCCGTACGTCCAAATAGGTCTAATCACAGTCATGTATATGAGTCTTTTGTAATTAATTGAGAGCTTTCAACGTTTGTATAATAAATGTTGAAGTAGTATGAAACGAAGGGCAGTTTCTTGTCGTTTTAGTCTTGTATGTGGATTCCAAGTTAGTCGTTTGTCCAAGTGAAAGCGTATCTGTTCAACAGGGATTAGTGGAATATCATTAAAGGATACTGTAGGACAGGAAGTTTAATGCTGTTCTGGCAATGGCCAGTTTCTTCGCTCAAGTCCTGAGCAATTGTGACCGAGCGCTCTCTCTCTCTCTCTCAGGCTCCACTGGATTCTGTTACTGGCCAAGAAAAAACCACTAACATTACTTCTGGCCTTGTTTGCCCAACCAGATATGTGTGTTGTAGTTTTGTATTTTTTATTTCTTTATCTTATTAATTACTTCATATGTTTAATCTATTCGTATATATGTATATTTTTTTAAAATCAATTTTTGTGTATATTGTATAAATGGATTAATTGTCATGCATATTACATATTCCCATTCAGGGAGGAAGGTTGTAATATTTATTAAATAAAACAATTTGATAAGAACAAAACAATATTTAGATAATATTTCTGATTATAGATAATATTTCCTACTTATAAAATCGTTCATACTAGACAAATAAGGCGTAGAAGTCTAAATCCAGCCAAGTACATTGTTTGAAATGTTTCATTGCTAACATCTAGTGAGACCCATCACTGGATCAAGAATCATTTTATTGTTGAATCATGATTTTTTGTACTTTAAACAGAAATCCCTTAAGATGCATCAAGTGCAGAAAAATGGATGGATTCATAATTTTTTGTAACTGTATAATAAAACAATAAAAATAATGGGGATTAGAAAAAAAAAAAATGTTTCATAGCTGGATTTAGTGAAGGAATTACTTTTTGTATGGCCCTTTTCAATTTGATTAACCTACTTTTGGTAGAAGACCTTCCACATAAAGATAATAAGTAAAAAAACTATTAGAAAAAAAAAAAAAAAAACCCTGAAAATTGGACTTGAATGGTTATGTCATTTACGCTTCAAATGAAATATGGTACAGCTAGATTAAACAAGATAAATAAGTAAATGGAAATAAAAAGTGTTTTTTTCCAATCAACCGAACTTAATTTTACACAGCTTTTTGAATTTATTGCTGTATTTAGGCATAATATTCACTGAACAAATATAAAGAGTATATTTCGTTCTAGTAATGAACTGTTTTAAGGCTTAATCTTTTGGAACGAATAGTTTAACGTTTAATGTATTCTTTCACCAAACTTATAAAAAAATCATATTTTTCTTTTCCTCAAAGTAGTAAGAGTTCCCAAACTGTTCTTTCCCAAGCCGGATCTATTTTTCATAGGGAAAATTCGGCCATTTCCCGGCGGAACATGTGTTAATATTCGGAGGCAATCTCGGGAGTAAAAAAGACAAACCCTACCCTCCTAGCCGGAGTCCCTCGGGAACGGAGCGGTTAGGAGGCAGAGATTGGAGCCTCTTCTTCGGCGACTATCTTCTTGTCTTCTCGCCTGCCTGATGCATGATTAATCACAAGAAAACTGCCTCACTCGAGGGCCCTCAACTAATCCGTCTAGTCGCACCCCCCTCCCAGAGGTCCTTTGTGGGCCCTATCAGCTTCTTGTAGCCAACTAAACTCCTTGCAATTATCCCAAAACTGGCGATCGCTTACGATTAACTAAAAGACTAATAGCAGTTTTAAAAGCTTATTTTACCGCAAAAGTGTCGAAGAAGATATTTATTTAAATATATATATATATATATATATATATATATATATATATATATATATATATATATATATATTTTTTAATTTTAATAAAAGTTTATTTATTTTAAGGTGATTAACTGACTTCAAAAAGGAAAAGTTCTAAATTCGATTTATATATATGTAATGATGTTTAGACGCAAAAGGCCTTGGTATATAAAAAAACATGTGTTGTTATTAATTAGTATTTGCCTGTTAATTTAAAAGGTTAGATTTTTGTGAATTTTGCTTATATAAGATATAGACTATAAAACTGATTTATAAGTTTATAAGCTGGATCTTCAAATTTCAAGATTACAAGTTTCTTTTGAACTGCTACAAATACAAAATCTTTATTTACAAAATTACATAATTTATCTTTTAAATAATATAATGTATTAAATGAATACATAATTCCAAACAAACCTACAAAATCGGTTTTTATAGTATTTTTCTTATGTAAACAACACAAAAATGTAACCTTTTAAATTAAAACACAAATACTAATTAATAACAATACGTTTTTTTTATATATCAAGGCCTTGTGCCTTTAAACATTACATATATATGTTACAGGGTGTTCAGAAGATTGTTGGCCAAAGAGGTATTTCGGGTAGGGAGGTTCATTAAGAACCTATTTAAGGTCACTTACCTATATAATATAAAGCCTTATGGATTTTATAATGAATTGTTTTGAAAAAATGGCCAAAACCAAACATTTATGCCTTATAACTTCTTGTTTACTGATATATCAACGCAATTTATTTTCTGTAATTAATAATACATTGTCAATGTAAAATAAAAAAGATTTGACGAAAAAAACAAATACAAAAAAAAGAAAAACGGGAGATCGTTAAATCTTGTTGAAGGCAAAAAAAAAAAAAATTGGTTTTGGCCATATTTTTTTTTAAATTCATAAAAAAAAAAGTAAGATTTTGTATATAGGTAAGTGACCTTAAATAGATTCAAATTGAACCTCCTTAACCGAGATACCTCTTTGGCCAACGATCTTCTGAACATCCTGTATATTTAAATTTTGTTCGTCATTATTCCATCAGTTATCGATCGATTTTGAAGATTCTTTTTTTTTATTAGTAGGTCATACTTCAGAGGTGGTCTCATAAAATCAACTCAGCGCCTTTTATGAAAAAAAAAACAAAAAAAACAAACAAAAAAAACAATTTATAAATAACAAATCAACAGTTTCAAAATCTACCACATTAAAAAGTAATCCACTATTGGTATACATTATTGATATAAGCAGATAGTTACTCAGGTTCACACTCAATGGTATCTGGATCCAGACTTAATTAATATGATTGTATATGACTTAATTAATATGATTATATATGACTTAATTAATATGATTATACACACACACATATATATATATATATATATATATATATATATATATATATATATATATATATTTTTTTTTTTTTTTTTTTTTTTTTTTTTTTTTTTCGAAACTATATTGTTCTCATAATCATACCAATTTTACTGGTGGATATGCTATTATACAATAGATACCAATAGCATATCCTCCAGTAACATTTGCATGATTATGAGAACAATATAGTCTTGAAACGTCGTTAAATAGTTGTTTTTATTTATTTACTGAATCTCAAGAACCTCATTAAATGTATATATATATATCTTAAATATTTTAAAGTTTAAACAGCATTGTCACATAAAATTATACGACATGCTTTCAACACTTTTTTCCCCTTGAATCTTCGTTCAAAGCAAACCAATAGGAATAGAAGGACAACCTTCCGTCATAAAAACATATTTTAATTTCTGTTTATTTATTTATTTTATTTTTTTCTGTTTTTTATTATTTATTCTACTTATATTTTTTTTTCATTGTTAGTCTCTTAATCGCCACTGAATATTACTATATAGTATTTTATACTAATGTTT
This sequence comes from Euschistus heros, assembly GCA_003667255.2. NCBI lineage: Eukaryota > Metazoa > Arthropoda > Insecta > Hemiptera > Pentatomidae > Euschistus > Euschistus heros. The sequence goes on along the minus strand of RCWM02000006.1, from coordinate 1,434,210 downwards.
TTATTCACTTTAAATTTGTAAATCCATATTTAGATATATTAATAATTTTATTAATTATATTAACAAGTGTAATAATGTAGGTTTATTTCTTTATTTAATTAAATAGAGATATTTTATAATATCTCTTTACATAAAATACTATTTTAAAACATAAAATTACGAATTATTTAAATTTATAGAATATGAAAAATATTAAAAATATTTTTTTTTTTTAAATAATCTTAAATTAATTTATAAATAATGGTTTTCCATTGTGAAAAAATTGATGTTCTTTTTTTTCATGGCTGAAAAAGTCATCATTTATTTGAATTAACAAATAAAATTGAAATAATAAACAGCTCTGTAATTGTTACTAAACCATTTCTGCAAATTCGAGCTTTAACAGTGTTTATGAAAATAGTTTATTATATCCATCATTAATTAACTTTTCTGTTATTTAGTTTCGTTGTTTTGCGTAGAATAATTAGTCTGTTCTTGCACATGGCACATGATAATGTAAACAAATAATAATTGGATCAACTCACTCATCTTGAAATATAACATATTGAATTTTTTTTTTTTATTATTTTTGAAATTTATAACTGTATTTACAATATAAACATATAATAGATCAATTAAATATGATGAAATAGATAAAAATGACACGCCACTTGTTTTTAAAGCAACTACCCATTGGTAGCACTTCTACAGGATTTATATAATGAGGTACTGTATTAGAAGGTCTCGAGGCCATCTTCTGGAATGGATTGAGAAGCAAGTTGTGACACTAATGGATTTGAATGGTTGTGGAGTTTGCTATGAAAAGATAGATATCTGGTTTGAGCTAAGTCAGAAACGTAAGGTATATTAAGATCTTTGTGGATAAGTTTGTTTGTGACGAAGTAAGGAGCATTTAGGATTTTTCTAACGATTTTGGATTGTAAGGATTGGATACGAAATGAATTGGATGGTTTAGTGGAGCCCCAAAGCTCAACTCCGTAAGTCCAAATTGGTCTAATTACTGTTATATACAGGGTGTCCCAGACATAGTTAAAAAAAAAATATGGGTAATACTGCAAACTAAACGGGGTAGAATGGCGCAAAAACGAGTGTCCTATCTCAATTTTTTGAGGAGATAGAATTTTTTTTGTTTTTATTTTTAAAATCTTACTTTTTTCTGAAAAATTACAGTTTTCTCTACTTTGTTTTAGCGTAAGAAACTTTTAAGGGGCCTTTTAACGCGCAAAACACAAAACATTTATTAAAACTTAAATTTTTAATATTTTTTGAAAATTCCTCACTCCTCACTGGAGAACCCTAGAAGCCGTCAAATTTCTCAAAAACTGCAGAATTTAGTTAGCTTTTTATTGGTGTAACTCATGATACAATTGCACTTCACCTTTTGAGCCTAACAGACGTTTTTTCTAATGAAAAACACGCTAGAGAATAAATACTTGATTGCTCCACATACCTACTAGATTGAATAAATGTATTAGTTTTTTATCACTTGTCCATATGCATGATGGATAAAGAGTTGTGAAGGTGGCAAGCCCTCCCTCCCCCCCCCCCCCCCAAAAAAAAAAAACTAACATATTTATAGGGAGTTAAGGGGGGGTTAACCAAATTCTTGCTGATTACCTAATGTTACATAAACGTACTTTTTTTTTAAATATAAAAAGTAATAATTTAGGATTATTTGAAGAAATTCAAATAAGTGAGTTTACATTTGACCACGCAAGAAGGACAATTTTCTTTATCCTCATTTTTACATCTAATAATATTTAATTACATCTAAGGCCTAATAGGTATTTAATTAGTATTTAATTTCTTCAAATAATCCTAAATTATTATTTTTTATATTTAAAAAAAAAGTACGTTTATGTTACCAAAAGTAAACATTTAATAAATGTTTTGTGTTTTGCGCGTTAAAAGGCCCCTTAAAAGTAAATTTAAATTAACCAGACCTATTTCATCTTTTAGAAAATTTAATGCTGATTAAGAAAATATCATCGTTTTAGTTTCTACGCTAAAACAAAGTAGAGAAAACTGTAAGTTTTCCGAAAAAAGTAAGATTTTAAAAATAAAAACGAAAACAATCACATCTCCTCAAAAAATTGAGATAGGACACTCGTTTTTGCGCCATTCTACCCCGTTTAGTTTGCAGTATTACCCATTTTTTTTTTTTACACTATGACTGGGACACCCTGTATAGTCTTTTGTAATTGATTGAAAGGTTTAAACGTTTGTCTAGTAAATGTTGAAGTAGTCGAAAACGACGGGCAGTTTCTTGTCGTTTTAGCCTTGTATGTGGAGTCCAAGGTAGCGGATCTGTTCAACGGGGATTAGTGGGACATCATTAAAGGATATTGTAGGACAGGAAGTCGTAGGTTTACGACGAAGTGTAAAGCTTATTTGATGGGATTTATTTGGATTTATTTAGATTCTCCATTTTCGACACTATTCTTGCAGGTGATATGGGATTGGAATGTCAGGGAGGCAATAAAGGGATCATTGTTCACTGATAACAAACAAGTCTCATCAGCATACGTGGTAAGGATGGTGCTAGGATTTGTCGGGATGTCAGCTGTATACACCGTGTAGAGGATTGTAAACATATTAAATTAAAAACAAAATTCATCCTTTTTAAAATTTCAAAAATTCGCCGACTACTTAGGACTAAGTAACCATCAACCTCTCCACTCTCCCACTCCGCCCTAATTCGACTTTGGTCGGCTAATGCATAGGGTAGGGCCCTGATGAGCTCGGGATGTAGCTGAAGCTGATGTGATTAATGAACCGTTTCATAAGATTCATCTTTGCTGCGTCTAAGAGCACTCCTATCTCCTCCTGACGGAGGTACCCGGCTAATGAATTGGCTTTGTTATATTTTATGACAATCAGAGTAAGGAAAAACATATTAAAAAAATAGATGAATAAATAAAACGAAAATAGATCTTTGGTTGTTATAGAGATTTTTAATCGCTTTTGCAAGTAGATATCTATATGCCAACCACATGAATTTTCCTCCTCTTTCAGTCTTATCTAAAGGATTTTTTATTTTGATAAAATTATAAATTGTTATGGAAGGCGCCGTAGCTCAGTGGGTAAGGCGCTTGACAGCCGAGCTTTTAATAAGGAAGTAAACCTAATTTGCTGCAAATTTGATTTGCTTTTCTCTAGAGCACAAAATGTGCTATAATTGTGGTTACAGAGTTATTTGAACAAACAACTGAGATTATCACTCCTCCCCCCCGCAAACCCGAAACAGTTTCGAGGAAGACTGTTTACTAAATTTAGAGCAAAGTCCTTCACATTTGCCTAGCGTATATCTCGGAAATGGTACAGAATATGAAAATCTTTATAGAATAAAAGTTGTTGAGAATTTGAATTAACTTTAATTTATTAAATAGTCATGTTTTGCATACGACGCACCGTTTTCGAGATATGAGCGCAAAACCAAAAAATGGGACCTTCCACGCCCCTTCTTGTTCTCAGGCCTGAAAATTCCAGGACGTTTAGTACGTTTACTTTCTAACTACCCTGAAGAAGTTTCCGACGAAAAACCTTGGATTACAGAAAACGCACTCTATAATGACTAGAGTAACTGTCCATTAAAAAAAAAAGAAGCAAAATATTATTTTTTATCAAGAACCCATTTCCGTCCCATTCTAAAATTTTGCCCACATGTAGTCAGTTATAGTATAAATCACATATATTTTTTTTCGAAAAAATTGAAGGGTACGCATTTTGTGAATAACGAAAACCATTTTTGGACGTTTCGAAAAAAGTGATATATCAAATTAAAGGGCATTTCAAATGGAAAAGAATGCCGCAAATTTTAGCTCTCTAAGAGCCATAATTTTTTAATGGCGTGATTTTGAATATACTTAGTCAGGACAGAAAACAGCACTTTTTTATTTTTCAAAAGCTTATAACTTAAGAACCAAAAGTCAAACAAATATAATATTATACATTTTTACTAGTCTTGGTATGCACAACGTCAACTCGAAAAATCATAGAAATCGGAGAGGTCATGGTCCGAACCATTGGTTGATTTGATATATAATGGCCCTATTGCATTAATTGATTCATTGCCATATGCATTACTTTTTTTTTTTTCTTTGAGTAAGACATATTGCTATATTTATTTAAAAATACATAATAATAGTATAAAGAATTTCATGAAACTTTTACAAATATTTCAAACCCTAACAGATCCACTGAATGGAGGCTAAGAAGTAGATTTCTTAAAAACCACATCTGCTCCGAAACGATTTCTAGATGATTTTAATATTGGGAAATTGAAAATTCTTAATAATATTTTCCTTCAACAAAAGCCTACTAGCCATTAAGGGATTTCGCAAGATTATTTTTTTTTTTTCAACATGGCCCTTCATTTCGGTCGGTGGGAGACGAAGAAGAAAATTAATATTGATAAGGCTTAGTCCAGGCCTGCTTTTCCCGCCCCCGCCAAAACTGAAAATAGACCAATTAATAAACTTGAGGAGGGCATAATGGACAAGGGCTAATCTTTATTAACTAATAGCTTCCGCTATCAGCCCTCACAGGGTATACACTTCCGGCAATAATTTCTTTAAAAATACGAAAAGACGAAATAATAAGAATTAGAACAATAACAGGATTTTTTGTACATGGTGTTTAATTTTTACTTTATTTTTCCTTTTTTTTTTTATTAATCTGTACATTTATTTATTTTTAAAGAGAAAAAAATACTTGATTAAGCCCTGTTAAAATGCAATATTTAAATTAATTATAAGGAGTCATATTGAAGGGTATATACTATTTACCATTAGGGCCGAATTATATCTGTAAGTTGCCCAAAAGTGACATTACTCTAAAAATAATATGGTTTTGCTATATTGATAAGGATATTAATGATAATAGGATAACTATTGAAATATTATCTTCTGGAAAGTAATTATTTATCCAAAATTTTTTTATTTTAAAACTGGACAACGTTTCATGGCCAATGCCCCATTTACAAGCCCTACAACATAAAATTTTAACAACATAAACTGTATTATGACTATTACAACACTAAAAATCATAATTAAAAAAAATACATATTAATATTATTACTATTTATTACCTCGAATTATATTTATTGTCAAGATTAATTCACAATATACTTCGTCAATAATTAATAATACCATAATTAATTAATAAGTTACCAATATTACCAAATCTCAGTAGCAATATTTACAAGAGCTACTAGCGATTTCAGGAAAATTTAAATGTCCATATAAACGAACTTCCATAATCTGTGTGATGAGAGATCTTGTGTTATAATTTATATTGTCGGAATGACAGAAGTGAGTGAAATATTTTATATTTGTCTTATTGTTTACTTCCATGATTTATAATGGCTGAAAATAAAATTGTGAAGGTATAAAAGAAAACAGCTTCATATATAAGTTGATAAAAAACATAAAATAAAATTAAAAAATATTAAAAAAAAAGGGGGAAGAAGCTATTGTGTAATTTTTTTTTTTTCAATTTAAAGATATATTTTTTAATTTTCACTTTTTTTTTTTCCATTACAGTCCATCTGAGAGCCACACGTTTAAGCCACCAAGTTAACTTTACGCTTTTTCCAATACTCCTTTATCTGTTCACTTTTCTCTTTCAATTCTTCTGCTGTCCATTTTCTCTCCTTTCTTCTTAGAAGCCTTCCCAATCTTTAAATTTGTTCCTATAGTTTGTTCTGTCTTAAATTTCTTATTTATTTAAGCCTATTTCTTTTAAATCTTCATGTAACTTCTGAATCCAATTGGTTTTGCCTTTTAATCTTTCAAAATGAACAATAATTCTTGTTAATTTCATTGGACTCAGTTTATGCCCATAGAACATTAATCTCCTTTTCCTAATTTCATCTGTTATTTTTTCTACATGTTTGTATACTTCTATGTTACTTCTTAATTTGGACGATTCTCCAATTTCCCCAAGCTTAACATTCTTACGTTCCCTAACTAGGGCAGGAAGAACGGATTGTTCCACAGGTCAACCTATTCTAAACAGCGTAAAAAGCCTCGCACTCTGCTAATATGACCCCTCTTCAAGGTCGTTATCATGTAAGATATGTAATATATATATATGTATATATATTACTAACTCAAATTAATACATACATAATATTTAAGAAAAAGATAAGTAAAAACAGAATAAAACTGCCTGCTGATTGCGCAAGAGCGTCCTATCTACATAGAAATAAAACAGACTTCTTAGCTGTCAAACACAAAAGCTCTAAAACACTCTGAGTGCTAATTATTCAATTTATTCAGGTAGAGGGTATTCAATTAAAAGGTGTATCCTTTAAAGCTCCTGCTCCTGCTCCTGCTGGTACTGGTGGTGCTGCTGGTGTAGGAGAACCAGGCGATAAATCCCGAGAGTGCCAAGAACAGATCCTTGCTCCAGGCCAGGCCCAATGGCCATCCAGGAATCCTTAATTTGCCAAATATTCCGAGCTACTTCAGCTTCATCTTTTATTCTCTCTTCCTTCTTTAACTAAATGTTTTTCGTTTTGTATTTGTAAAGGTTATTTACATCTATTTATTCGTTCCTAATGGTTTGATTAACAAAAAACGTATCAATGCAAATCCCCCCAAAAAAAAATATGAAAAGAGAAATTTGATTATGTTTTTATAGAAAAATTCCAATTTAAAGTTTCTAAAATATCAATTAATAAGCAAATGGATAATCGACAGCTCCAGAGCACAAGGTACAGAAGGTTTTAGTATCCCACCTGGGCTGGTTAAAGTGTATTACGTGACGCACCTTTGATATAATATATTATTATTTCTTTGATATAAAATAAAATTAATACTCAACGTATAGTCCATTGTTATCTACCGTCATTACCCATCTGCTAGCTAATTCTTCGATGCCACGCTGATACCATTCCTTGGGATGGCTGTCAAAGAACTCTTGAACAACATTATCAACTTCTGCAAAATTATCAAATGTTTTCGCTTGTAGAAAATGGGCCATGGATCGGCAGGAGTTCAAACCCATGAAGTTCTGTAAACTTTTTGAGCTGATTGTTGAGGAGTAAGTTCGTGAGGGACCAGTCCACCGGTCTTTTTCATCTTCCCCAAGGAGAGAAGATGGCGACTAACAATATCTTTCGACACACCACACTACCTGGCAAGTTCGCGAGTACTTGTGGACGGATTTGACTCAACAGCTTTCTTCAGAACCTCGTCATTAATGGCCCCCCGGAGCCCTTCTTCCTTTCCAACGTCGTATCTCCACTTTTAAATTTTTCAAACCAACGCCGCTCTTCTCAAGGACACCTTCCCCTTCATATTTACGCCTTAAAATTTCGTAGGACACTGTCATGTTTCTTCTTTGAAATAAATAACTGAACTGAGACTTTTTTTGGAGAAGTCCAGTGTTAGTAAACAAGCTTAAAGAATGCTCTAGAGGAATTTTTAAGTATTGGTAAATTATAAATATCATTAAGATATTTACAGACTTTTGAACTCTAGAATTTGATAAAACGGTAATTTTTTTCATATGCTCTATTAAATATAAGTAGGAAACGTAGAATATAGTAATATTATACATTTAGGAAGGACTCATAAGGACTGAATGTAGATATCTTTATAGATATTTTCGATTTTAATTTCTACAATAATTCATCTTGCATCAAAAAAAAAAAATATATGATATAATAGATTGTTAGCAGTACGGCCTCTCCTTCAGAGCCAGTCATTATATTTTAAAAGCCAAATTATTTTTTTTTTTTTTTTTTTTTTTAAAAAACTAATGAGAATCTAACTGAAAAATTCAGCATCCGATAAAAACGAATTTCTATATATGTAGAGACTCTCGATCACATTCAAACGACCCGAGGAAAACATAATAAAAATCCTTGACTTATAAACAATTATCCGCATACCGAAGATAAGAAGGTTTCCGTTCGGACTATCTAATGGATATTATCGGCCGTTTTATTTCTCAAAATTATGACACACCCATCACAAAACCTTTGACCAAATGCTTTATAAAAAAAGGATTCGAAATTAACAATCGCGGATAAAAAATTATTTATGATTAGTTTTGAACCAGTAAAAATATTTTGATTAATAATCCCATTCCTGCAATATCCGAGACCATCAAACACAAAACATTTTGGTTTTCAACGACAGATGCATAAGAACCGCTAGGCCTTGTGGCGCCTGTATTGTCACAGCACGCACGGAGCGGACGAGATCATATTCCAGATAGCTCCGCGAGCACGTACTTTAAAGACGAACGTGAAGCTAGTCAAAACACTCGTCCACTATTGAACGCGAACTTCTAGCTATTGTTGGGCGCTACCAAATATTTACCGACCATATCTTCATATGGCAGAAAAAACGGCATCAGCAAAGGCACTTCAGTATGGTTACAATCACTTAAAAAGATACTAAACTCAAAACTTATATCGTTGGAAAACTAAAACTACGAAGAAGTTTAAATTTGAAATAACATAATAAGAAAGGTCATGAAACACAAAAGTAACTAAGGAAAAAAATTAATCTTAACAGAATATGAAAAGACTCCTGTATAATTGAATGAATCTTAATAAGAACAATTGTATACGACGCCGAAACACCAAAGTGAAAACATATGCACTACTCTTATCGCCTAAATTCTGCGATGCCAACATAAGAAACATTTACGATAACGTATAACAGCAGAAGTTCCCATGAAACTATAATATTGCGTTCACCTCTGATATTCTATGACTGTAGGAAATACAATAAATCGAAATACCAATAGCCAGAACTCTCCAGTAAATTTAGGAAAAATCAGATTCATTTGTAAATGGTTGCCTATTCATTCCCGCGAAACCCCAAATAGTTTAATAATACTAAAGAACCGAATTATCGCTCAAGATAATCAAAGGAGAAAATTGCGCAACAAGTATATAATAAAATAGAATTAAAGAAATGAGTAGCTGACCAAAAGTTACAATATGTATTTATCTTTGAACAAATTGATTTTTTATAAACCAAATTGGTAAAACCATGGTAAGAAAACATATTTTAATCACATTCTTCGAATTAAATAAAAACTACAAGTAGATTATAGCTTTCCCCAATATTCAAGATAACCTGATGAACAAAATAGTTGTAAATACTCGAAAATGATTACCACATTGGCCCCACAAACTAGAGAAAAACCACGCGGGTTCGAGGGGCGGAAACATTCTCAATCGAAAATAAAAAGATTGGCTATTAGTGGACTAATATGACTCAAAAACTTACTTCGAATATCAAATTAATATTGCCGCAAATTTGTTACGGCTGTATTCAAAATATGATCAAATCCTTTAAAACTCCAATAAACGTTACTCAAACTCACCAATCTAAACCATTTGAAATAGTTCACATGAGATACATCAACTAGAAACACAAAAATATTTAGATATACTAAGACGAAATAAGTTATATAACAATTTCAAAAAGGCCGTCAACGCCAACTCGAAGTATAGTCGTTCATGTAATAAATTAATTCTACTCATGTGTTCGTCTACACAAGGGTGCTTACCAAAACAAATAATAAACAGATAACTTTTAGCAGATTAGAAAACTCATTACTTATACACGATTTTATTAAAAGTACACCAGATTCAAAAATTACATTTATACAGCCTACCTCAAGACACTCAATCAACCGGACACCCATTGCAAAGATTTCATGTGATCTCTAGCATTAATAAGAACCACGTTGCACGGTTATTAAATAATAGCAAGACGAATTCAAAAAAAGAGCGCAATGGAAAAAAAAAAAATTAATATGACCGCCGGAGTACCTCCGCTATAATCTAACCACTATTCATTTCCATGACACACAACTAAAGCCAAATCGACAAATAAGATACTGGAACAAGTTAGATTATAGGACTCGCCCGTTGCCAATACATTCTCAATAATCAAATCCTAAATAGATTGTTTGCCAAACATGAACAGAAGAGAGGGTAAAAAATTGCTGGATTTATGCAACAACTTAAATCATTGGAATCAAGGTAGCAAAAGAAAAATATGATCACCACGGATGAATAAATATCCCCGAAGACGAAGAATTGCCAAAACGAAATCCCGGAAACAGTATTTGCTAAGACTAATAGGACAAAAACCAATCAAAAAAAAAAATAAATTTAAAAAGAGCGAAAAGATATAAATAACATATAACACGCGAGAGAAAAGACTGCATTTAAAAAATATATAACGACCGAACTGCCCCCCCCCCCCCCCCAAAAGACGAATGGACAAACGCGCTACAATGTGGTAGGACCCCAGACTGAAAGAGCCTGTTTGACCGAGTCAAGCATTCGTAGAAACTGATGACTTAAGACAAGACCCTATAATTACAAGCTATAAATAATCTATGTTTATTTTTTAAAACTTAAGATTTTGTTTAATATTAGGATAAATAATTTTTTTTTTAGCTTTTTCAGTGCGTTAAATAAGTTTGTATTTTTCTCTGTAAAACTAAAAGCAGCATAAGAAAATAATTTAATATAACTAACAATTTTACGATACACAAGATGGTCGTCTGACGATACGACTTATATTGATCTGTGAAAAGATGAGCCAGATAAGATGCCTCATATATAACTGATAATGAAAAGACAGAAAAAGAAAGAAAAGAAAAAAACAAATAAATAAAGAATGACATAAAAAAGAATAATTCTATTGTGCATAACAACATAACGAGTTCAGGGAATATGAACTCTTAATAGTTTAAGACGATATTTATAAGCCAATTATGGAAAACTAATTTTATAACTAATAAGCAATATATAATTAAAGGATTAGACTCTTAATTTTTATAATATAATTTTACGAGCATTAGTATCAACCTCTCACTGCAGCGGATGATATAGAAATAAACAATGTTACTTCTAACATCCGGCGTCCATAACTATCACACCTAGGAAACGCACTAAAGTGCAAACATCCCAAACACAAAAATAATACACTTCTTAGACTTACGTAACACGATATATACTGGAATATACTTTTCGTAAATGGCCCCACAATGAAACATTACAACCTAAATGAATCACATTATAACACCTCAGTATTAAAAGAATTAAAAGTTCACATTAATACATAATTAACAGTACAAGATTTATAATTAACCTGTGTGGAAAACTAAATTAAATAATATTACAACTACAATGCATAGAACAACAGGAAAACGAGGTTAAAATTTGCGGATTAAATAAGACGCCTTTGAGGCACTATTAATAAAAAGTAACACTGGTGGTACTTAGATGCGTATGATAAAAAAAGAATAAATATATACATTTTATAATAATAACTGAAATTTATCATAAGTGGAAATAGTAGTTTACTGGTAAGGGTAATTTAGGGGGAAGGAAGCAGAACTTGAATATTGACTTCGCAGCAGAATCGTCTAATCCAATCCCAGTTTCTAAACTAACTGCAACTGATCCAATCTACATCTGCAAATTCAATCTCAGAATTAAATGCGATCTCTGGCCCGATATCGAGGGATTCGATTGAAAACAAAAAAACATCAAAGCCTGACGATAACCTTGAATTTCAAACATATATAATTACTGATAGCAAACAAATGACAATAGTAAGTGTTTTATATTTCTTTCTTTTTTTTTGTTAATTATATAAGTTTCTTTGTACATGTACAAATGCATTACTAAAAGAAAAAAAATCTTTATTCTGGGGGTCCCATAGAATAATTACAATACTTAGAGAATTAAAAGAATAAGTAAGAAAATGTTTTTTATATGAATAAAATAAGAAATACTGAACATAATAAAATAACTATATTTTTCATATTTTTCTAGTAAATGTATGGGAGAATGAATACAGAAACATTACAACAACTAGTAGAGAAATCACCCACAGGTGGCACTTTAATAAAAGTTCTAAAGAGAAGGTCCCGAGCTCATCTTCTTTTCAGACGCCTTGAAGGGGTATCTGGAATATAATGAGAAGCAAGTTGAGATTCTAGTCGATTTGGATGGTTATGGAGTTTACTATGAAAGCATAAGTATCTAGTTTGGGCAAAATTAGCAGCATATGGAACATTAAGTTCATTATGTATTATAACTTTGTTTGTTACACCATTATTCTATAATATCATTTAAAATATATACATATAAGCTATTGTAATTAATTTTATTTATGTGGGTTTTTCTTTTTTTTTCCTAATGTTTTTATATAGAGATAATAGTAAAGTCTATTTACTATTAAATATAAAATTATATTAATCATGTAGAGGATTTGAACCGGAACATGAATACTCAATATGAATTGTAAAAAAATGTAAATAAAGTATTATTATTATTATTATTATTATTATCATATGGAGCAATAGGATTTTACAAAAATTTTGGATTGTAAAGGATGGATACGAGAAGATTTGGAAGGTTTAGTGGAGGCCCTAAGCTCAACTCCGTATTCCAAATTACTGTCAAGTAAATGAATCCCTTAGAATTGATTTACGTGAATAATCAATAATTTATATTGATTGATGAGAAGTCGAAAACGACGGGCACTTTCTGGTGGTCTTTGTCTGGTATACACCGTAAATTGAATTTTATTTTTATAAAATGTTTTTGAAATTATGTATTGAATTTATTTATTCTATCTACCTCCATATTATCATCTATAAATCATTAAAAAAAAAAAAAAATATTTGCTAATACCTAAATTTAATATAATAAGGAACATTTCATATAATTAAACTATACCTACGGGGGACAGAACATCAAACGATGAACCCATTCAGGCAACCGTAAACTCACGGACGATAGCAAAGCTACTGGGGCCTAAAAGGCCTAAAAATGTCGGCAAAGCTTCCCTAACGACTCGGGAAAGAATTCCTGATGAAAGGTCGAATTGCTTTAAGAAAGTTGACCGTCATATTTCTCTTTTGATCTTCCTGCTTCGTCGACTTCTTCAAGTGGGGGGGGAGGGAGGGGGGAGAGGTTGGACTAAATGTGGAGTACTCATGCGGTTATGGCTTCACTTTTGAGCTTTACTATACAAATCCGTCAGAGTTTGAACTGACAAAGTTCAGAAAAGTTTTCACTGAAGCATTTTTTTTTTTTTTTTTAATTTAACCCTAGGATCTGATAGAACAAAGGAACTTGATATCCCTCGGATTTAATTCCTCTCCATTCTAGACCCGCTTGAGTAATCAGACTATCTATAAAACCAGAAATGTGAACTATAAATTTTTAATTTTATTATTTTTAAATATTACAAATATATTAATTACACTGTAAGTAATAAGTTTATTGATTTTCTGAGCTTATGTTTTAGAAAAAAATGTAATATTGATAAAAACATATATTGAATTGTTGAGCTATTCAACTATTAAATATCAAGAGTGGATGAGACTTGCAGGCCAGATACTGTTTTTAGTATTTTTCTTGCAGTGTGTTTAACTAGAAACCGATACTACTCTCATTAAAGCTTTTAGTTTTCTTTTAGAAATCTGTTATAATTTTCTTAGCGCTTCAGGAAAAGAATCACAATAACAAATTACAAAATACACTCCCCGTCAAACGTATTCCAACACCTATAATTCCCGAGGTTTTTACCTTAATCCATAGTTTGTTTATATTATTATCAATATTATTTATTAAATGAGAGACATAAGGGATTAGAAACATCAGCGATAGTCATTGTTTACCGACAAACGATGAAATTATGGTTTATTCATTTCAAATTTCCTTTCAGTCGATGTTTACCTTTCGTTTGCCTCAAGTCTGTTCTCTCTTTTCTATTTAGTCTAGTTATAGAAATTAATTTTATTCACAATGAATCGTTTAAGCATGATGACTCGGTCATCATCAGGAAGCAATACGTCTTATTTATTGTAAATTAGAAGATAAAATTGTTAGAACAGAAAATTTTAAAAAGTAAGTTTTTTTAACTTTTTTTGTTTATTAGAAGAAAAATTGTAACTATCCAGTTTCAAAATATTTACTGTAGACTTCAGAACCTTTCTTTATTATGAAAAACTTGTAAAATTCAAATATTTTCAATTGTTGCGATACTTTTAACGGGGATTTTATTTAAAAATCATAGAATTTATAAAACATGCCAAGGTTACAAAAAAAACAGACTAGGCTGTACTTCGGTTTAATTTTGCATATTATTTCTGAGCTTTTGTACTACGAAAAGTCATCAAGTGTCTCATATTTTCTTTTTTGCTTTGAAAAAATTTTAAGAAATTCGAACCGCAATAAATCCTAGTTTCAGTAAGTAGAAAATGTTCCAGGGAGAGTGGTAATATTATTTACCTGATAAAGGCCGGCAGATTTGATACGTTTTAATTTTTTATTTTGTCCACTTGAGGTTTTAGAACTAGTTAACTCTTCTAGAACCTGTTGTACGGAGATCTCTACCTTGACGAGATTGCCTGTTTTTCTACGGGAGCGCTCTTCGTCGCCTTTTACACTACTTAAGTTGTGTATAACCGTTTATACCCCAGACTGACTGCCCCATTGGATTGGCCATCCAAAAATCTATAAGGCGCCAACATAAAATCAATACAAAAAAAAAATGAATAAATAAATAAAATCAAAAAAGACGAGTTGACTGGTTTTTCCTCTGTACTCTTAATATATTTTATGATTAGTTTCTAGATTAATATGAGGGATCAGTCAAAGAAATAAAAAAAAAAAAATCTTCTTTGAAATGATTTTCTTCGCTATTCGAAGTTTCCTTCTGCCAAACTCCTCCCTCAGCCGGTTCCTCCACTCCATACTCATACTTTCAGACACATCCCTCCACCTGATGCAAGGCCTGCCTCTCCTTCTCCTACCCTTTGCTTCCCATTTATAAGCTATTTTAGGGAATGTTTTACTCTCCGTTCTTTTAATATGGCCGAATCATCTACATCTAAGTCTCCTTGCCTTCATTTCCTCAAAGAAGAACTAATAAAATCAATTATACATTATTTTAATATACCAAGTTTTGGCAGTAGCTTTGTAGCCCACCATCAGGGGAAACAGAAAAATTAAAATAAACTAAACAGGAAACAGCATGTTGTCAAAACCCAGTCATAAAGTAAATAAACACATCTCTACATTAGATTTTACGTATAGTTGAAACATAATATTTTGCTTGAATCTATGTATTATCATTTTATAATTTTATTTTACGTCTGTGTAATTTTTCCTCAAAAAACATCCCGTTCCCGTTTATCAGATTTGTATACTCCTGCTCATTGCTCAGCCATTTTCGACAGATCTTTTGTAATCCGATCATCATATCTCTGGAACTCATCCCTCTCAACATTCGTCATTCACTTACCCTTTCCACTTTCAAATACCACTTCTTTAACCAACTACTATCCATCCGGATCCTGTTCTCCAAAAACTGTCGATAGCCACTTTTTATTTCTTTAAAATATGAACAATTTTTATTCAAACAATCTTTTTGTTTTTGTAAAAAAAAATATTTTAAATTTTCTGTTACTTTTTTCTTGATTAATTTTTTTTTGTCTTGGTTTTTATTTGATTATGATTATTTTGTTCTAAAAATATTATTTCATTTGGGGGGAGCCTTTGGTTGTACATTATTTTTTATTCTTAAGGGACTGAAGGTCCCAGAATAAATAAAGAACTTTATTATTATTATTTTATATGTTGTTAAAAACATAAACATTTCATTTTATAACACATTATGACAACAGTACAGATACCTGACATAACTCAACGGAGGCTGAAAAGTTGATGAGGGAATAGTTTGATCCCTAATAATTTAGTTTCACCCCTGGAGATTGTACCAATGAGTGCTAACTCCCTCATACCTGATAATGTCTGTTGTTTTAATGTAACTTCACATTCACTGGTTGTCCATTGTGTATAGGTGTGAATATAATTATTATGTTAAAAAAAAATAATAATAAAATTTTATAATAATCACGTTCATAATGTATTTTTGTATTGAATTATCTTCGTTTATTTTGAATAAAATATTTACTAACTGATTTTTGGATTGAAATGAATAAGTTTAATGACGGGAGACTTAAACCTTTCAGCTAAGTCCACAGAAGACGGGGAAGGAAACCGTTCGACAGCTTTCGAGGGTCAATCAACGCTACACCCTGGCCCCTTTGTCAGTTCGGCGGCAGCCCAAGGATAAATACGGCTCCTGTCTTTGTGATGGTCCCGTTACCCACTTTAATCGCCCGCCGAAGGGGGTGAGTTCTTCCTGCCGCTTTGACGACCCCCGCTCAGCCGTGAGGGGGGGGGGAGGGTAACGGTAATGGAGTAGCGGCCAAATAAAATAGACTTCGGGGCCTTCCTAAGTTCAAAAAGCCACAAACGTCCAAGGATCACTTTGAAAAAAAACCCGACCCCAAACGACTCCTGTATCCTTCTAAATTCTGACTCATGTTTCCTTTTACTCGATAAAAAAGAAAAGGAAAATCAAAATGATGAGGCATAAAACAAATTGTAAAGTTAGATAGTACTCGCTGCCTATAAAACTAAAAAAAAAAAAAAAATGTTCAATACAACCGTGCTAAAATAAATAATAAATTTGTATTATATCATATATATTAAATACTAGCATAAGCCGTCACGGCTTCGCCCACTCTCATCAGTAAAGAACTTAGATAATTTTAACTAATAATTAAAGTTGATTTGTTTATCTATAAAATATTTTTATTGAATTATGCAATTGGGCATTATTTCTACATTGATATTTTCTCGCACAGCAGTAATCTTTAACCTTGTTAAAATTGCACTGATTATATATTTGAAGATTACGTATAACCATAGTTGAACATCCAATTTATAATTTTAAAGTATGAGTTAAGACTAAAACAACACGAAACTGCCCGTCGTTACAGACTACTTTAACATTTACTAGACAAACGTTCAAAGCTCCCAATTAATTACAAAAGACTCATATACATGTCCGTGATTAGACCTATTTGGACTTAGGAGTTGAGCTTCGGGGCTCCACTAAACCATCCAATTCATCTCGTATTCAATCCTTACAATCCAAAATCCTTCGAAAAATCCTCAATGCACCTTACTTTGTCAAAAAACTTATCCATAAAGATCTTATTGTTCCATATGTTGCTGATTTAGCCCACACCGGATACCTATCCTTTCATAGTAAGCTCCATAACCACTCAAATCCGTTAGTTCCTCAACTTGCTTCCCACTCCATTCCTGATAATCCTCCGAGGCGTCTGAAACGAAGATGGCCTTGAGACCTTCTAGTGTAGAAGCTTTAATAAAGTGCTACTGATGAGTAGTTCTTTTAAAGTTGTTATTATAATATTGTTATAATAATGTTATTATAACATGTTATTATAATAGTTGTCAATACATTTACTTGATGTAATGTTTTTAATTTTAATAAATTGTGTATGATATGATGTAATGTTTTTAATTTGTTAAATTAAAATCCTCTTATAATTAATTAATTAAAGTTTTAATTAATTGTTATATTATTCACTCATATATTATTAATATGACAGCCACCGTATTACTGATCCCTTAAATATAACAAAATAATGAAATAATCTGGTAGGTACTTGTATGCTGAAGTACTACATTCCTTTGTTTTTGTTCATTAACATTAAAAGGAGCGGAAACATATTTCATTTATAACTACCCAAAGAAAAATGAAAATAAATAAAATATAATTCTTTATTATATGTAACAAATTGTGTTACAAAATAGTCGTTTTTTTTTTTATTTAAGAAAAAACCTGCTCTAAAAGCAATACCGAGAAATACTTTTGCCAACAGACCAAGCCTTCCTATCTCTACCAATCCAAAAAAATCTCAATGGCCTCAAAAAACCTCCCAGAAAGATCAACATAATCTATAGCACTCGTTCACCGATTGCTTTAAAGAAATAAAAAAAAAATTAGTTTATTTAATATAATTAAGATTATTATGAACTTCATTATGTAATTATAAAATGCTGAACATGGTATGTCAAAAATATTTATTTTAATATAAGGACTTCTGTCTTTCTTAATGGACATTTTAAATAATAATATATTATATTAATTATTTTTATTTTATAATAATTTTTATTACATGCACATATTTTTTATTTTTATTTTTTTTTATTATTTTTTTTTTTTTTTTTTTTTTTATTGGACGTATGCCGGAACATGATATTTAAATGAAATTTTTAACAGTAAATATGTAAATGAAGTATATTTTTACTTGATGTATATTTTTCGTACTGTTGTAAATTTCAATAAATGTATAAAAAAAAAAAAAAAAAAAAAAAGTATGTGTTGGTTATTTAGATGGAAAGAGGCTATTAAGGCACTTGCGGATAATGGGCTACATTATCAGTGCTTACAACTGAAGGCCCGTGGATCATATTATACACTCAATATCAAAAAGCAAAGAATCGAAATTTTGATCTGGAAATAATTTTTATTCGGCTGATATTGATTTCATATGGTTGGATTTAATTTTCACATTCCAAAAGTATTTCACAATGTGACAAACCTCGTTTCTGTCACTTAACATTGTATATTTAAATTATTATTATAGTAAACGTTACTATTATAAATCTTCTTAGAACTATGAGATAGTTGAAATTTGGTTCAGATAGGTTAATTAACCAGTTTTACTAAAAGTCTGTTGCAGAATGCTGCTTGCCACATATCGTTTGATTTTTAAAATTCACAGTCAAACCACATATTTATAGCTTTTTTAATAACAATTGGATTAAGTAAATTTTCTTATTAATTTCAAGCTCTATATAACACCATATCTTTGTAACCTCTCTTAAATGGCGCTCCCCACCTGTCGGTCAATTTTAAAACTTCACTGTGCACCACATATGTATCGCTTTTTTAACAGCAGTTTAATCAAAAATATGTACATTTTATTATTGCTAAACCTTAACTATGAGGATGAGGTAGTTAAAATTTGGTGCAGAATAGTTCAGTAGTTTTGGCGGTTAGTGATCACAAACGAAAATCAGCTTGTCCTTCTATATAATAGCATGGATTATTTTAAAAACGAATTTTTACCACAAAAATAATAAAAGTTTTTAACGTAGAACATGTTTTACCGGTAACCTAATTGATCAAAAGCGATAACGTTTTTGGGGAACGCGAGGGCGCATTTGAAGTTTGATATTTTGATATTAGGAGAATAGGAGCAGATAAGACCTTAACTCTCTTTACAATAAATTACGCTATCCCTTTGAGACAGTTTCTAATGATTGAGCTCCTTTTGACTTTGTTTCTCCGAATACTAAATAATAAAAATTAATCTGGATTCATTCTCATGATAAAAGTTTCATGATAAGAAATTTATCAACTGCTCCTTTGCCTTTCCGCAACCCACACTGATACTCACCCAGAATCCTCTCGGCAAAGATATTAAGTTTCTTTAAAATAACGTTAGAGAATATTTTATATGTTACACCTAACATTGATATTCCTATGTAATTTCAAACATTGTAGTTTATCTCCTTTTTTAAAAATAGGGCATATCATACCCAATCTTGAGGCATACTTTCGCTCATCCATATGTCAAAGATTAAGTTGTATAGGTCTATAACCATATTCTGGCTGATGTTTTTGAAAACTCTGCAACTAATAGATCTTCATCTGCTGCTTTGTTATTTTTCGAACTCAATATTGCTTCCATTACGTCTTCTATATCAGATGGTTCAATGTCATCATCATTCGGTATTAATATTTATAATTAATTGCTAGTTATTATAAATATGATTAAAATAATTAGATGTTAATCAGTGTTAATATTGTTTATTCTGCTCTAGTTTTTGACCCACTGGCAATCAAACCCCTCCCTCGACATGGAACATTAAAGGGGGTTTATTTCTGGTTGAGCTCTTGATAAAAACACTCACCGGGAGAGGACTAACATTACTGAAGACAATAAAACGCAACTAATTCTGTTTTATGGGTTCCCAGTTGGCTACCTAATGCCCTAGTGTTATCCCCGTAGCCTTTTATTGTCGCCAGGTTCCCACTTGATTATCCCCACCCTTTTGTCTCCCCCTTTGGGATTAAAGAAGAGAATTATCCTAGGACAAAAGATAGCGAGCGCCAATAATCTGATAAAGCGGCTAGAATTAATTACACTAATCCTTTCTATCAAAAGGGTAACTCTTTTCAGGATTTCTTATCGAGGAGTCAAGTTCTCATTTCGTAGGGAGCAGATTCGAGTGTGTAATACTAGAATGCAGATTGAAGGAGGGGATGGGGGGGAGGCAGGTTAAAAGCAATTTTAGCCCACGAGGGGGAGGGGGAGGGGGCGTCGGGGAGGAGGGAGCGGGGAAATAGGTTTCCATTACTAGCTCCTCTACTCCAATACCTCAGCCGCTAATTGAGAACTCTTACGGCACGAATCCTTTATTAACTATATTATTAATAATTTATTTTATAAACGAAATTAATTAATTATGGAATCAATAAATAAACATAGAACCATAATCGCAGTTAAGGGAAGCATACTAGTCCAGTTACTTGAAGGAAAAAATGAGGAAAACCAGGATTAAAATATAAAAGTTTTTTTTTTTTTTTTCAATTGAAGGGTTTGGTGAATCAAGGGTTTTTTTTTTTTTTTTAAATCACAATTTACTCATTTAATGAAGGATTGTTGGGTAGCAAAATGTGAATATCTTAAAAATAAGATGAAGGGGCTATGTAAAATTTTCCTGCTAAACGAAAATATTGAAAAAAGAAAAATAATAAACATAAATTACTCAAAATTGTGTTTTTTTACATACTCCCTTCATCCATCAAACCCACAATTGTATTTGTAATAGAGTGCTGAATCAGTATGTTAACATTACTAACTACTTGATAAACTTAAGATTTCCGAAAAAAAAAATCCTACAAGTTGTTACTATAAGTTCTTAGGAGGCAACTTTTCCGTTCAGCAGAAGTAATTTTTTTTGGCTTTATTATTTTGAAATTATAGTTCCTCATATTTCATTGATCCCTGTTGAACAGAACCACTATCTAGGACTCTAACTGGACAATCGTTTAACTTGGATTCAACATTTATAGGGGAAACGTTCATACCTTCCGATTTATTCTCTCATTACAGTTATCAGACTTATATGGACATATGGAGTTGAGCTTCATCTAAACTATCAAATTCATCTTGTATCCAATTCTTGCAATCCATAAACCTTCGATAAATGCTTAATGTTCGTTACGTTGTCACACACTTATCCCCAAAATCTCTAATAATTTACTTATATGATGCTGATTTAACACAAACCAGATACTTACCCTTGCATAGTAAACTCCATAGTCATTCAAATCCACTAGTCTCTCAACTTACTTTCCATTTTATACACAACAACCCTCCGAGGCATCTGAAAAGATGATGGCCTCGGGACCTTCTATTATAGAACTTCTATTGAAGTACTACCAGTGGGTAGTTACTTAAAAGCATTGGAATGTTATTATGGATGCTGTAGTCACATTTACTGGATTTTTTTTTTATTAATACAATCGTGTTTCAATAAATACATAATTATCAAAAAAATCATACTGCGAAGAAGATATATGTGGTAGCTATGTTTTATATTTGAAAGAAGTTTTTTTGTTTGTTTTTTACCGTTGATCAGTGAAATGTAATCAAGAATACAAATACAGTTATTCAAGTGAGTAATACCTTGTTAAATACTGTAAATAAAGCCAGGAGCTTCAAAAAGTTAATTATTTGTATTTAGCTTTGTTTTTTTTCGTAACCGTCATGGAATGGAATCGGAATTTTGGAATTAGAATTTTGTATTAATTAAATAATTTCAAACAAGGCTATCGTATCACTTCCGCAATTATCGTTTGATCTGCTAAGTTGTTTGCTTCCATGTGCGTTTTTTTTTCTTTTTTTTTTTTTTCATATAGAAGCAAACGGATGATAAATTAGTATTTTTTATTTGAGAGGGTGGTGTTAAAACCTGGTGAAATTCAGCACCAGAAAGCATAAAAATTAATCCATGTAATGACCTCTTTGTTTGTTTACCTCCCTGACCAAGTAAGTGGACTGTAACCATTAAACACATCTAATTTAGCCTCCAATTTTACTAGCTAATTTATAAATAATAATAGTAAACCTTATATCATGTTCACAACTCTACAAAATAAACCTTAAATTCAAATAAATACAATAAAAAATAAATTTAACGTATTTACTAATAGGCCACAATTATTATCATATTTACAAATAAAATTTTATGTGAGCTTGAACATGTTCCTTCCCTCAAATAGTACTGGGGAACCGAGTTCGCGATTTGGATCCACTTCTCTCTCCATGTACCTATTCTTCTTAAAGAAGTCACTTCATCTTTTCATTTGTCTTCCTCTTTGCCAGAGCTAATTCATAAAGTTCGACCTCAAACAACTGACAAATGCAATGTCAGGAACTATCAGCTGTTAGAGATAGCATAGACGCTTTGTAAAGATAGCGCGCTTCAAGTATCTAAGGGATTCCACTCTATGTTGGTCATAGAAGGGTGAGCTAGGAGTGGCAAGAGTTCCTTGAAGAGGCTAAGTGGACATATTGCTTCGTTCCAGTGATCACAAGTGTCAGCTGAAATTAGTCTCCCAGAATCCACTTACACATTAAGTTTATTGAGATGCAACGTCACAGTCTATTCGGTTGCCAAATCCCATTAAAATTATATTGTTCTAAGGAATATTATTACAGTTTAGTTATTCCTTAATCTTCTTGGGTCCAATCCTTACAATCTGAAATCCTTTGTAAAATCTTCAATGCTCCTTCTTATGCTAAAAATAAACACCCTAAAAAATCTTAATGTATAATATGAAACTGGGTTCAACCACTATGCCTCCTAAATGGTA
Organism: Euschistus heros; assembly: GCA_003667255.2. Classification (NCBI taxonomy): domain Eukaryota; kingdom Metazoa; phylum Arthropoda; class Insecta; order Hemiptera; family Pentatomidae; genus Euschistus; species Euschistus heros. The sequence goes on along the minus strand of RCWM02000006.1, from coordinate 1,411,372 downwards.
GTTCCAAGTGAGAAACTAAATATAATACATATAAGCTACAACAAATAGTTTTCATTAAATTTCTGATCAGGAAATTATCAACAAATTTTCGATCCGATGGTGAAAAAAACGTTACACCAAAAAAGTACAGACCCCCAGTTAATAAAAAACATCCATGTCAAAATGTTAGATTTTTATTTTTAATTATTTTTCTTTTTATACTTTGATATTTACAACTGTATAAAATGTATAATGTAAATCAGATTAATTTTATATTGTATATTTTAAATTTTAAAATACTTTATTTTAGTATTTATACTTATTGATATTTATAACTGTATACAATATAAACAACAAGTAAATCGCAGTAAATTGGTTACAATGACATGTTAATAACTTAAGAAGTTAAAAAATTCATAATAAAATAAAATAAAAAATAATCCAAATAAAAAAAAAGATCATCATTAGCACATAAATAATAATTTTACACTACAAGATTTCTTGACCATCTTTTTTTCTGACGTTTCGGAGATCTATCGGAAATCATGAGTAAAGCAAGTTAGGATACTAGTGGATTCTAGTGGGTAGTTTACTATGAATAAATAGGTATCTGGTTTGGGCTAAATCAGCTACATATGGAATATGAAAATCCTCCCTTATTCTTAATATATAATATTCTTATATTGAAATCTTATATTATTCTAAAATATTCTTAATATTGTTATTCTGTTATTAGAGTAATAAAAGGATTTAGAAAAGCGATCAAACATGTCTTTAGCCCGTAACCAGTATGGTCCATAAATTGTTCCATAACCGGTATGGTTGGGTTCACCTGGACCCCAATATTGTTAATTCAAAATGTTAGTGGTTAATGTTCAAATAAAATTAAAACAAGTTTTTTTGCAACCACACATCAAGTCTAAAGATATCTAAAAGGAGTTGAAAAAAATAAATGTATATTGTTATTTTACAGAAAAGTGTATTTAAAAAAAGGGAAAACTATAAAAATGAAAATTATAAAATATTAAAAATTTAATTTGACATGAGTACATAAGAATTTCTTAAAACTGACGATTTATTTATATTAATAACTATATAAGGAACATGTAATAGACAAAAGATAATTAAAAAAAAAATATTATACAAATCACGAACATTATTAAAGGCAGTCTTCAAAGACACTCTTGACATAATCCGTGCATATTGGTGTACTGGTATGAGCATAGTAACCTTCGTTTTTTTATCTCTGATTCTTGGGCACTTGCCACACCTTTTCTTTGGTACAGTTAAGGCCTTCGGGATCTGGTAATTCACCCACCAAGCAATCGATTTTCTAAGATCACGCGGAATGTGTAAGTTGGTTACCCTCCTCTGAAGTTGTGATTCTACCACTTGCATCGCCAGATAACCATTCCAGAAAATTGGGATCATCAGCATTCATCGACTGCTGCTGTAATATGTCATTTTTGATTGAAATAATATCAAATATTTTGTATAAAAAAGTTTCACTAACGGTATGGTGGGGTCACACGAACGCCACGCTCAACTAATATTTAATTAAAATTCATAAATTATTTACCTCAAAAAAACCATTTCTGCCAACAGCTCAGAAGCCACTGCCTGAAAATTGCAGCTACTAATACTAGCGCCTATGTAAATTACAGAATTAACAAAACTCTCTGGGGCTCCCAGGACCCCACTATACCTGTCAGGGGTTAATAAAACGTGCACAATATTGATCTTACACTTCTTCAAAACATCTAGGGAAATATCGTATTGGTAATAATTTTTTTTTTCTGTTGTAATAATCTGTAATACTACTATATAATCTGGCGTGTTATATACTATATTGTTTTTAGATGGAAAAATATACATACAAAATATGCCAAAATCTGTAAAACTGATTACAGAAACGTTCTTCAGGAATGAATATCCATAACGTTTAACAAATGAGGAAGGGTTGATGGGAACACACACCCTCCTCCCCCTACCCCACCCTCACCCACAGGCTGATACCAGAATTACTGAGATGTGGGTCCTGTGCTGTCAGTCAGCCGCCTATTGTCCCACTCCGGGATAATGCGCTGGACACGAGATCAGTTATCATTCTTTTGATAACAAAACATCAGGCAGCCAAATCTCATGTCGCTCCAATCTGGAATGATTTACGATTTCTCATAACTCTAATTTCGGAGGGAGGCTGATGTATCTTTGTCATTGGAAACCCTTTTAATTTACATTTTAGTCATTATGATTCATTTGGGGAGGGACAAAATGAAAAATAAGTTTTTAAAATACACTTTAGCTCTTCCTTTCTCCCTCTCTTTTATTATTATATCATTATTTTTTATTATAAGACCCTTCGTGTTCACTGAGATTTTAAGAAGATAAGGTACAATTTGTACATTTACCCTTTTTTATAAAATGAGCCTTACACTGTATGGTTTTCAATTCCACAAATAGATTTTGACGTGAAAATGATTAGGATCGAGGAATTAATTGCTACTTCTATTACTTTATTAGAATACTAGTTATTAATTATACTAGTTAGTTATTTATGGATCGTCAAGTAAATCAAAGAGTAAAAGAACATATAAGAGCATACAATAATTCCATAATTCCAATTTCGCCATCCATCAATTTAATAAAAACCCGGGAGTGAGAATAATATATCAAGTAGAAAATAGCCTAAAATTAAATATTTATGAATCATTAGAAATAATAAAATCGTTTAAAACCGATCCAGATTTTTTTTTTAAATGACCAGATAAACATTTCCAATAGCCCCATTTTTAATTTGTTTCCAATAAGAACAGAAAAAAAACAATGAGTGGAAATCCCATAGTAAACCCCAAAAATGTAACCTATCTGGCCCTTCCCCTTTTCACGATGGATATATTTCAGATAATTGTTTTATCTCCTCAGGGGTTTACTAATGTCTGATTTCGTGTCTTACATTGTTGAAAACTTTAGTGTTTGTAATCCATGTAACATACTGCTGATGTGTTGAAAATTGTGTATGTTTTAGAACTGAAGATGAATGTTTAACATTCGAAACTAGTATTCTAATAAAATATTCTCAATAGAAGTGGCAATTAATTCATCAATCCTGATTGTATTGATCCTTCTTTACCATCATCCGTACTTCAAGTGAATATTATTGTAAATTGGTAGATTTAATTATGTATGTGCAATAATATCTCTATTTATTTTCAATTTTTCAACTTTTGCCAAAATAAGATATAATAAAAGGTTATAGGCACTCCACTCAACTCTATAGTTATAAAATATAGTATAATGTAGTAATAGACATTATTATTATTATTACACATGCTAATATTGAACTAAGCAGTTTTTGAAAACTCAAAAATTTAACCCTTTCAGACCTGAATTATTTTTTTGTGTCCATTGAATCTAAAAAAAAAAAATGTAGCTAGAGTAGAATAAAAATACTAAGGAAAAATTTATGAATAAACCTGGTTGTCAGGTTTTTTCAGAAAAAATAGTTTTTCTTTTTGTGTACAAATGTGCACATCCGTCTTACGTAATTTTTTTTTTTATATTTTATGTGTACATTTGTGTACGCCAGGTCTGAAATTTTTTTTTATTTCAAAACATCTTTATTCAAAAGATAAATAGTACATTGATACATATATCATTAAAATAAAATGTATCTAGACAGAGTTTTACAAAATATCATCCTTTTGGATGTTTTAATGTGATTGAATGTTAGAAAAAAAACATAGTGTTACAGATAAATAGCGACATTCAGTGACGATGTTACACTGATATTAAGGTAGTAACAAAGGAAAAAAAAAAAAAGGATAAATAATTAAACAGATAGGAAAAAAAAAAAAAAAAAAAAAAAAAAAAAAATAAATAAACAGAAATTAAAAGAGAGTTTTAAGACGGGAATTTGTCCTTCCATTCCAGTTGGTTGGCTTTGAAGGAGGATTTAAAGAAGAAAAAAGAGGATTGGACAGGGTAGGTAGCATGTCGTAAAATTTGATGTGACAACGTTTTATGTACTGAACAGGGTTTTCTAGATTAAATCGAGATACAAAATCAGTCAGTCGGTCTGTACGCCAAGGGGACTGTCTTCGTATAGTCATTAGTGTTCTGTTTTGGAGTCTGTTTAATTTATTGATGGTATCTTGAACTAAGTGCCGAAAAAGAGGAGCTGCATGAAGAAGTCTAGGACGAAGAATAGCTTTATAAAGAAGAAGTTTCAATCGGACAGATAAAGTTGGAGAGCGAAAGAGATGTGAAAGAGAAGTGAATGTTTGACGAGTGAAGTTTAGACGATGACGGAAATGACTGGAAAAGGTTAGGTGTCGATCGAGGCGAACACCAAGGTAGTTAATAGATGATGCAATCGGAATTTCGGTATTATTAAGCTTGATTGGCTGGATCTTTTTCCTTTGGGATTGACGGGAAAATGAGAAAACTATGGCGTCAGTTTTAGAAGGATTTATACAAATACCTAAATTGGAAAGGGAATCTGAAATTTGTTGAGCCACCGCTTGTATATTTTGAAGGGCTTTTGTAGTGCTGATGGAGGAGCTGTAGATCGCAATATCGTCGGCATAAGCTGATATTTCGACGCGTGGGTAACGAGTGCCGATGACATTTGCTGTGTAAATGGAGTAGAGGATAGGAGAAAGTACAGAGCCTTGTGGAACACCAATCCGAGAGGGCTTATATGATGACAAGGAGTTTCCAACTCTATAACAAAAGGAACGATTTGAGAAATAAGACCGAAGTAGATTAAAGAGAAAAGGAGGAAATTTGAAGAAAAAGATTCTCATGTTGAACGCAATCAAAAGCTTTTGTACAATCAAGGGAGATCATAGCAGTAGCGTGATTTTTAAGAAGAGCAGTGGTAACATAATGTTGTACACGTGAAAGTGAATGTACAACATTTAGACGAGGTTGGAAGCCTGTCTGTTCGTAAGGGATAATTGAGAGTTCATCGCAATGAGTTTGAATATGCGGGAGCAATAATTTTTCAAAAAGCTTTCCTAAATGGGAGAGGAGGCTAATGGGACGGTAATGATCCGGATTTAAGCCAGTTTTATTAGGTTTCAAAAGTGGTATAATAATGGCTTTTTGCCATGAGCTGGGGAAATATCCAAGAACTGAGCAATTGTTGTAGATGGAGGTAAGATAATTTAAGGTTATGCGAGGAAGATGGCGGAGAAGAATAGCCTGTATATTATCTGGCCCAGGTGCTTTCTTGGGTGCCATTCGAAATATCGTTACTTTAACTAATTTAGCATCAAAATGGGGTACATCGGAAGATTTAAATGGCAGAAAAGGAGGAACATAAGGAAGAGGTGCAGAAAAATGTTGAGCATAATGATCACAAAGAGCTTGTGCTTGCTCTTGTGCTGTAGGAAGCGGAGAGTGTAAAGTGGGAAGGTTAATAGGAAGGCGTTTATGATAAGATGATCGCGATAATTTCCAAAATTTTTGTAAATTTTGGGAGGCAGCTGTTATTTTATTTTCCCAGATTGAGTTTTTCCATTTTCTGTAAAGCTGGGAGATTTGTTTTGTAACAGAACGGAGAGCAATGCGGTCTTCTGGTTGATGGCATCTCCGCCACCTATTTAGCAAACGATGACGGACAGATATTAACCAACGAATATGTTTCGGAGGTGTTTGTAATACTAAAGGTTTTGGTTGGAAAGTAGGGATAGAATGAGAGGCTGCTTCTTGGAGCAAAGTGGTGAAACGATCAACTGCGTTGTCTATATCAGCCGTGGTTGGTATATCAGGTAAAGGGGGCAAGGAAGAAGGAGAGTTTTTGAAAAGAAAGGATTGAAATCTTATCCAGTCAGCTTTAGAATAATTGTAATGAAATGAAGAGTTGGGTGGGGTGCTAATAGAGGATATGTGATAGACTACTGGGAAATGATCTGAAAAAGAAATGTTGTTAAGAGTATAACAATAAGTAATAAGATGAGGTGCATGGGTATAAAGTAAATCTATTGTACTAACATGGCCTCGAGAAGACTGAAATGTAGGAGAAGAAGGGTAAATAATAGTTCCTGGAAGTTGTGCGATGGCTTTTCCCCTCGGATTGGAGGAAATATTATTCCACATTTGATGTCTGCTATTAAAATCTCCTATCACAAACGATGATCTTGGAACAGATTGAAGGAACTGGGTGAAAGGTTTCACTGGAGAAGAAGGACGAGCGTAAATTCCATACAGCTGATGAGGGACTCCATTGACATATAAAATTATACCCAGAAGTTGAATTGAAGGATGAGGGGATGTGGTTTGAAGAAAGCGATGTTTAATGGAATTGTGAACAAATATGGAAACATCAGTAGTATGATAGGAAGAATAAGAGAGAAAACGAGTGTTTACGGGAAGTGAACCAGTATCAGTAAGAATAAGAATATCAGGGCGTGCAGAAGTAAGAAGGGCGTGAATACCTGGAATGAAAGGAGAATGATTAATATTAAAGTTAACTACCTTAATCTCAACCATTAATTTCCATATTTGATGAGGCCTGAAGAGTGATAAGAAGTGGCTGAAGAGAAGCAGAGAGCTGCTGGATGCTTACTAAGAGAGCCTGGAGTTGAGTGACAATGGGCTGAAGCGTAGAAGTGATGGTTTGTTGTATTATCGGAGTTATCTGCTGAAGGAATGAAACTGCTGGCTGAGGAGAATGCGCTGAGCGAACATGTGTGCGAGATGGCTGCGGTGCCACGATATTAGGAGCTGAAGTTCGTGGAAGATTTGGAAATTCTTCTGAGGATAGTGGTGGCGGTAAAGATGTTATTGTAGGCTTGGCAGGTTTATTTTTTGCAACATTTATGTATTCCAAACGTCGTGTGCATTGTCTAAATGAAGCCGTGTGCTCTTGATTACATCCTGCACAACGAAGTGGGGAGTCTTGAGGGCAGTCTTTTAATTCGTGATTGCCACTACATTTCACACATTTAATAGGGCGAAAGCAGTAGGTGGAAATGTGCCCGAAGGATTGGCACCGAAAACATTGGCGAATTCCTTCTGACGGTCTTTTTCGTGGTAGTTCGACCCTGTATCTCATGCGATTGACTGATCCGGGAGCCTGGAGATTTTCAGGTTTTACTGAAGGGGATGTGGTGACTATAATCTCAGGGAGATCCATTTTGGTTCCATCTGAAAGTGTTTTCTTTAGTCTTCGTATAGATTTGACGCCAGGAATGGCCAAAAAGGTCCTGTTAATATCTTCTAAAGGAGGAAAATCTGTTAAAAAGCCGGTCATGAAATATCGTTTATCATTGGGTCCGGATCCGTATGTATGATGGCTGATTTCTTTCGAAGTGAGCCAATTCATGATTTCTGTTCTCTCTTCAGTGTTTGCGGGATGTAGGCGAATGTCTCCAGATCGCAGTGAGGAGAAAGAGGCAGTTATATGAGGTCGAGAGTTGAGGAAGGTTAATAATTCATTCCTCGTTATGTTTGAAATAATGATTGGTGGAATCTTTGGAGGAGAATCAGATGAAGGATGTGTAGAAGCTGATGTATTTAGTAATGGCCTTTGGTCAGGATGAAAATAGTCTAAATTTAGATCGGGAATTAAATTTCCATAAGAGTTGGGAAGCGCTTGTCTTTTGGCTGCTGTACTAGACTCGTCAGGCGGCCATGGCCTCGCCCTGTTCGCCATGGCAACCAACTATAATAAAGCTTGTTAATTACCTTTCTGGAGCTTCAATCCTAACCTCTCCAAATTATAACTAATTATTCTTCTTTAAAGTTGCCTATAAATAATATATAACTTCTTTAAAATGATGAATTTATCTAATAGTTAGATTTAAAATGCTAATATGAAATCTAAAACACTTCGTAACTTGAAGAAAATCAAAACAAACACAGAGAAATACTACAGCGTGTTCTAGCTTTCACAAATCATATGGTAACTATCAGGTCTGAAAGGGTTAAGAGAAAGAAAATGTACCACCAAGTAAAAAAACATTCATCGAGTGTATCTATTCATAAAAAAATAGATGTGACCAAATAATAACGACCAGTCCAGTCAGGAGAGGAGACGATTGAGACATCGATCTTTTGATATTTTTAGCACTAAAGAAGACCAAAAAGGCAGGTAAAAACGTCGGCACACAATTATTTTGTTATTTTTTTTACTCTCCTGAGTACATCCAATATCATCTTCCAATATCTATGTAATAAAAATTAATTACAAAAGTGAAGCACTATATCTTTAAATTATCAAAGTGTATTTTTAATACTCAATTAATTATTTTCGTGTATTTAAATTAGTTTAATTCCATTTTAATTGATGCTGAGTTAAAATAATTTTTATCAAACAGCATTCAATCAATTATGTTGTATTTATCACAATACAAAATTTTTAAGAGGTACTTTATAAAAGTTAATTATTTGAAGGATAAAGTAGGTATTTTCAAAAATGGAAAAATGCCAGAAGCAAGAAATAAAGTTATTATTTCAAATAAAACATTTTTAATTACATTTGTACGGAAAATATACTTTGACCAATTGACTAAGAGATCAATTTAGTAATAGATATCATTCCTGGCTTTTATTTTTGTCTTTTTTTTAATAATTTTATTTGGGATTTTATAAATTTACTTCATAAAGGTTTTGTTATTTTGTTACCATATATTATGCTATTTAAATAATTAATTATATTAAATTTCACTATCTTACAAACATTCATAAGGCATGGGAAGTGTAAATACATTTACGAATAATCCTTATATGAGGAGTTATCAAATAAGGAAAAGACTATACAAATATATAAGAAAATATTTTAGAGCAGTGTAAATAGATGAAAAAAGTAATAAGTCGAAATATTTCTTTAGACTAAGCGAGCGTGTAAACATTTTATATGCACAGATTTTTATATACCTGTACATAAACATATCGAAATAGTCTGTAGCAGTTATTAATTCCAGACAGTACTCATATACAGTCGGAGACAACAAACATAAAAATCCCTCATAAACCCAATATGGTAGACTCGAAGGCAATAAATGTTATACTATATGTTCCTAAGGAACGTCTTACCTATTTTCCATGAGAATGGAAATTGTTGGAAAAACCATTCCGATGAAAAATCAGTCCCTGGCGGCAGAGCAATATGTGTTAGTCTTCAAGGGAAAATTTATACTTCTTCCCGAACCATCTTACTACGAATGTTCCTATATATTCACACATTCTTGAAACCAGTTATTGATTTGCAATTCTTTGTTTATCTATATATGTATATATATATATATATATATATATATATATATATATATATATATATATATATATATATATATATATATACATCATCATATAATCATTTATCCATTTATATATTTTACACAGATATACGGAAATACCTACTATCTGTATCTAGGAATACTGCTAGTTTGGAAATTCCCATCCCTTACCTAGTTCAGTTGTGTACCAGAATGGTTATAATTTAGTAGTATATACCAATATCTACTCCTCCATACTTTGTAATTATATGTAGTTATATTATAACTTATTTTTTTATATATATTTATATTTTAGATATCTTTATGTTTTGAAGTAACCTAAGTAACTTATAATATTTTATTGTCACCTGTTTTTGCACTGTCGCATAATTATGAGAACAATGCAGTCTCGAAAAGTCACCAAAATAAGTTGTTATTTTATTGATTAAACCTCGAGAACCTTATTAAACACTCACACATACACCTCTCTCTCTCTCTCTCTCTCTCTCTCTCTCTCTCTCTCTCTCTCTCTCTCTCTCTCTCTCTCTCTCTCTCTCTCTCTCTCTCTCTCTCTCTCTCTCTCTCTCTCTCTCTCTCTCTCTCTCTTTCTTTCTTTTTTTTTCTTGATGTTACTACTAGATATTAAATAAGCTTTTTGAATCAATATTTTACAGTAACAGTCAGAATTCCAGTACTTCAGATTAATTTGAATTTCTTATATTTAAAACCTTATATTGTTAATAATTAACTAACTGCTTCTGTGCTTCTATATATACATATATATATATATATATATATATATATATATATATATATATATATATATATATATATATATATATATATATATATATATATATATATATATATATATATATATATATATATACATATATATATTTTAGAGTGTCTGTGCTATAGATTGGGTAGAAGTGTAGTTCTATAAAGAAGGCAGTAGGAACCTAATACATACTGAACTAGGCTACGGACAAACAACTCTTCCCCTATTGCAGAAATAGACAAGTGTAAAAACAGACTCCAACCTTTGAGCTCGTGAGACACAACTCAATATTGCTATCACACCCTATTTTCAGAACCTATTCAGTATATTTAATAAAAAAAAGATTTATATACTTTGACTGATTATCATTCTGGAAATTGTTTTTCTGTAACAAAATCTTAGGCAATTCCACGTAAAAATCCTTTTTTGAATTTTTGAATATGTAATACTTTTGTAACTCATGGTTTCAGATTTTAATTTAGTTACGGAGTAAGTATAACAATTCCAAGAATTTTCATATAGTTATTACTTTTTTTCACTTTATTTTTAAGTCCGCTTCAGAGATAATAATACTTTGGAGATAGGGTTACCGCAGTTTATTTTGCCTAAAATACATCTCTGGTGAAAACGTCTACTGACAGACTAAGATAACATAAACAAGGAAACACAGGAAGTAAAACAGAGACAACTGAAATCCAAACAGCCAGCGAAAACGCTTGTTAAAACATATCAACGAATTCAAAAAATAAAAACTGGCAGTATCAACTACGAGTTTAAACCCGTTTCAATTACAGTCCAGGGAATCGGAATAGACAAAAACAAAATATGACAATGTTTTGAATAATAATAATTTTAAAAAAGCTGAATCTGTGAAGTGTTTCTCTTTTAAGAAGACATTTTGTGTTCTAAAACCTCCAGAAATAATGTACTAGGTCTATAAAAAATACTTGTAATTTTTTGAGACGTGTGGTATACAACAACTGAGAATGTGCTTTGAAATCTGAAAATTTCAAGCATCAGATGACGTCAAATGTTTAGTTCATCGTGGGAGGAATTGAAAAAAAAAAAAACGATTTGCGTTCCATAGGATAAAAAGTGTTTTGCTGGAGCTAACTCTCGTTAGTAATGCTGAACTAATGATTATAAAAAAATGATTCTTTGATAAACAAAGAATATACCCCCCATAAAATTGTTTGTATTGTTTTATTTATAAATTAAAGAATAAAAAGTAATTCTCAACGATCTTTAGGCCAATCCGCCAGTGTCCCTCAAGGTAGTATACAGCTGACACCCAACGCATCTTACCACTATCCTCACCAGTTACGCTGATTACACATGTTTATTATCAGTAAACAATGATCCCTTCATTGCCTTCCAAACACTCTAATTTCATATCCTGAATATTCAAGAATGGTGTCGGAAATGGAAAATCAAAATAAATCCAAACAAATATCCCCAAATAATCTCTACCCTTCGTCGTAAACCTACGACTTCCTGTCCTACAGTATCCTTTAATAATATTCCACTAATCCTTGTTGAACAGATCCGCTACCTAGGACTCCACTTGGACAAACGTCTTACTTGAAATCCATATTCAAGACTAAAACGACAAGAAACTGCTCGTCGTTACAGACTACTTCAACATTTACTAGACAAACGTTCAAAGCTACCAATTAATTACAATAGACTCATTTACAAGACTATGATGAGACCTTTTTGGACGTACGGAGTTGATCTTTTGGGCTCCACTAAACCAATCAATTCATCTCGTATCCAATCCTTACAATCCAAAATTTTTCGAAAAATCCTCAATGCTTCTTGCTGAGTCACCTATAAACTTATCCATAAATATCTTAATATTTCAAGTGTTTCTGATTCAGATACCTACCGTTTCATAGTAAAATCCAGAACCATCCACTAGTATCACAACTCGATTCACATTATATTGCAGGTAACGCTCCAAGAAAAGAAGATAGCCTAGAGATCTTCTAGTGTAGAATTTTTATTGAAGTGCTACTGATGAGTCATTCTTTTCAAGATTCGACATGTTATTTATAATTTTTATCAACATATTTACGTGATTTGTATATTTCTACAGTAGTAAACATCAATAAATTAATATTAAAAAAAAAATGTATCTTTAGAACTTAATATTTTCTAGATAAAGAGTAATATATATAATTTTAGCTAAATCAGAAGTAGTATTTCCTATATAATGAATAAAACAAATCAAATATCCGTTGTTCATTTCATAAAACCTAAACAAAACCCTTCCAGACTAAAGCCACAACACTTCTATTCAGTAATGATTCCTCAAATTCCATAATTTTATATAAGTTGCTTTAAAATCTAATTATATTATCACTACATAACAATAACACGACTTTGTAATAATTACCACAGTAATAATCGGAACGAACTTAGACCCTGCGAATTGTTCCAAGGGAACTCTTCTAATTAACGAAGCCTTTCCAACTTGCCCTCGGAATATCAACTTTATTTGTTAATTAATTATTTCTCTAACAAAAATGAAAGATTTATAATTTCAAATAACAACGGATCAGCGAGACAAACTTTATTAATAAAATACAAGTTGGACTGAGGCGGTTTACAGCTATGTTCTAGGTATTTAAAAGGTTTTTGTGATTGATATAATATTTTTTTTTTAATTTCAATATATTTTCTACACATTTTCAATCAATATTCGACTGTACATATATTACAGGCCATAATTTGTAACTTATCAAAATAAAAAAATAAATAAGTAATCTGATTATACATAAAACAATAAATAAAAAAAAAAAAAAAAAAAAAAAGGAACTCAAATTATACAAGAAATAGAGTGATCAACAAAGAAAATGAGATAAGAAAATTAATAATATTAAAGAAACGATAATTATAGCGAAAACAAAAATAGGTTTAAATTAAAAGTTCAAAAATACATCCAAACTTATTTACAATATACACATATCCTAGAGCCTCCCCAGTTAGATTTCTCCCTCCACTTTTGGAGAGACAAGCCAGATCCAAACTTATTTAGGTAAAGAAAAAAAAAATTTACATTTGATTTTGGAACTAATAATTTAAACATCAGTTAAAAAGGCAGTGGTAAAATTTAAACATTAAAAATATATTCGATTATGAACTGGTCTTATAAGAAATAATGTTCACATCCTTGATATAATTATAAAAATATTACCATAAATACGTAAATATTTTAAAATTCTAGTGAAATCAAAATATGTAACTCTTTAATATGTAATGTAAAGAATTAAAATAGATTTTAAAAGATTACGTAGTTGACTAAAAACAGTAGTGATTTGACAAAAGAGATAGTGCTGGTTAAGAAGGCAGTGAAGAGAAGATGACATAGACTTGTTTTGGAGGAAGAGTCACTCGGAGTTGAGGAACCAGCCGAAGAACATATTTTGGGCCCAAGGCAAGGATAAGAAGTAATCATTTGGAAACAGAACTCACAAGATGAGCAATGAAGTGAATTTATGGCAGAGTGGCAAATAACTGATTGAGCAGAAGAAAAATGGAAGGCTGTACTGTAATTTTTGTTTTTTAACTGTTCATGAATTAATAAATTTAAAGCCAATAGTCAATTTGGGATTTCTTTTTAATGATCAAATGAGTGTTATTTTATTTTATTTATCTTTTTTTTTGACATCTACAACTGTACATAAAAAATACATCTAATAAATGTGATAATAAGAAGAAAATAATAAAATGACAATAGCACTTCAATAAAAGTTCTATTTGAGGAGGTCCTAGAGGTCACCTCCTTTCAGATGCCTCGGAGTGTTGTTTAACGTCTATATATAATATTTTTATATTTATTTTTATGTTATTTTTTATTTATTTTTTTTTTTGTTAGGGCCATCTATGGACCACGGTGCTTGTGCTTTAGATGTTCTTAATGTAATCTTCGTTGCATGTCACGATTGGTGTTCTTAGTTGTGGGCTCGGCAGCTGCTTTCTTGTTGGTACCTTTTCTGATGGCCCAGTAGTCCTTCATTTTCCGGCTAAATTCAACCCTACGTTCCACAGACCATTTCCTGGTTTCGTCTTTGGTCTGTGGGTAACTTCTGTGAGGGATGTTATGAAGGATTTAGTTTTAAGAGTTTTATGATGCATTTCGGTTGGCTAAGTCATTTTGATTTATATGGAGTTCAGAAAGATCCTTCTCCACTTGCTTCATCCATAGGAATCCAGTAGCTTTGCCCTTGTTAGCAGCCTTAAAGATCCTATGGGATAGCCTCTTTGAGTCCATTCTCGACAGATGTCCGTAAAAAGCCATTCGCCTTCTTCTGATGGCATCAATGAGATTTTATTGGTGTTTCTACAGTTCACGATTTGGTTGATACCATCGGCTTCCATCTGGTAGAATTCTTGGTCCTACTATCCGTCTCAGGAACTTTCTTTCTTGTACCTCGAGGGCTCTTTGTGGGGTCTTTTTATTTAGATATAGGCACTCTGTAGCATAGAGGACTGAGGGTCTGACTACTGCATCGTGGTGTATTAGTTTGACATTCATCGACAAATTTTTTGAAGCATAGTTATCTACAGGCATGGTAATGATTCGCTTAGGTCCTCTGAAAACCATTCCCATAGATACTCAATACTTTTGACTCTCTTGATGTAGATATTATCACTGGCTCTCATCATTCTAGGGGTATCGTTAATGTTAGTAACGAACTCGGTCTTTCCTATGTGCATTTTATTAATGCATGTGTGGTTCGGTGGCCCTGAAGAAGACCTGCAACGCAGGTCGAAACGTTGGCACGTATTAAAGAATTCCTTCTTCAACGTGGTGTTACTTTGACTGCATCCCTGACTATCCTCTTCTCCATTTTATTAATTTATTTATTTTTTAAATTTGTCTTCAATATATGTAATTAGATGGAAAAACAACCCTCAGATATTTCTTATTCCAACATGACTATAATAATAATTTTATTTTTATTATAATAAAAATTATAATAATTATTTTGTATTTTATACATTTCTTGAACTATTACAAACTGATTTTTATTTTACACTAACAAATGAACCAGCCTAAACATGAACCGAGATTTAGCAGTTACTTCATACATTAATAAAGCTCCGATGAAACACTCCCAACAACGAAAAAAACCACACATAAAAGTGCTGAAAAACGAAACGAGGAGGAGTTTTGAGATGTAAAAAGCGAGTAATTCTGGGACCCCCTCCTCCCCTCCTGGAAATGCTTAGGAAGCAAAGCGAAGGAAAATACACATTACTGTGCGCTGGAGCAAATCCGCTCTTTTTCAATCCACTGTAAAGTTCACCATCAGCAGATATGTTGTCCAACATAGATGTGTAACTTTATCTTCTCGCCTAACTCACATATTCGGTTGTTACTTGTGGGACACACTCTCTTATGTATACTCTCTTATGTACATACTCTCTTATTATTATTTTCAGAAACCATTAGATCATGGATATTTCTATCTATAATTCACTGCTTTTATATTTATTGCTTCTTCTAAGGAAACTGTCGGGAAATTTTCGAACCGAGCAACACCTGCAGAGCTAGAGTGAACCAAAGTGTTACATTTTTTTAAGGGTGAAAAATATTTTACAAAAAAAAAAACCTAAACCAAAATAGAAGTTTTTAAAAATTATTATGTGTATTGGTATAAAAATTATATACTCAACGGCAAAAAAAACAACATACATTTCAAGGGTTTCCCATAAAATAAATTATAACCATTCCAGGTCGTATTCGAACCCACAACCTTCCAGACCGAGAACTGTAAGATCTTCTCCCTATCTCCCTCGGAAATGGAGTTTCCACGAAAATAAATTATATTCATAAGGTATTATGAAATATATTAAAACATAAAGAAATTAAAAGTCCCAGTATTTGAATACTTCAGAAATTTAAATACAGATTTCGGTTGATGAGGTTGTATTACATTGAAAGTTGGCTGTTAAGTATTACATTGTATAATTTTCTCATTGATTTTTTTAATTATCTATCACTCCTTTTAATGACCTTTAATTTTAATCTTATTTCAATAGTCTTTATGTATTGTCTTCTTTACCTTTAGATATTGCCTTTACGTTATTGTCTTTACTCTTATATTTTTATTCTTTTCATACCTTTGTTTTTTTATACTCTCTACAATTTATTCATACCTTTTTGTTTGTTTTCTACTTCTAGCCCTGATAAAGGCGTGCAATGCAAGTTGAAACGTTGGCATTACAAATTAAAAAACTTATTTTTTAATTGCTGTGTATCTTTATGACTGCATACTCCAACTATCTACTCCTACAGATTTCGGACTGTAATCCTCCTCTGCGGATGTTTTCGCACAATTACCTCTAATTAACTTCAGAAATTTTTTTTTTTTTTTGTGTAAGAAAAGTTAATTTTAATCAGTTGACCTAAAGCTCGTTGAACTTAAAAAAAAAAAAAATGGTATAGATCATTATCAGTACTGTAAACCAATCTTTCAATGGAATTTACAGTTCGATTACCATCAATGAAGAAATGTTCCGTACCGGCGTTTCAATTTTCGGTTCGTTAAATAGTAATAGAAATTTATTTTAATAAAATTCAAAAGATGTAAACCTATAATGAGGTCTTTGTAAAGTATAAAAGATTCAAAATATTTTTTTATCAAAGTTGTGAGGAAGCAGGAAGAGTCCTTTCAATAAACGGAAAAAAATTCAAAACTTTTATTTCTGAATTGAAAAGTATTATTTTATTTAATTGCCTAATATCATCGAAATATTTTGAATTATAAAGCTTGAACGTTAATTATAAGAGCTTAAAAAATATCAACGTTGCATATCATTGAATCAGTTGATATATTTTTCTTTTTTAATTGAAAGGGCATTTTTTTTAATTTATTAAATAGTGTAGAAGAATCGTGCTTTATTTCACTTGTAAAACGCAAAATGTGATAAAATTTTAATCCTGTACCCTAAAGTAAACAGTAAATAAAAAATATATAGCTTACAACGTTCAATGGAAAACAGAAAAAAAAAATTCCAATTAATTAAAAAAAATAATTAAGTTTCTATAGTAGATAAATATAGATAGAATAACAATAATTGCAGATTACTCAATAGAAAATTGTTGAGTATCATATTTTAAAATTTACGTTCTACACGCAAAACCAGCTGGAGAAATTCATGGGGTTTAAAAAAAAATTGAATTAAATAAAATAAAAAACTATATGCTGTGACACTTCACATTTAATTTGGTTCTGATCTGTCTAAGCCTAGACCCGCCCGCCCGGTTAGCCAAACAAATCCCTCTTCTTTACATTTTAGAAATATATTCAGTCCTGACCTTAACTTTACTTATTCATTAACTTATTGTTTTTAGTTTTAATAGAGTAAGGTAGAATAGAAAAATTATTTTATTCTGGGACCAAGTTCCTTAAGAATAACAACTAACAATAAGTACATAAATAAATAGAGTTAGTTACATCTGATCAGAAACATAATAAAATGAAAAAAAAAAAAAGAATAAAGAATAATAAAAGAATGATAATGTGTACATAGATACTAATAAAATATATGAAGAGGAAAATAAGAAAACATTCTACAAATTAAATGAGAAACACATTCTTTGATACAGTGCTTATTGTATACAACAGAAGTATCTAAATTTTATATTCAGAGTAAGGATCAATTATGTTGGGTGGTATCTAAATTGTGCGAATAGTTATTGAAAGTGTTCCAGATCGAGCTTGATACCATTTGATTGAGAGGTAGATTGTGAGCAAGAGTCATCTTGGATAAGAAGTAGTGGAAATAGAGGTACTTT
Source organism: Euschistus heros (assembly GCA_003667255.2). Lineage (NCBI taxonomy): Eukaryota > Metazoa > Arthropoda > Insecta > Hemiptera > Pentatomidae > Euschistus > Euschistus heros. The sequence continues at coordinate 1,393,575 of RCWM02000006.1, read as the reverse complement.
CATGGATGTCGCTTGTCTGTTATGAATACATATTATTAGTGTATAAAATAAAAGATGTAGAGAATTTAATTAACATTAAATAGTCATGTTTTGCATACGACTAATTTAACTAAAAAGTTAAAGTAGTTCATGATTTTAAAAATGTAGAACTTATTCGCATTTACTGTTACCAACTCATGTTATGGAACACATACGTTTAAGTTGTAAGTACTCTGCACCTACTTGTTACAGTAGGGTTACAAGAACTTTCATACAAAAACCACAATCACTACCAGACAGGAATTACCTTATCGGTGACGAATATCTTCGGCTTCGCTGTCTTTTGTTTATTTTTCATTTTTGTATCAAAGTACTAAATATGGAGCTCATTTTTCAAATATAAACTAATACGTTTATAATCAAATTGACAATCCAATCGCGAACGACAAACCAATCGATGCACTGACACGATATCGATTAATTTACTACTAGACAAGGCTTTACGGCTAATAGACAGCCGCGCACAATGTCCAGATTCGATTCGGTTTGAGGTTCGTCATAACTCAGAGACCACCGCGTCAACCCCCACTCCCGGTGGGGTGCGAACACAATGCCACGGCCATCTGCATACGACATGTAATTTCGTGTTCAATTTAGTCAGTTACAACCAAATTGGATTATATTGTTCTAATTATAGGAGGGTGCAACGGCTCGAGCTGTTTATTCCGGCGAAGTCAGGGAACAATTGCCACTATTGTTGATTAGGTTTGGGCTGGGATTGTCATTTAAAAATATTCGAGTGGTATATTAGATTGAGTTCATTTTCGAGAGCTAGACCCCTGAAAACTAAAAGCTATCCAATGCAGTTAAAATAAAAATAAAAAAAATCAATTCAAACAAAAAATAAGTAGATATAAGTCCAGAACATTTTTTTCAGGACACCTCTTTTGGGTAACATAAAGTAATATACGATATCGTACTATGACTCCGACCTCGTACGTTAGCATTTATGTAAATGATTACTAAGAATATGTTGGTGAATAATTATTCATCCAATTTGGGTTCGGTTAGATTCCTCTTGTGATAGGCGACTTTAATGAAACGTTAATATCAATATAAATTAATTAATTATATGTTACATATGCAATTGTCAATTGGAACCAAATTGACATTTGGACAGAGTGACACCCCATCGGGCTTTACCTAAGAGAAATACATCCGGGAGTGACAATTACATTAATTGTATAGTGATACAATAACTAATAATAACAATACTATTTAGCAAAACAGTAAGTTGATGACCGATGTCAATGTACATTTGAACCATTCATCTTATATATATGAGTTAATTACTGTTACATACATAACATAAGAACACTCATAGAATTTAAAACCAAAGATTCTCATGAGCTGCTGCCTGAGTTTTCTAGAGATCCGCCATTATTCTTTAACATGGCTTCTTCATGGCAGTCATCTTTTCCCATTGTCTAAGCATGTCAAAACCTGATTATGCTCTGATCTACAGCTAGCTCCCTTTCACAGAGCAAAACGTAAATAATTTTCTCGCTATGGCGTCCGATTTCTAGAATTAGGCAAACCAGACAGTTATTCACACCCTTTAGGAAATATTGGGGAATATTTATAAAAGAATTATAGAAAGAATAGTTAAATAAAGTCTTCGTTCCTTAATTACTATACTTTATGCTAAGCAAGAAAGTTTACACCAAATATTATTTCTAGATTGTATTTTACAAGATAGTGACAAAAAATAAGGTCAAATTAGTTATTGACACTCTATAGATAGCTTTTAAAATTCGGACGGCATTGAAAGTACTTATTAAAAGTTGAATTATAAGATCTAAAAACTACAATCTTTCCAAAACGAGATCCTAAGAATTGCTGGATGCTCCCTGGTTTATAAGAAATAGTCATAAGAATTACTATATCAAGAATTAGACATAGAATCAATTGACGATTTCATCAAAAAATGCTACACCAGGTTTCATAGCAAGTCACCAGCGGTTAAAGGTGCAGTAGCTTTCAACATAGGAGCTCAAACAACATCCCGCAGATTGAAACCAACACTTACGCAAGACGTCCTGATGTAAACACCTTGACTATTCTATTCAGTAATTACTTCTTCGTCAGAATACCAATTATCGTTCTTATTACTAAAATTTATTCTTATTATTCCTGTATTCTATACTTTATTCATTTAGTTTGTCTTTATTATTATTCTCTTATATATACACATATTCATTTTTTTCTGTTACTTTTTACTTATTTAATTTTTTTTATTTATTTATTTGTTTTTTTTTTTTAATTTATTTAATTTAATTTATTATTTTATTATTATTCATTTTTTTTTATTTTTTATTTTTTTTTTTTTTTTATTTTTTAGCACCTGCTTTTGCCTTGTATATATCTATTTTTCCTATTTATTTATTATTATTAATTTATTTATCTTTGGTTATTTTTAGTTTTTTGCATTTTTTTATTTTTTTTTTTCTATCTCTACCTTTTAATTTATTGTTATTATGTAGTTCCTCAAAAGTTATAATAATTCTAAAAATATTATAGAACTTATCTGTTATGGGTGTCTTGCACGAGACTATACCCTTCCTTCTACTATTGTTAAAACATCCATGTAAGGCTTACCAGGCCAATCTGGAAATTAATAAATAATAAAAAAAATAGGATCTAAAAGGAATTTTATGATTCTTTTTTTTTTGTTGTTCTGTTTTTCTAATTTTTAAAATATGGTAAACTGTCTTGGGTGTCAATAACTGTTTGGTTTAATCTCTTATTACTAAACACCACATATAACTCTTACAAATATTTTAAAATCTCATCTCTTCATCCACCTATTATTTACCCAAATAATCTTAGAATATGAGGACGTATAAGTTAATAGGTATTACTTTTCAATGATTCTTATAATCCTTATCCTTGTTATTACTGACAACCAACGAGAAGGCTGATCATTATATCAGAACAATCCCATAATTACTGACAATGATAATTTATTTAAGATGAAATATTTTGTAATAAAAATAAAGTGGCTAAAATAAATACCGCACGATAATGAATAAATGTTTAGCGAACCCAAAGGTTCTATATAGACACAACCAATTTTCGACCACAAACCTCTCTTGAACCCACCTATTCAAAACCCAAATCAACAAGATCAGTTCTTAAGCATCTTCCCATCTACGTTTCGGTCAACCCCTTGGACTTTTTTTCCGACGCATACTGTCACGAGCTGTGTTAAAAAATAAGGGAAATAAAAATTAAAAAAAAAATTTTTGGAGGGGTAATATAGAAATTAGATTCTTAAAAAGCTGAGAATTAACTTGAATTTTTTATACGAATAAAAGGAATAAAACGGTTTCGGTTAGTGTATACTTACTTTGGCGATTGCTATTTTATTACTAAATGCTTTTCATTCCTTTTTTGGTCCATTATAGTATCAGTCTCTTGTGATTGTTCATTGAATAAACTTGAAAGTAAAAAAATGGAAGAAATTTTCAAAACATTTTCAACTTCGGTATTGATTAAAAATATAAACAAAAAAATTAAAAAAAGTTTAAAAAAGTTTTTTTTTTTTACACTTATACCAGAAATAGTGAATACCAACACAATTTCAGTGAAACTCTGACTATTCGGATTAATTGAGGCCAAAATTGATACCCGAAAATCCGGATTATCAGATCTACTACTGAATTCGCTAATTGAAATAAAAAAATACAGAGATATGTAATGTTTTAACTATGCATTTTATTGAATAATTAAAACTGGGGCTATTTATAAAATTATATCTATGTAGCAGTTTAGTTCGCGCTTACACTCCAAAAGTTTGAAAGTTAGGATATACAAAACTATTATACTACCAACAATTCTCTACGCATGCGAATCATGGCCACTGACGTTAAGGGAGGAACAACGCCTTAATGTTTTCGAAAATGAACTACTGCGTAGAATATTTTCCCAAAAAAGGATGAAGAAACAGCTTCACAATGCGGAACTGCGCGAGTTATATCCGGTAAATATAGTTCAAGTAATAGCAGCGCGACGCTTAAAATGGCCATGCAAAGTCGTTGGGTTTAATAATGATCGAATTCCGAAAAAAATAATCAGTTTCGAGCCGTCAGGTAAACGAGGGGTAGACCGAGACGAAGATAGGAGGATTGCGTCAGTGCCGACCTAAGGGATTTGGGTTTTAGAGGAGTGGGTCGGAGGGATGTGTGCGGTCGACGGTTGGTGGTGGCGGCATCGACCTTCGTGTTTGCTAAGCCTTTATTTATTAGTAACAGTTTAGTTAACTTGTCGGAAATCGTGGATATTCCGAAACAGAACTCATCTGCTAAGATTCGTTTTTCCTAAGGCGTTCTACTAGGGACAGTTTTTCGGACACAGTTGATATAACACGTTTTCTTTTAGGTGCCATAACACTTTTTATATACTATAAAGACACCAATCACGACGGCATTGGGCCCAGACTGAGCAAAATCCATGTAGGATGCAAGTATATTTGCTCATAACTTGACTGATATGAAGTGTGTGGGCTTCGCCCCTAATTCTGAGACTCAGTTCCAGTAGCTGCCGCTTGATAAAAACTAAAAAGACGGGACCTATCGTATTTTACGTGAACTGCGAACTACGGCCTACAATATCTGTTAATAAACTATTAAAAAAATTGTATGTAATAAAAAACATATTTTTTCTTCAAATCAATCTCGGTAATCCGTTTATATGTATATCCGTTATTATATATATCCGAAAAGTTGGAGTTTCACTATATATATGAAATCATTTATACTTTAATAAACTACAGGTTACGATTTATGATGAAATACCACTGTGCGACTCGTGTACCGTTGAATTTGATTTTGTTGTAGACGCTGCAGTTGTACAACTAACTGCTGGCGGTTGCCTTTATTACAATTACAATAACCACCGACTGCGGTCCAGCCACAGCCGCAGAAAGTTATCGCCGGGTCCTGTCAGGTGTTCTAATTTCAGCTCAGCAGCGTCAGCACTAATATATTTCTTTGGTCTACCGGCGAAACTTCGAGTTAGTAATTAAATGTTATTACCTTACATAGCTATTAAATGTACCTATCTTGGATATATATTTTAATTTGTTAATGCCAATTCTTCTCGTATCTAATCCCTACAATCCAAAATCCTTAATGTTTCCTTAGTCCAGCCGATGAGTGCTGAAATGAGGAGTGTAAAGTGCATGGAATATGCAATTATTTTTGACCTCAGGGCTTCGCTAGAATTAGTTAGGAGATAAACACAATAAAAGTACCCGTTTCTGGGGATGAGATACCGGTGGGGGGGTCCTATTTTTGGATTTTTCAATTACATCTCGAAAATGGTGGACTTTAGAACAATATATTTCAAATAAAAATTAAAGCTAATTAAATTTTCTATAAAATTAATTCAATTCATAACTTTCCAACAATCAACAGCTTTCAAGATATATGTTATTAAATATCGATACGTTTCGCAAAAATATAATTTTAACTTTTTGTCAAACATTTGCTTCTAGTGCCTTCCAAAGTCGTTTCTTGGAAAAAATGTTTTAATCAAAGTTGTAGAGCAATAAATTTACTTTGATTTATTACTTACGTTTCTGGCGCTAAAAGCAAATTTTGAACAAAAAGTGAGGTATATATATTTTTTTTCTCGAAAATTATGGATATTAAATAACGTATATCTCAAAAACCATTTAAAGTCCGATAAATATGTATATACACAATTTTATAGAAAATTTAATTAGCTTTCATTTTTATAAGTAGCATATTTTTCTATCGTCCACCATTTTCAAGATATAATCGAAAAACCCAAAAATGGGACCTTCTCCCCTCCTCCTACCTTAAGCTAATCCCCCAGGGGTGGGGACTTTTAGTATGTTTAACTTCTAACTACTAGATATAATTAAATTAAAAATAATCGCATATTTCATGCACTCTACAATAACTTTATTTACTTATTTACTTACGTACATACCAATGTCACAAATGAACATGTTAATAACTATCCAGATCCCCGATATATTGCCGACTTGTCTTGGAACAAGATACCTATCCTTACAAGACAAGCTACATACCCACTCGAATCCACTAGTCTCCCAACTTGCTTCTCACTGTATTCTTGAATAGCCTTCGAGGTGTCTCAAAAGGAGATGGTATTGAGATTCTTTCACAAGTTATTGTAATAATTTTACCGCACATTTACTTCTTCTATATATTGTATACAGTTGTAAATATCAAAAAATTGTATTGCCCATATAGTCACTACGCGTTAATTTCAATTTCTTCTCATTTGTTGCTTTCCCCTTTTCGAATTCCTCAATCGTTTCACCATTTCTCCTTTTTCTATCTTCCGACCACTTAATATCTGTTGTTTTTATTTGTTGTTCGTAGGTTTAACACTTTATTTCTGAAGGCGGCTCTCAGTGCTGCTTCTTTTGCTTTTAACTTATGTTTTTCAAAATCTTTTTGTTAATTTGTCGAATCTAAATTGTTGATAATTTCCTTTCCTAAAAGTACTTTAACATTTGTTATGACAGCATGTTGTCATCCATTAAAAAATGATTTCATGTTGTATTAAAAAAGAAAAAATAATCTTTTTCCTTATTACCTGTGTAATTTTTCTGTTTTGATATAACTCATCATCGCTCTCTTGATTCCCTGGCTTTAGTACTTCTTATAGGACTTCAAATTCTCAGTTTGACCATGCTATTATTGTGGAGTGGTTTCACATCTGTGGAGTAATGTATTATTTGATTTTCAAATCTAGATGTTTGGAAATTCAATTAACTTGAGTTACCATCATGAAATATAAGAAGATCGGTGAGCAGGAACATAAACATTGGAGGGTCTCGAGAATATAATTCTGCCAATGGCCAGTTTTTTCTCTCATGTTGAAATGTTTACGGCTCAAGCGTTCTCAATCTGTTTCACTGCCCATGGATCAGTAACGTGGCAAACCTAATTCTAATCAAGTATTCTGGGGTCTTCAGACTGCAAGTAAATATTACAAATACTTGGTTGCCGACGTGGTTGGGATCCAAAATGTCTTGGAAAAATAAAACCTAGGGTAATGAAGCCCTCAATAAAATGTATTAACTTATTTTTATATTATTTTTTGTGCCGTAATTTAATTTATATATTTGTATGCCACATTTTCTTTTATGTGTCCCTTTACCAGATCTCAAATCCTTTTTAAAATATCAAATCAATATAGTTTGGCATGAAAGATAGCTTAGAACCGACAGCAATAGCAAACTTAAAAAATAATACCTACCCCAGGAAGCAAGAACCAGGACCAAAAGAACAAGTCATGTATACAAGACTACGAATCGGACAATCAAAATTAACACACAGTTACTTATTGGAAGATAAGTTACCACCAAAATGCAGTAATCCTGACAATAGAACATATTCTTGTTGAATGCAAAAAATACTAAATGCAAAAAAAAAGGATAATGGTCAGATGAATCAAGACATTTCAACATTGATTGAAAATAACTCACATCTCCACAACCACATAATTTACTTTTTTAAACAAACAAACCTGTATAAGGTCTTATAGTTCTCAACCTGAGTATGGTGTCTCTAACCAAATATGGTGGTACATGGCACTAGAAAGTAAATAAATAAATAAATTTTATTATATCTATATCTTTATCTTATAAGATTTAATATATATCAGTATAATATTTTTTTACCATAAAAGGGAAACTAAATTTCGAATCCATCATCTTTTTAGAGACCTCATAATAGAGAGTTTTCTTGATGTGACAAAGTAATTTATTCAACCATATTAAAGCGTCGAAAATGAGAGTCTGTAAAATGGGTAATGCGTGTGTTGAAGAGAAAATAGTAGATCATCATAAAAGAATACTGTGGAGCAGGAAGTCGGAGGGTTAAAATTCATTTTTAAGCTGTTGGTAAAAGTTTAAGAACTCAAAGAACCCGGAAGTTAATAATATAAATTTTTTTACATAACTGTTTAACATTCTTCCTTTTGCTCAACAGGCGAGGAAGTTACCTTGTCCAATTTATTATAAATTGTATGAAAATATATTATATATTCATACGAGAACTGGCTACATTGAGTGATGTGTCAATATGACGGAGATGTCTATTAGAGGAGCTAAGGAAAACAAAGACAATAAATTTATAAAGAACTCTTTGAAGTTGGTAAGCTCTAGTTGTTCCGGCCCGAAACTCAAATGAAGTGTAGCTGAGGCCAAGGCGAAGGGGTGGGGGGATTTCGATGGAGTACACCAACAGTAAGTTAGCGTGTATTGAATAAGTGATCACAGAAATTTAATTGGGTGTATAAAAAAAATATGGCCGTTTCTTAAACAAATATTTGTATTATTATTTCTTTGATATAAAATAGAATTAATACTCAAAGTATAGTCCATTGTTATCTACCCTCATTACCCATCTGCTAGCCAACTGCTCGATGCCACACTAATACCATTCCTTGGGATGGCTGTCAAAAAACTCTTGGACAGCATTTTCAACTTCCGCAAAATTATCAAATTTTTTGTTATAAAATAATTTAGATTTGGCTTTTGCGCTTATTTTTTTTTTTTTAATCTAAACTTGAAGATCTAATAAATTTTTTTTGCCTTTAAGAAGATTTAACAATCACCCGTTCTTTTTGTATTTTTTTTTTTTTTTTTTTTTTTTTTTTTTTTTGCATCAAATCTTTTTTATTTTACGTAGACAATGTATTAGTAATTACAGCAAAAGAGAATGGCGTTGAAGTATCAGTTAACAACAAAGTTATAAGGCATAAATGTTTGGTTTTGAAACTTTTTTACTATAAAAGACACCTATCGGTTTAGGCTAAATCCACAACATATGGAACATTGAGGTCTTTATGGATAAGTTTGTTTGTAACTAAGTAAGGAGCAATGATGATTTTTCGAAGGATTATGAATTGTTGGAAAAATTGGATACGAGAAGAATTAGAAGGTTTAGTTGAGCCCCAAAGCTCAACTCCATATATCCAAATATGTCTTATAACTGTCATGTACATGAGTCTTTTATAGTAAATCGGAAGTTTTGAACGTTTATACAATATATACATATGCAATTGTTAACTATTAATATATCTTTAGGGACAAATTTATTTATTGAATAATTTGCAAATGGTATCATCAATTTTTGATCTGTAAGCGGATTTTTGTTTGATCAAAAACATCATTAAATTCCTGCTGGTTTCAATTTTTTTTCTAATTAATTTATAATTAAATAAAAAATATATCTGAAAAATTATTGAATATTTAAAACAAATCAGGTTTTAACCAAAATTTTATAGAACACAGTTATGCAAAATAATTTTTTTTCGTTGCTTAGGTTGATCGTAATTTGAATAATATAATCGGTTTTTTTATTTTATTTAACCTTTTTTTAGAGAGTTTTGTCTAACTTTAAAAAGAGTGTTTCATTTCTTATTATTAGGCTCTGTTATCGAATGAAAAGAATTTATTCCACTAGTCTAGGCTCTGTGTGATCACTTATTAGCAGAGATAACAGCCTGGAGCCCGCGGTCTCCCTCAGCCGCTGCTGGAACATTTATCTTCGAGTCCAGGCTACTTGGTCAGTTCCAGATGTCCATAAACCTCTTCTGGGCCATCGATCCCCGATTGGGGAAGCTATGGTATGGGTTCTAAGGAAGAAGCTGAAGAAATCATGGATCCTTCGAAAAATAATGACTTCTGGGGCCTCTTATTTACATTATTTATTTAATAAAAAAAATATTGTAAAAATATCAACGGGATATTAATTTTAATTTTAATTTTATTTGCAATGTTAAGTTGATTAAGAATTTTTTTTTTTTTGTAAACACAATACAGTCTGGGCAAGCTTAATATATAACTTACAGACATGATCTATGGCTAAAGGAAGGAAAGAGATGATGTAGGTATGGGAGAGAAAGGTCCTTCAAAAAAATTATAGGCCAATCAGAGTAGGAGATCAGTTGGATATAGGAACTAGCCGTGAGTTGTTAGTTTGGGTTTTAAGACGTAAAACCGCTAGGTCATCAATGCCTATAAACAATATTTATTTATATTTACAAAAAATCAACTTATACAGAAGGATAAAGTAACAAAAATCAACATTTTTTCTCATTATATATATATATATATATATATATATATATATATATATATATATATATATATATTTTAATATAATTTATTGTTATTTTATTCTAAAAAATATTACATCATTTCTCTATCTGACTGTACATTTTTTTCAATCTTAAGGCACTCAAGGTCCCTGAATAAATAAACATTTTATACCTAACCATTACTTAAAAAAATAAATAAAATAAAATGAATAAATAAATAAAATTGGTGTATTAAAGATTAAGGCAACATTATAAATAAGGAGTACTAAAAGATGTATTAGAAATATCAGATTATATAAATTAACTTATTGGCTTATTATTAATCACATACTTTTATTTTCATCATATTATTATTGTTGTATTTAAATTAAAATATTATTTAACAGCACAGATATATCATTATAAATAACACTCAGCACTTTTTTACTTTAAAAGTCAAACACAAAAATACGATTTAATTATGATTTTTTTTTTATTATAAGTAATATTACGATTAACTTTTTCTTATTGTATACAATAACACTTAAAGTACGTAATTGTAACAAATTGAAACAGGTATTGGGAGAAGAGAAAAGCAACCAATAAGAGGCAAAGAGCCACCGTCAAAGGATGAGTAAGCAGAGAATCCTGAGCGGATCGAAGCGATTATTTGGTTGGCTGTCATCAGTCAAACTGTCACCGATTGGCGGATCAGATATTCCCTGGCTTGCTATTGGCTGAGCCCCGCATTTGTAAAGCCCCCACCGCGTAATAAAGTCCAGTAATCACAAGTTCCTTTTAGTGTCTCATTTTATTCTATTGCTCTGTCTTCCCTTGCCTCACTCTTAGCAATTTTCTACCGAAATTCACCCTTCTTTTATTTCCCTTTAGGTTGTTTATCCTCAAGTGTACCTACAATTGTTTAGTTCAATCAACAGTTATCAAGTGAATTGTTAGGGAAAACAATGTAAAAAACGTAATGTAGATACTAAAGCTTAGTAAAGAAAAAAAACATGTCTTAATTAACCTTCCATTGGTAACGCTAATTTCCGAAACACGAGCGCTCGAGTTTTAAACGCTTTTGTCCAAATTTCATATTAAATCAAATATGTTGATCATACTATATTTAAAATAGAATATATGTGCAGTATATTTTCTACTCGAGAGGATAATATTTTGAACGTAAATGAAATTATCTTTATGTATGAAAATAAACAACAAATTTATAACTAGATAAATTGTCTACATTTTAATAACAATATTGCAGTCAAATATAATTATTTTCATTTCTAAAATGTTTCTTTTACAAAAATTATTTAAACATTTTTTTTGTTTTTATGAATGATTATTACAAATAAACAGCAGACATACCCAGGTTTTTTTTCCTCCACGTCATTCCTGGTATCAACATTGGTTTTTGTATCATAATCTAGAACTTTTCATATTTCCTCTCGACATAAATCCAATTTTTATTTTATTGCAAGTTCTTTTTTCTTTCTTGCCCATCTCCTGCAAAATTCGGGGAATGTTTTCCGATTTTACAAGTTCCTAACTAATGAAAACGTACCGAATAATTAATGTTTCACTCATTAGTTTTGAACCTTTACAAAACATAAAGAAAAACATTTCTAGTAATGATAAAGATGTCTATAGAACATTGCACTGCTTGGTACAACTCAAATCCTTTCTATATTTTCATTATAGAAATTTAAAAATTGAATTTTTTGACCACCATGAGGTTATACTTCTATATTATATATATACTACCAAAGTAGTTACTGAACAATTTTTTATTTCCCAATAGATTTCTGTAAAATCTTTTAGCACTTAGATTATTATTACTTAATATTTAAACTGATTATCAATTAATGTAAAATTTACAATTAATTTCACTAAGTCAATTATTACAAACTGTAATTTTATATTATTATAATATTGATCTTTTGTACATGAAAAGTTTAGAAACTACTTCGTTTGGGAAGTAAATAATCTTAAAAGATATATAAAGGATCTCTCTCTCTCTCTCTCTCTCTCTCTATATATATATATATATATATATATATATATATATATATATATATATATATATATATGGTTAATACTTCGTTTTGACTATTTGTAACCAAAACGAGGTACTTTAAAGAAGTTCTTACCACATGTATAACGATGTACAATGACTCCGAATGTATCATGTAAAAAAATAACGTGGAAAAAGCTTGATTGAAAAATATAACTACTTGTCTCTAATATCATAAAATATCAGAGCATGTATAGGTTTAATTTATCAATAAACCAATGACATGCAAACATAATACGTTGATAATAATATTCAAGACTTAAGCGACAAGAAACTGCTCGTCGTTACAGACTACTTCAACATTTACTAGACAAACGATCAGACCTCCCAATTCATTACAAAAGATTTATTTACATGACTGTGGTTAGACCTATTTGGAAGTACGGAGTTAAGCTTTGGGGCTCTACTAAACCATCTAATTCATCTCGTATCCAATCCCAAAATCCTTCGAAAAATCCTAAATGCTCCTTACTTTGTCACCAATAAGGTTATCCATAAAGACCTACATGTTCCATATGTTGCTGAGTTAGCCCACATCAGATATCTATCCTTTCATAGTAAACTTCATTACCACACTAATGCTATAGATGCTCAACTTGCTTCCCACTCACTCCTTAATAATTCAACGAGGTGTCTAAAAAGAAATTGGCCTAGTTCTTTTCAAGTTTTTACATGTTATTTTAATTGTACACATTTACTGCTTGTGTATATATATATAGTGTGTTCGGAAGATCATTGGCCAAAGAAGTATCTCGGGTAGGTATGTTCATTTTTAACCTATTTAAGGTCACATACATATATACAAATTCTTACGGTTTTTTTAATGGATTTTTTTGAAAAAAAAAAAAAAAAATGGTCAAAACCAAACATTTATGCTTTCTAACTTCGTTGTTTACTGATACATCAACGCCATTTTTTTTTCTTTTTTTTGTAATTACTAATACATTTTCTATGTAAAATAAAAAAGATTTGATGCAAAAAACAAATGCAAAAAAAAAAAAAAAAAAAAAAAAAAAAAAAAAAAAAAAAAAAAAAAAAAAAAAAAAAAAAAAAAAAAAAAAAAAAAAAAAAAAAAAAAAAAAAAAAAAAAAAAAAAAAAAAAAAGCAAACAGCCAAATCCAAACTATTTTAAGACTAGACCTAAACTTGAAGTTCTTAATTTTTTTTTTTTTTTTTTTTTTCTTTAACAAGATTTAACGGTCTCCCTTTGTAATCGTTATCAGCTCATTTACTTGATGTACATATTTGTATAGTTGTAAATTTCAATAAATTGATCTATATATATGAAAAAAAATTTAAATTTAAATAAAAAGAAAATAATAAAGATTAATAATCGTTCTCATATATATATATATATATATATATATATATATATATATATATATATATATATATATATATATATATATATATATTATTATACAATGTTTACGCTCTGGTACAGAGGCTGAGAATATAAGAAAGAACACTTACATAAGCTAAAGTTATTGAGTTAAGAAGAAAACAAAACGAATGAATTAAGCAATAAAATAGTTTTATTTTATTAAATATTTTAAAATTTACTCACCAAATTAGAGATCTGCACCTCCTGTAAATAAAATTAATGCAATTAATAATAAGATGAGAAGTTAATCCATTTTTAAAAAATAACATAGACAAATGCATTAATCCATATATATGATATATTTAATGAGTCTCAAATAGTTATTAAAGTTGATGTATAAGCTGAGGTGGGTCCACAATGTGGAGGACTACATATTAAGACTGGGTCTGAGAGGGTGAAAAGGATAGCGGAAGATAGAAAGGGGCTGACTAGGGCTCTAGTGCTTAATATAATGATAATTCATAATAATTGCAATAATTATGAGTGAACAAACTTTACATAGAAACAAATAAAAACTATAGAAGAAAAGGTGTAAAAATGGGCACTCATTCCTAGTGGCCATAGGATGTACTGAAAACTGGTGGCGAGTACTGTTGATAGAGCCATTTGCAAAAATAAGATAGAAGTAAGCAGTTGGAACCATTTTTTTAAGTTAGAGACGCAAGCTTTTTGGGTACATGTGATAGTCGCCCCTTTTCTTAGGTGGGGTTACCGTAAATATGATCATCTTTTCTTGGTGTGAATATCGGTCCCCCATTTGCCCAGGAACTTCAAGTTCAATATCTCTGTATGATAAATCTCCTGTTCCCAACATTGAGAAGAGAACCACTACTCGCGGACCCAAAGTAGCTAGGTCCAGGATCAGTTGACCAAGTCGCTTGACAAATGTGCTTTCTAAAAGACATCCTTAAGTTTTCCCGGGTTAAGAGAAACGACCAGGGGTAGAGGTGGGATGACGAAAGGCCTTCAAAAAAGAAAAGTCCACCCATGCAATGATATGATTCATTCATGATCATCAGAATCATAACACAATAATGATCCTTCCTTTGTGGACAGTGATGATGATATCAACCTAGATGTCTGCGGTGGGAATACCATAAACCATACTCAAATGAACTTGCATTTTTTGTGATACGGGTGAAATGCGCTATGTGCCAAATGTGTGTACACTTAAATTGTGCCGGGGCTAAAAAAGCCAGTTATGGTTGGGTTTCTTTAAATCACTATTTTTTTTCTGTACTAAATAAATTCTCTCTCTAATGCATTCATTCCTGTCTCTATCTCTTCTTGTTTTTCTAGTTACTCCCTAAGAAATTCATTTCGGATGCGGTTATCAGACTTCGAAGCTTTTCCTTTAGGACCCAGCTTTCGGTCCCATCACAGAAGGATTGGAAGGTACACTGTTTTGAAGATGAATAGTAGGGTCATTCTCATAGTCTCAGCTAAAATTAAAAAAAAAATTATATTTTTAAAGTTGCTTAAATTTTTATTATTTTTGAGTTTTCTATTATAATATACCTTCTATTTATTGAATTCCCAGGTGGGGCCGATTTCTTTTTTCTATTTACCACTGTTTTGAAGCATTTTATAGAGCTTTTCATAGAAACGCTCTTGACCGTTACTCTTTCTTTAAACATTTTTTTTCGTATTAAAAAATTATTAATGTCCTCAAATGGATAAAACTAAATAAATAAAATAATAAAATTTATTATTGATACATAAAAAATTAAAGTAATAAAAAAATTGTGATCAATTCTGGAAGAATTTTACAAAAAAACAGTTTAGTTGTTCAACTATTATATTGAATGAGATTTAATTTTTAATATTTCTTTTTAAGGCATAACTATATGTGCATGTCCATACCGACCCTCAGTTGAGGGTCGATATGGACATGTACTTGTTACTATGTGAGGGAAATCACAGTTATCCTGAAGATGGAGCAATGTTCTCCGAAACTTTTTTTTTTTTTCTCTTTTTTTTTTTTTTTTTTTTTTTTTTTTTTTTTTTTTTTTTTTTTTTTTTTTTTTTTTTTTTTTCTTTTTTTTTTTTTTTTTTTTTTTTTTTTTTTTTTTTTTTTTTTTTTTTTTTTTTTTTTTTTTTTTTTTTTTTTTTTTTTTTTCCCTACCTTGCCTTTTCAGGCATACGGGGTTTTGACGGCAGCGGTTTCAAAATGTACTCTGAAACATGTTGAAGAAAAAAAAAGATAAATAGGAGTTATGCCTTAAAAAGAAATATTAAGGTTTTGTTATTTTGAAACCCCCCCCCCAAAAAAAAAAAATTAAAATTAAGTCAGTGATGTTTCTGCCTTATAAAAGTGTGGGTAAATAGGTATATAACCCAAATATAAAATTTTACGAAATTCGATTGAGTCGTTTGTAAGTGTGAATCCCCCCCCCCCCCCCCAAAAAAAAAAAAACTTAAATTAATGATGATGCACCCTTATAAAAATGTGTTGGTAAATAGGTATATAGCCCAAATATAAAATTTTACGAAATTCGATTAAGTCGTTTGTAAGTGTGACCCCCCCCCCCCCCAAAAAAAAAAAAACTTAAATTAATGATGTTTCACCCTTATGAAAGTGTTAGGAAATAGGTTTATAACTCTGATATAAAATTTGACGAAAATCGGTTGAGTTGTTTCGAAGCCCGATTCCGCTCCCCCTCAACCCCCCGCCAAAAAGGAACTCAATTCAGTGATGTTTCATACGTATAAAAGTGTTGGTACATTAATATGTAACAATTTAAAATTTAAAAAAAAAATTGGTGTGACGGTCGTGAGTGTGACGGTCTTGAGGAACCTCCCTTAAATTAATGTTAATTGCAACACCAAAACCTTACCTAAACGGCTAGTTTGATTAATCAGTTGTATACATCTACAAATAATCAAATATGGAGTCCAGGAGCTTTTAAAAAATACGAATCATTTTAAAAACGCGTGACGGTCGTGAGTATGAAAAAGCACGAGGAAGAAAACTTACCCTGTATTGATGCAAATCTTAGAAAATACACCAAAATATGTCTTCCAAACACATCACTTATGAAGATAACCTCACGAATTACTCTGTAGATAGCAATAATTAGCACTAGCTAATTCTTGTAGAGAATATTTAAATAACTATTTAGTGTGACGGTCGTGAGGCCAAACCGAGGGACAAAAGGAAAACGGAATTTTCAGTTTCCCTTTATAGTTTAAAAATGTTTAAAAGCATGTTAATTTATTCTTCAATATATGGTCTCATACTCTAGAAAATAAAAACATAAGTTTTCTAAAAATAAATACTTAAATAACTTTCTTGAAATCTCATACTATAGCTAGAGACAAGTGAAAGTTATGAGTTTATAAGCCTTTTTGTAGCTATAGAAAAATAACAAAAATATTTTTCGAAACTAGGCTGTATGCGCCAACTTTAAGGGGTCGGTGTACGTTCAAATCCACCAAAAATATTGATTTGGAAGTTTTAGTTCCATCTTAAGTCCAGCAGGACAGTGAAAAATCACTGCCATGAGAATGGCCCAGTAGAGAGATACTCAATATAAGTTCCATCCAGGATTTACTCGAGAAGAGACAGCTGCAGTGGTTTGGTCTCACGTCTGCAGAATGGAACAACACCGTGATCCAGCCAAATCTATGGAATATCACACAAATGAAAAGAAACAAAGAGGACGTCCTAGAACATCATATATGGACCACATGGAAAAGCTAGGACAGAAGAGAGGGAAATAATTTCCAGAACTGAGAGGCTTGGCAAGAGACAGGGAAGTCTGGAGGAGTGGGCTGAGTGCACCCCTCGCTAAAAAGTACTATGGGGGAAAGTGGACGAAGAAGAACAAATAAATTTCGTATTATTTTATCATGTTTTTTAAACTATTTTTGGAGAATGTTTCGAAGAGGGCCTATATCTACACTCCCATTTTTCTAGTGCTCTTCAAAAGCTTTTCGTAAGTCGTTGTTTTTGAAATAAAATAATTGACGTTAATCATTTTTTTAATTTTATTTATTTATTTATTTTTTTCAGAAACTTGTTAAGGTTGTTAATGTAAGTCAAAAATCAAAATTTTTCATATTTACACCTTTTCCTCTACGCTTAATTTAGTATCGAAATCAATTGGTTAAACCTCTAGTAGATTCGCTTTTTCATGTCCGGCTTAAGAAAAATAAAATCGATTCTAAACAAATTTTATATATTTAACCTATCTTTAAGTTTTATTTCTGATACATTGTTTTCCGTTCGTAACTGAGCACTACTATAGAATACTACACTCCAATAGTATCATAAAAATACTAGATGGTCCTATTTTAGATAAAATATTAAAAGTTGCACCGAAATAGAAAGAAGCGTTTTGTGAAAAATATGAATAGGGAAACTGAAATCGTTAAATTATTTTCAGAAAAGCGATTAAATTTGATGATAGTAAATCGCTGGAATATTTACGAGAAGCGACGAGGATTCCAGTTTCAGGAAACAGATTGGCTTGTGCAATTCGCAATTAACAGCCGCGTACGAAGGTATTAATTACTGTCGAGTACAGTAAGCTCTCGATCGTCAGGGGCACTAGGTGATATCCCGTTCTATGGGGAATACGCAATATTCTCGGAAGAGAACATAACAAAAAAATATTTTAAGCGATTTAAAAAAAATAAAATAAAAATAAAAGATCTAAAATTAATTTAACAAAAACAATTTATAGCATGTTTCGCTGTGTGTTTAATTATATACCTAAATGGTAAACTTATTCCACCGTTCAAATTTAACAAGAAAACGAATCAACAGTTGTACCTAGTTATTTCTTGTTCTAGGTTGTCCACGGATGGCCCGAAAAACAGATAATATTTACTGTATAACACTTTAACACTATGGATAAATTGAAAAATTGTTTACTTATACATAGAATATTTTTTGTATCATGACACCCAGTTTCCACCATTAAAACAATACTACGTTCAAACAGTATTGTATTCAGATAATATACATGTATATTATATATCTCATAATCATGCCAATGTTACTGGTGGATATGGTATCGACTAACTAAGGTCTAGTTAGTCACTAGTTATATCTACCATTAACTTTGGCATGATTATGAGAACAATATAGTCTCGAAACGTTGCCAAAAAATAGTTGTTTTTATTTATTGACTGAACCTCAAGCACCTTACTAAACATATATATATATATATATATATATATATATGTATCAATAGTAAAATTTACGGTAGTTCAAATTAAAGTGTACAATATAAAGTGACAGAAACGAGGTTTGCCACAACATTACTTATTTGTTTAGAAATCAAAATCCAACCTGATAATATCAACAAAATTATTTCTGCCAAATTGAAGTTATTACAAAATCAAAATGTCGATCCTTCGCTTTTTAACTTTTTTTTTTTTTCGTAAATATATGATTCATGGGCTTTTAGTTTTAAGGACTTATAATATAGTCCATTTTCTTAATAGTTTCGATTACCAATTCAGCAACTCTTACATTAAAATTAAAAATTGGATGTCAAATTATCTTTTTGTATGATTTTCAACCACCTAATCTGTACAATGGTGCCAGGGTAAAAAGTACTTCCATGCGTGGTAATATCACCGAAGAAATAACGCTCAATTGCACTCTTCAATACAAGATTGTTGCCGATAAACTTATAAAACTTAACTTATTATTTAAAATTATCTAGGTTTTTAATACGCTTTTATTAACTTCACTTGTATGTAACGTAATCTTGCATCGTAATTTTCACCAATTTCCAGCTATCTGATCATCTAGAAAGTTTGCACACGTGTCAAGAACCAATGACAATACAAAAATTGCACAAATTTGTGATTCATTATGTTCCAGATGGGTCCTGAGAATAAAATATCAAAAATGTAATTACATTTGATAAGAGGAAATTTTTTGGGGGCATAAAACCCGAATATTTTTGCATTTTTTTTCAGATTTTTACAAAAAAAAAAAAATACTTATTCACAATAAATGTGTTATTCACAAAATTGAAGTTTATTAAATTGTGCGTCTAAAGACATCTCTTAAGGTGTTTAGATTGTCCCGATTGTCAAAAATCGAGGAATTTCGCCAACTTTCTCAAAAAGTTAGTTTTGGTCATGGTTAAGAGTCGAAAATGCAAAAATGGCTAATCCAATAAAAAAATGAAGATCATTAGATTTTGTCTAAGATAGATTTAGTTCGGTTTGCTATTAAAGCGTGTTTTTTTTTTGTTTTGTTATTTTAGTTTTTTAAACTACAATTTATATTTACTTATGAGTGTGACGGGGAAACAAGTAATTTAATAAGCGAATATTAGTTTTTAAAGGCATATGTACTAAAAGTAACAATTGCTAATAGTAAGAGTATAAGGACACTGTTTTACAGATCTGCCAGGATCTTACGATTTTTTGAGGCAGAAGGACAACCTTGGCCACTCTCTCCTTCCACAATTAGAATTAGTTTTCGTCCTTAAGGATACTGTTTAAAGATGGCGGAATTTTATTAGTTTTTTGTCATTAAGGATAATATATTTTTAACGGTTTGTAACTTATCCGAAGGATAGCTTCCGCCATTGTTGTCCTTGAGGATACTGTTTTGATATATGTAACGGTCTTAATATGGCGGAAGGATAACTGCCGCCAATGTTGTCCTCATAAGGACACTGTTTTGAAATATTCGACATTTTAATTGTTTTTAAGATGGCGGAAGGATATTCCGCCTTTGTTAACTGATTCTACGGGAGGCTGGAGATAGTTTTTATAGCTAGTGAAAGTAAAGAGGAAATTATACCAAAAAAAACAACATATATTTCATTGTATTAAGTTTTTTTTTTTTTTTTTTACTAATTTTCATAAAATAGTAAAAAAAAATAAAAAAATAAAATAAACAACCGTGTCCAATAAGTTCAAGTATCTTTATCATTTTTTTGGGGGTGTTCAAAGATGGATGTTCCAGGATGAGGGGTTAAGGGCACACAAATCCAACACATGAAAACTAAGACACTTCTGCTAGAGAACAAGAGCCTGAAGAATATTGACTGAAGAAGACTTATTAAAAGGATGGCTCGGTTGTTCCTTTATTATCGCCTTCCCTCCTCCACTTATTACTCCGCCCCCCCCCCTCACAGAATTATCGGCTCCCCACCGTCAATAATGAGAATTGGAAATTAGAAAAAAAAAAAAAAAAATTAGTGTTAGCGAAGGTATTATTCCCCACCAAGTAACTTTTTCATTTGGAAATGATTTCTTAAAAAGAACTTCCCCTTTCGTTCTGTATTCAACATTCCCTCGAGTTTTTCTAGCAGTCTTTTTTTTTTTCTTTTTATTCAAATGTTAGAAAGAGCAGCTGTTAACTTGGCGCAATGATGATAAAATAATTGAAAACAGTAACAATTGAACGATGAGAAATTATGCTCTGGCTCAGTATAAGGAAAACAAGTATAAGGAAGTTATCCTTCCGCCATCTTAAAATTGTTAAATATTTTAAAACAACCTATACCTACTTACTTAAACTCACTCATATGGACATATGCCACACTAATATGAGAAACCGAAAAAAATATGAACCTTAAAAAATTGAAACATTTCAATCAAAAATACTTAAAATAATCACATAATCGCCTTGGTACATTTTAAACCACACGTTTAACTCAGATTTACAAGTACCCGCAGTCTAGAAACATACAGAAGATACTACGTCAGGACATAATAACATACTTATTAAGGATGTGGCCACGTCTGACGAACCAGGAAATACTCCTAGAAGGTTGAAAAAAAAGCTAGATTTTGATCGAGAGATTGGCTCAAATTGATCTTTTTTTCTTTCAATACATGCCAGAAGTGTAGTACTGTTGACTGCTATTTTCTCTTACGCCTATAAGGCCTGTGTTATTGAACTTTCAGCGAATTCACTTATTGTTACTTTAATAACAGGTGTGAATAAAAAAAATTGAAAGAGAAAAAATTATGAAATCGTGATGAAAAGAATGTTGTGATTCTATACATTAATAAAACTATGAAGACATTACAACCTATCCAAACAAGTTCATTAAGCTCCAACTCAAGTAGCTAGGATTATGATTCCCTAAATTAGTCCACTCAATAAACATACTGTAGTGTGCATGGAATATGCAAAAATTTTGACTTCACATCTTCGTTAGAAGTAAATAGAAGGTAAACATATTGTATGTGTCCGCCCCTGGGGGTGAGCTAACGATGGGGGGGGGGGGGGAGAAGGTCCGATTTTTGGGTTTTTCAATTACATCTCGAAAACCGTGGACTGTATGAAAATATGCTACAAATAGAAATGAATGCTTATTAGACTTCCTATAAAATTGGTTCTTTACGCATTTGTCAAACCTCTAACGGTTTCCGAGATATAGAATAGAATAGAATAGAAAGAAAACTTTATTCTTGGACCAAGTGCCTTAAGAATAACATTAAGTAATACAAAGTAAGATCATAACTGGCCGAGGGGCTGTTAAAAATAAAACAAAATAGGTAAAATTAAATACAAATATGTATGAAAAAAAATTAGAGAGAAAAACTAGAAAAAGAAAAAACTATTAATAAAAAGAGAGTGAAAAAATAAATAAACAAAATAGATGTTAATATTGTAAACAAAATAGCAGAAGTGAAAAAAAACAAACAGAAACTTAAAGAAAAATAAAAGATAGAAAATCAAAAAATATCCTTACAAGAAATCAAAACATTATCATAGTCAAACTATAATTTTTGCTAATGTTTTATGTCTGACGGTCTTAGTAAATAAATTAGACCATTACATACATAGTACATACATCCTTATAATCAGAGAGCGTCGGGTTGGAGGGAAAGAAGATGGTGAAAGAGTAGTGTTTTGAATGTTTCAAGGGAAGAAGGATTGCGGATACAGGGGGGGGGGGAGGGAATTCCATAGAGTAGAGGATCGGACAAGGAAGGAACCTTGGAATGCAGTACTTCTGTGGGATGGAGTATAGAGATCGATGAGATCTTGTATGCAGTGATTTGATAGCAGACTTGAATTTCAGGTTACTGTAAATAAAGGGAGGGTGACGGGTGTTGATAACTTGGAATAGGTAGGAGCCAAGGGAGTACTTTCTGCGGAAGGAGGGGAAAAGCCAATCTAACTCAGTGTAGAGATGAGAAACATGGGAACGTCTCGAGGTTCCGAAGACAAACCTAATGAAGCAATTCATGATGCGTTTTAATCTGTCTTCAAGAACCGTCAAGAGCCCGCCATATATCACGCAACCATAGTCTAATTGGGGGAAGATAAGGGAGGATACTAGAAGTCTGCGTGTGGGGAGGGGAAGGAGGTGACGGGAGCGGTGAAATAGTTTTAGGATACCGATTGACCTTCGGGAGATTTGTGCAATATGGGATTTCCAGGAGAGGGTTTGATCAATGGTTAAGCCTAAATTTTTAACAGAGGAATGGAAAGTTATTGGATGACCATTAAGGAATAATGTGGGAAAGATATACGATATAGAAAATCGATAATTTTCGAAAAAAATAATTTTGACCTTACTTTTTACTAAACATATGCTTCTATTACCTTCCACGATCATTTCTTAGAAAAAATATCAAAATCAAAGTTGTAGAGCATTTAATTTATTTTAATTAAATATATACGCTTGAGGCAAATTTTTGAAAAAAAAAAAAGTATGGTAAACATTTTCTTTTTTTGATATCTCGAAAACCGTTGACAAAAATGTGTATAAAAAATTTAATAGGAAATTTAATTAGATTTAATTTTGATTCGTTGCATAGTTTTTTATAGTCCACTGTTTTCGAGATATAATCAAAAAACCTTCTTCCCTCTCCTCACCAATAGCTCACTCCCAAAGGCGGGGACTTTTAGTATGTTTACCTTCTAACTATTCCTAACGAAGATATGAAGTCAAAAATGATCGGATATTCCACGCACTCTACTACCCTCATTTCAGCACTCATTGACTGGTCTAAATAGAATTCAAGAGCGCATTGCAACCTCTAGCCTGTAATGTTCACAAATTTTGTTTACTGTTAATTCACGGCTTAGTATCTGTGAAGTTGACTTGAGGAAACTGCTTGGAGGAAAACAAGGCGCGAAGGTACGAGAAGGAAGACGAGAGGGTGGAACAAGCGAGGTACCCCGAAGGCTAATTGCTAATTATTAGAGTTGTGAGTTGACGGGGCTTAGTGGCCAAGTTGCTAAGTGTCCTATAACTTACTTTATATTGCTACTCAGCTTGAGGGGAGTTCTTAGTCTGTGTCACAATATTAACTCAACTCAAACGAGTACGTGTACTCATACAGTCTTCAAAATTGAGTTTAACCAATGAATTGATTTCAGTAAAGGGGTGTTTCTTCTTTTCTTACAATAGTGAATACTAGAAATAAATATTTACCTGAGTTCGAAGAAAAAAGATGTAGATTAGATAACAACTCCAATCCCAATACATCTCGTATCCAATCCTTACAATCCACAATCCTTCGAATAATCCTCAATGCTCCTTACTTTGTCATCAATAACCACTCAATTATTTCTCAACTTTATTTCTAATTTCTCAACTTGCTTCCCATATCATTCCCGATAATCCTCCGAAGCGTCTGAAAAGAAGATAGCCCAAAGAACTTCCAGTGTAGAATTTTTATTGAAGTGCTACTGATGAGTAGTTCTTTTCAAGTTTTGACATGTTATTGTAATAGTTATCAACACATTTACTTGATGTATATATTTTGTACAGTTGTGAATTTCAATAAATTGATATTGAAAAAAAAGTCTCACAATAAGATTCATGTAAGCAACCATCATCAAACCTCTTTGGAAATATAGTTTTGGAAAGAATAAACTATAGAAAAGTATAGAAAAAAAACTGTGGACAGGAAAAGGTTTTTATTTTTCACAAACTATTAGATTGTTCCAGAATCCGATTCCCCCAATTCACAAATCTTAATTTTTATGCTACTTTTAATGAAGTTATGCCTTTCAGGCTCCGATTGTTATTGATTTGGCCAAAATCAGACAAAGACCTAATTCTATTCGTGACTGATATAAAACCAGACTTCGAAATATTTTTATTAAATTTCACCATTGGTGTTTGGCAATGCCCACTGCTCCTCTCATGTTTTCGGCTATAGCACACTCCTTTTACCTCCAATGGCTCATAAACTAGTCACGTGGTGAGAAAGAAGCAAAAGGATTTCTTGGAGACCGGCTTACCCACAGTGCGGGAAAGCTGGTTTAAGTTCTATAACAGCTATAGTAAAAAAGATAAAAGTAAGTTGAAACTTTGAACTTTTCGTTAGGCCATTTTTGATCATTTACCTAATTCTTGTAATTATTCTAAAAATACCATTTGTGTCAATTTAGATGTTTTAAAGACATTAGGAAGAACAAACCAAATTTTCATAATACAGATTTTCAAAATCTTTCTTTGATGGTTAATAGTTAATTTGTTTTCATTGTAATTTAACCTATCCTCTTCTTTAAGACAACCACCGATAAATATATTATTTATGTAAAAAATCATTTGATAGGGTACAAGTTGACTGAGAAGTATTTAAAGATGTGGATTGTTGGGGTATGCAGTCATGGATAACAAAAATAAAAAGGCATTATAAATTAAAATATTATTTTTAATTGATGTGTATCAATCACCATAGCAATCCACATTTTTAAAATCAGTTACTTTTTTTCTTATTGACTTTTATTTACCGTACACTATATTATTATATTTGGTTTTCTCCATGATAGAGTGTTGCTATGATACATTAGGTTTACTTTATTATTATTTTTCCATCTGCCTTTATGATGTTCTATATATCATATATGAAGATATGATTAAAACGTAGAAAAATTAAAAATATCTTTTGAACGTTTCAACAATACTTAGTTTTTAATCCCATTGTTTGATCCCTCTCTATAACTTGTATTATATATCCATCCAGTCATCATACACACTTCTTCAATCGTATTAAAGAAAATACAATCATATCTCTCATCATTAGGCTTTTGCTAAGATGCATCTTGTTTAGGTTACGTTTATGTTTCCATCTGCCATGAAGATGGTCATCAAAGATATGGCCATAATGTTGGAAGATTAAAAATATGTCTTGTTAATTTCAACAATGCTCATTTTAAAACCCGTTGAGTGATCCCTCTCAATAGCCTGCATTACTATTTTCTTTATATATGTATATGTATATTCTTATTATTATTTCGTTGATTTGTTAGTAAATAAAAGATGAATGTGTACTTGAAAGTGCTGCTACTTAATGCCCCTAGTTAAGGAAAATTGTAATATTTATCGGAATAATTTTTTTTTTTTTTTTTTTATAAAATTAAAATATTATAATAAATCTATAAAACGTATAATTTAATAATTAGTAAAACACAATTAATTGATTGAGATAATTTATTTATTTTATTATATTGACAATTATTATTGACAATAGCTCCACTTATTACTTCACACCTGGTTGAATCCTAATTAAGACGGAGTGGAAATGTAGTGGAAGGATAGTAGAAGGATATTAAGAAGAGGAGAAAGGGCGGCTATTGATGGAAGGAATTCTTTCCCCTTCAAAGGCACCCGTAATGAGTCCTATGTAAGGACGTAAGGAACTTTTCCAGGACAAAGTTAAAAGAAAATCTGTAATGAGTGATCTTCCCTACATTAGGGCTTCGTCCTCAAAGGGCTTGATTAATTTTCATTCATTCACCTCAAAGATATCGATTTCTTTTCACGGCTCACAAGTAACGAATTTTTCTAGATTTTTCTGGCCGGGGCCCTTTGAAGATTTTTTTTTTTTAATTTTTCGTCGTCGGGAAGGGGTCATGATCTGATCAAGAAAGGGTCTTGGCGATGCCAAGGATGTATCAGCCGCAAAAGAGCTCAATACAGTTTAATCATTATTATCATCAAGGCACTGAATAAGAAACTTTACACAAGTTTGTCAGCTGATTTAAAAAAAAAAAAAATCGGAAAAATTTTAATTAAACCTTTATTAGGATTGATAAAAATATATCAAAAACATATTAAAACATATATTAGTAAACACTAAAATGCCTAAAAATTACTCTTACCCATGATCAACATCAGCACAATAAATTAATAACTCATTATTGTGTTTCTACTTACCACATCTCCAACCATCTTATCATTATAGTGATATTCTTTTTTTTTAAATATATATATATATATATATATATATATATATATACAGTCAAAACAAAAAAGATAAGTCGAATAACTCGGAAGCCAAAGTGAAACTCATTTCCCGATCACGTTTATATGATGAATTGTATTCGTTTACTCAAACCAGTCTATCTTAACGCTATCCTCAGCTTATAACCCAGTACTGTTTCACTTCGGGGACAAGGCGGACATTTACAGTGTTGATTGTTTTTGATAAGCCATGAATTTCGTAGGACACTATCATGTTTCTTCTTTGAAATAAATAACTGAACTAAGGCTTTTTTTGAAGAAGTCCAGTGTTATTAAACAAGCTTAGAGAATGCTCTAAAGGGATTATTAAGTATTGGTGAATAATAAATAGCATTAAGATATTTATAGACTTTTGAACTCTGGAATTTGATAAAACGGTCATTTTTTTTTTTTTTTTTATACGCCCTATTAAATCACAAAACTCAGTGTATTCAATAACGCACACAAGTTGAATGTACATGTTGTATTATGATGCGTGGAGCGGCACAACGGAGGGACAAGGCTGTTTATAAGATATAGGGGCAATTACAAGGGACCCAGTGACAAGTTGGACAGTAGTTGAAAACTGCCATTAGAGTTGGTCTGTATTCAGTGCCCGCCCTAGCAGCTATTTCACTGACCCCCTGCTTTGCATGACTTACACCAGTCAGTGGACTCTCTGGGCCACAGTAGTTTGGTCTGCTCTGGCTGCGTGTCAAAGTTTATCTTCTCCCATCTCCTCAACAGATAGTGTAATTCCAAAGTGAGTATATAAAATCAGTTAGGTTTGAAATTATTACTGAAAAAAATAATCAACCTTCAGAATTAAATCCTCTCCTATTCACTAATCCTAAAAGAATCATCTTATACTGAAAGTAATATACCATACTTCAATGTATGGGGGATAGTTTCCACCATGGGATCTATTTAGTCAGTGCTGCATGGAGTACAACACACGACCGCTTTCGTTCTGGTTCGTTATAATTTTTTTCCCCCCAATAAATGGTGGGGTCAATCCCTAAGTAATATGTGATGAAGGAAAATGAAAAGCCTCTTCTACGCAGAAATGTTTGATAACATTACCTTTTACGAAGAAAAACATTCATTCCATAACCAAAATAACTTCAAGGGATTTTACCAATTAAAATATCTAGAACCATAAGCTTCAGCCTCTAATTCTACGAATCCTCTGAGCAACCTCTGTAGATGATCAAAGAATACCTCAGCGAATATGACGTAAAAAAGCACCCTGGTATGTATGCAACATAACTTTACATACTGGCCTACTACAAACGATTCCACAAAAAATTACATGGACATCCTAATACATTCTTCAAGAACATGGCCACAATACATAATCCCGACAACACCCATAGAAGGCTAAAAAAGAGCTGGATGAGAGACTCCTAGACCAAAATACAAAATAAATAAAGACAGAAGGTAACGCTGAGTTCTGCTCCCCCTCATGCCTTTCACGCCATTTTCTTTCTCACAACTCATTCACTGTTTGTCAAATTGTAATAAACAGGTTTAAAAAATACATATAAATTAAAAAAAAAAAGTAAATAAACAAAAAGTGCACTCTTATTTTTTTTTTTTTTTCAATAGTTGTTCATAAAACAACCATTTTAGACATAAAAATAAATATATTCTGTAAAAATTATCTCTTTTTAATTTTTTATTATTCTAAATCATAAACTTATTATTATTTAGTATTATTCTCTGAGGTATCATAATGTATTCTTTCTTTAAATATTGAATGGTCAAAATGTTTGATTTCATAGATGTACTATAAAATACGGTCAAAACGGAGAAAAAACAGAGTATTATAATTTGTAATTATAATTATAATTTGTAACCGCTTGTGCAACGGGGAAAGGTTACAGATAGTTACCAATAGTTCCAAAAACAACTCGTTAACACAAAGACACCATCAGTAATTTTCCAACTCATTGAAGTTTTACAGGACCACTGAAGAGATACTGAGCGAGTCATATACCACTTAGTTGTTAATCGATGTTTTTAAAAATTGTCAAATAGGCAAGAAGAGTAAATTGCTAATGAAATAAAACAAAAACATAAATAAATAGAATAAAAAAAAGATCTCAGCTTTTTAAATTCGAACAATTTTTTTTCTGGAATGTACAACATAAATTAGCCTGAGTGTCGAAGCTTTAGCAGAGGTGTTAACCGAACACTTAGACCAAAGCGCTTCTGATAATAAAGGGATAATTAAAAGTTTTTTCCAGGTGAGAGCTAGAGAGGAGGTCCAGGAGAGGAAGAGGTCCTGGAAGGAAGTTTTTCATTAGAGTGGCCGCAGTAATATTTAACATCCTGTCTCAGCTGAAGGGAAAATAATTTCGTTATATGATTTCCCAGGAGTCACCAGGTAATTACGGCTTCAAAGAAATACCTAACCCACAATCGACCACTTATTTATATTTCCCATTTACTTTTTCATAAGGTTATCTTCAGTTGTTACTGTTTCTTTGTTTAATAGCTGCAAAATAAAAAGAAAATATTGTACATATATTTCTAACCTTATTTTTTTTTCATTATTATGAAAATTAATATTGTTTTTGCTTCATGCCTAAAAAACTAATTTATATCGCGTGATCATGAAATGTCACAAAGCATAATTTTCTATTCCACATTAGGTCCCGAGACCATCTTTTCAGACGACTCGGAATGTTATCAGGAATTCACCTAAAACCAAGTTGAAATTCTTGTTGATTTTAATGGTTATGGAGTTTACTATGAAAGGATAGGTAGGGCTGGTTAGGGCTAAATGAACAACATCAAACAACAAAATAACCGGTACATTTAGCTCTTTGAGGATATGTTTTTTTTTGTTACAATGTAAGGAACATAAAGGGTTTAGTGGAGCCCCAAAGATTGGATATCCAAAATGAGTCTCTGGCTATTATCCCTATAAACGTTTATTAAGTAAATTTTGACTTTACATCAAAGTATGCATCTATAAAAAATAAGAAATGCAATACAACGAACTAAAACAGTTAGTATTAAATAATTTAACCCAAAACAGTTAACTGGACAAACCTATAAATTTAGATTGCTCCTCCATGAAGGAGAAAGTAATTCCAATGAATAGTGAAAGTAATTTTTATTAATTTGATTAATTATATCTGAAAATCCATTCCTCAAGATGAGAACATCATTAATTTAGATCCTGGCTACTTTCCTATCTTAACATCAACCCATCCATTAAATATATTTAACAGAACCTCATTATAAGTATTATTATGTATAATTTAATATTATTGTATAGAACTTTCAATTTATTAAAATTATATACAAGATTGAAAATAGTAATAGTTATGATTACCCAAAAGGTTTAAACTATCTGGTCCTTTTTACATCCTCATCTGCTTTTGATATCTTTCAGGAGTCCGCCCTGCTTCCTTAGCTAAGGTGAGTACCAGTATATTTGGTATCCTGTTGCTTTCGTTTCAAGAAATGTACAAATGCACTTCTAATCTAGAGTATTTAAAAAAAAAAATCAGCTCGAATTTCCTTGAGAAAATTCAAATGAAAATAAAATATCTAATGATAAAGCATAGAAAAATCAATTTTTTTTTCTTTTTTTTACTTTCAATATTTAAACCTGTATTGAATTTTTTCACTTTAAATAATTTTATTTTTCAAGGCAAATAATACATATTGACCAGTAGTATAAGGATGAAAGAGAGACAGTAGCGCGGTTGTATTAACGCCAGATACACTAAACATATTCATATATACAACCTCAGATATGCATTAGTTGTAAAGTTTTCGGTAGAAAGTTAGTTAATAAGAGCGAGAAGTTGCTGACACAAGTTGCAAAACTGAAAGACAATTTGGCGTGCGAGGCGAAACATTACTTGACAGCCGAGACGCTTCCTGATTCCCTACACGCTTCTCTACTCGGGCCACATCCTCCCTCAAGGTCATAAACTGTTAACCTATAGGCCCTTCGCAACCAACTTGTCCAAGTATTTCGTACATATTTACTACATTTAGTATTGTACTAACCGAAACCACAACACAAGACCCCACTTCTATATAAATTTATTGCGGGTGTCAGTTGCTTAAGTTAGCGTAGTATATTCGACCTTAATATACCTTTTGTCCTAGAATCCATACCTGTCAAATGTTCAAAATTTCATTAAAGCTTTCACATCATCCTAATCCACTAGCACAATAATCCAGCTCCACTCACCCCTATAATCCTCCTCGCAGGTAAAAACGGCAGTAACCTCGTGATCTATTATAAAATTCGACATAGAGTTCTGGCAATGGCCAGCTTATCACTCATTCTCTGAGCGACTGTACTATAGCGCTCTCACACAGCCTCCATATTATCTTTACACCAGTGACGCAGCTGAAAGATAAGCGAAGGGATCTCTTGGGATCTGGTTGAGCATTCCCTGAGATGTGTTTATATTGTAAATAAAGTATACATGTATTTTTAAGATTTAATTTAATTTTAATTTTTTAATTATTATTATTGCTTTTTATATCTATATTATTTATTTTATTGATAATTCATTTTTTTTTTCACTTTATGTATTGTATAGTTTGAGCTACTTTGTTTATTTATTTAATTTTTTTCTCAAATTATTTATTGCATTGTAAATATATTAGATTCTTAACTTATTTTTATTTTTTTATTTCCTTTTTTTCATCTCTTCTTTGTATTTATTTCTTATTGTACATATTGTGTGAATGGATCCATTAAGGCATCCATATTACTTATTGCCCTCTTATATATATATATATATATATATATATATATATATATATATATATATATATATATATATAAAGTTTTGTTCATTCAAAACTCAAATACTGACAAAATCTTGATAAATAGGTTATCCTTTAAAGTTATGTTAATTCCTAATTATTTATTGTTCGATCAAAACAACGAGTTTGGTTGTATTGAGTGGTCCTTAAAATAAAATTAAAATAATTGTCTCCTTTAAATTACACCCCTATGTAATAGACTGTTTATATTTTTATAAATGCATAAAATAATTTAGGTCGGAAAGGTACAGAGTTCATGGAATTCCGGCTTATCTGGAATAAAGACCAAAAAGTAATAACTGAGACATAGTAATTGTTTTCTATTATTTCTCATACTACGAGTACATTTACAACAAAATACCATCACTTAAATTTAACCTAATACAGAAAATATATGATATACTTTATACAATATATACTACTAAAGGAGAGTTTAGTTATAAGGTGTTTTATAAAAGCAATTTAATCTCCTAACATTATTTATTCAAAAACCATATTATATTAACAATGATTTTCTAAAAATGGGCAACGTTTCATGGCTATTGCCACATTTTCAAGCCCTTTCATGTCCATTAATATATGGATGCGTCTGATGTACAAATAAAATCATTTAATGACTAAAAAAGTTAAGTCCTGGTATTTCATCATGTCTTATCTTATATAACGACAAATCTCTTATAAACTTTAATATGGATCCCATGCTGCAATATTATCAGTAAGCAGAAAGTGACAGGATAGATAATATTGCAGCATGGGATCCATATTAAAGTTTTTAAGAGATTTGTCGTTATATAAGATAAGACATGATGAAATACCAGGACTTGACTTTTTTAGTCATTAAATGATTTTATTTGTACATTAAATTGCTTTTATAAAACACCTTTTATGATATACTTTTTTCTAAATAATGTCCTAATACTTACTTACTTACTTCTCACACTGAACTCGGTTCTTTGAGGAGATTAGGCCCTTAACGGAAATGGAAAGAGTTCTCTCATACAGTTCTTTTCAAGCTTTCATTGTGCAGACTCAGAATATTATAGTTCTTTTTTTCTTGCATATCTTGCAGCAACATAACACAACGTCAATTTTACGAAATAACTAGACAATGCTACACTGATTTGATCATTATTATTTGATTGCTATTTTAGATGAATTTTTAAGTAGAATTTTAAATGAGTATCTTTTATTACACAAAAAAGGCAACTTGGAGGGCAACTTTGAACAAAGTTGTTGACCTCAGTTAGAAGATGGTGTTGCTTTAAACTTTGTTTTATTATCTGTTTTGTTATTTGGTGAATATGAAAAATTAGTTTAATTTATATTTATAATTACAACTGTTTTAGATTTATGCATTTATTATATAATTAAAATTGATTCCGGTTTGATGATGAACAAAAAATAATGTAGTTTATCAGGTACTAGTAAATAATCAAATCAAAGACAATAAAATAAAATTAACAAAAAGACTTAAAATTTAAATTATATATAATGAAAAATGGAAGTTGCATATCCACATTTGTCCCTTTGCTCTTAGTAATTTTGTCATTTTATTCAAGCTTGTGTGTTTTGTTTGTTAAGTACCAATGTTCCTTGAGAACTAAATGAAGTTTATGTTAATATATAGTTTGTAAGATATTATATTACAGCTATACTTTTATAAAAGCTAACACCGTTCTCAAAAATATTTGTGTTTTTATTATTTATATTTCATTAAGAAAATCTGGTAATGAAGTGAACCCAATGGGCGGATTGAAGAACTCTAAAACTATTTTTAAAAAAATAAATTCGATAATTAAAAGGGTTAAATTGAAGAAGACGCTGAGAGGGCGTTACTTTGAACAAGCGAAATCACCCAAACAGGATTTTGAAGCTGAGTTGTGGAGGTTTCTTTTGGTCAAAGAAAATTTTAATATATATCCACAAAATCGCGATGTAGTCTAAAATGTGCTAAACCTGCTCAAAGTAACCCCGGTTACGGGATTGTAAATGTTAGAGTAAAAAAATAAACATTTTTCAAATATGACCAAATCATATGTTGTGTGATAACCAGTGGACTCTTAAAATCGAGAGTTAACCTCTCTTAGTTTGTAGGTTTAAAAAATAACGTCCTGAGGTTTGCTTATAATAGCAGATCTTATCTAGTGCCTAAGATGCTGGCCAGTAAAAGACAAACTTTCTTTACACACAACAAAAAGAACATTGTTGATACTGTTTTAATACTGTATGTTTGTATAATTGGATATTTAAAATCAAAAAGCTTTTTTCTAGTGTTTTTATCTAAGTAGTTCTTTAATATAATGTTTTTTATTTTATTTCTTAATATAAAATATTTTTTAAAGCCATTGGACTAACATGATATATGTTGTAGAACCTGAGGTATAAATTTTTAATGCCTCTTTTGAAAGAAACATCATTATTAGGAACATTATTATTCTCATCAAACGATATACTTATTGTGATGGTAAATAATAAAACATATAGGCTTCTTCTTTGTTATAGTAAATAATTTATGGCGTCTCTGTATTATCTAACGTAAAACACATGTTAGGAAATTTAGTGTTTTACATTTTTCCTGGCGTTTTGAGTTTTATATCGTCTATTTTTTTATTTACATTTATTGAAATTTACAACTGTACAAAATATATACATCAAGTAAATGTGTTGACAACGATTATAATAACATGTTCAAACTTGAAAAGAACTACTCATCAGTACCACTTTATTAAAACATCTACACTACACATCTAGATGGCTCTAGGCCAACTTCTTTTTAGACACCTCGGAGGATTATCAGGAATGGAGTGGGAAGCAAGTTGAGAAACTAACGGATTTGAGTGGTTATGGAGCTTACTATGGAAGGGTAGGTATCTGGTGTGGGAATAAATCAGCGATATATGGGTCATTAAGAACTTTATGAATAAGTTTATTGGTGACAAAGTAACGGGCATTTAAGATTTTACGAAGGATTTTAGATTGTAAGGATTGGATACGAGATGAATTGGATGGATATCGTCTATAAAATTATAGATAGGTCGCTATGTTGGTTTGTTCTATCTGTTGGTTGTCTATATAAACAGGTAAGAATGTCTGTAAGAATGTAAACACCACGAAAATGTAAACAACATGATGTGCTTTTGACATAGTTAAGTTTCAATACCCATTGTGGGCATCAGTTTCTGCATTGTCCCTGTTGTTTTGCATTGCCAATAACGAGGTCTTTAGCTAAGATCGCAGTATTTTATTGTTTCTCAGTAAGTGCTACACGACAGTAAATTCTATTCAATTGTACAAACAAATTTACAGATACTATCAACTGTAATCGATACACGACTAATTCGATCCACGACTATCGACCATAGCTGTGCTGACTGGATAATTAAGACCCCAGAGCGGGCAGAGTTCCAAATGTAATATATTCTGATGGCTGT
This sequence comes from Euschistus heros, assembly GCA_003667255.2. Classification (NCBI taxonomy): domain Eukaryota; kingdom Metazoa; phylum Arthropoda; class Insecta; order Hemiptera; family Pentatomidae; genus Euschistus; species Euschistus heros. The sequence goes on along the minus strand of RCWM02000006.1, from coordinate 1,358,574 downwards.
GTGCGGCTAACCCCCCCTTCTTCACCCCCTCTCCGCCCCCACCCCTCATGCACCCTCCCATTGTCTCCTCTTCCGGTCCCCATGCTCCCTCGATTCTCACTGTCGCACTAAATATTTAATTATCATCCCTAGTCACCAGTGCCTCCTAAATCCAATTATCATATGTTTGTAGTATACTATTGGGAGGAGGGGGGGGGGGGGTTACTGCGTTGAAGAAACCGAATTAATTCTTCCCACTAAGCTCCGCTGTGGGTTTGTGATCGTTTGTTGAAGTTGTTTAATAACAGTGGCATAGGCTAACTTTAATTAAATTTCCGTATCTCCAACATCCCTTTCAAATATTGCTTTCAAAAGTCTTTTTCGATTTCCGGGCTATTAATGAATAAAAGGTCATCGCATCTGAAACGAACTTTTCTAATTCGGAATATCATTGTTCAAGGTTTTCAAGTATTTTCGATCTAATTAACTTCAATTAAAGAGTATAACTGTGTATTAAATCTCAAAAATTCCATCACCACCTTTACTAGATCTAATTATTTACAGTTGTGAACTTCAATAAATGAACGAATAAAAAAAAAATACTAAATACGAATTGACGTTTTTCTTTACATGCATCATATAATTACATATTTTCTTTATATAATACATATAGTCCAGTCAATAAACATAGTGTAGAGTGCATGGAAAATGCGATAATTTTTTATTTCAAAGCTTCGTTAGAAGTAGTTAGAAGGTAAACATACCAAAAGTCACCGCCCCTGGGGAGTGGGTAAACATTTTTACCTCACTTTTGGTTTAACGATGCTTCAAGTGCCAGAAAAGTATATACGAATTTTTTTTTTATTAAAAAATTAAATGTACAATCTGCCTCAGTGCGATAAATGTATCAGTGAGATAAATGTATTCATTCATACCATATATACAAATACAATCACACACACACAACTAATAATTAATAATAAAAAATAAAAATAAAACAAATAATTTTTTACAATTATCAAAAATAAAATTAAATTAAATTACAAAAATTATTATACAATCATACTTTATATACGAGACACACTCATCCAGGGGAATCCCGAACCGAGCCTATTCCCCATTTATTTGGATTCAAAGCCAGACACGTAGAGATCCCAGCGCTGCTCTCTCAGCTGCATATACGAAATTATAGTTAATTTAATGCTCTACAACCTTGATTCTGACAATTTTTCTGATAAACGATCGTGAAAGGCGCAAGAAGCAGACGTTTGTCAAAAACCGAGGTAAACAATTTTTTTTTTCTTAATAACTATCGATTTTCATTACCGTATATCTCAAAAACGGTTTTAAGTTTGCCAAATATTTATTAAAACTATTTTAGAGGAAATGTAATTAGCTTTAATTTTCATTTGAAACATATTTTTCTAGAACTAACCGTTTTTGACATATAATAAAAAACAAAAAAAATTGAACTTCTCCACCCCCCCCCCTTTTAGGACTTTTAGTATGTTTATCTTCTAACTATTCCTTACGAAGCTATGGATTTAAAAATAATAGCATATTCAATGGACTCAACAACCCTCGTTTCAGAACTCGTTAACTAGAATAATAATGATAAGGACCTAGAAAAGTAATAAAATGACACGATAAGTGTAGTAGTCTTAGGTGATTTGAAATTTTCAAAAATATAATTTCTTGAAACAATGCAAAAATATTAGGCCATTAGTAGTCAAAGTGTAAAGTTATAAAAAAAGGAGAAATACACTTCGAATATCTGCATTATGTCGTGCCGTCAAGCCTTGAAAGTATTCAACAAAATACAAACGCTAAAGGATTAAAACTGAAATAAAGAACGATTTATAGCGAGAAACCTTTACCTTTATTTGTAAAATAAAATAGCTCACACCTAACTATTGTCTAGGAATCGTGAGAAATATAAAAGAACATAGTTGCTAGCAGAATTATAAGACTTTAATAGTTTTTCGTCAACTTGTTTAGTTAAAATGACTAGTGTACACAACAAAGACAGCTGGTATTGTATAATGAACACAATGTCATGTCAATGTAGCTTTTCCTTAATTTTCTATATTAAAAATCCTCGGAGCCATCTTCTTTTTGAATGTTTCAACCGATTTTTGGAATCGTGTTAGTAGCAAGTTAAGAAACTAGCGGGTTTGAATGGGCATGGCGTTTATAGTTTTATCTCTGAATCAAGACACATCAGAAGCATCTGGAACATTCTTGTCGTTAGAATAAATCCATTTGTGAAAATAAAAATGAATTTTTATTTGTCCCATAAGAATAAAAACAAGTCACTATTGTTTTGCTTTGACAATTCAAAATAATAATCTTGAAAAGTGTATAAAAAAACAAATTTATATTTTGCACCGATTTATATCCATATTAACACATAAATCAGAATTAAATAAAAGCTTCCCTGACTGGAAAAACAATATATCATCGGAATGTCTGTCAATAATCTACTGCTGTTATGTATACTGCTTCTAATAAGGAAAATGTCAAACTTTCGATATGAGCTAAATCAATAATGCTAGAGCCTGTCAAAAAAGCCCGGGGGCTTAATAAAAGTAGGCAAAATGTTAGTTTTTTTTATTTAGCTGATAAACATTACGTACTAGTAACAAATGTTATACAAAAAAAAGTATCGGGTATGTGTTACTTCGATAAAACCAAAACTACTGAACATTTAAAAATAGTTTATTGTTAATTATTACAATATAAAGTAGAAAATTATTTGGAAAATATTATGTTATCTAAACGATGACCGTTATGCTACTGGCACTCTTCTAATCGGAAACGAAGATTGGCGATCACATGCTGACACATAGCTCTCTACCATTTCTGACCTGATGTTTTGTTTCAATTGCGTCAGGTTCGTCAGATTATTCTCATAGACCTTACTTTTAAGGTATCCCCATGCAAAATAGTCAAGTGGACTAAGGTCTTGGCTTCTGGGAGGCCAGTTACCCCAGATGTTACCCCTACGCGAAATGACCTTATTAGGGAATAATTCGTTAACAGTTTCCATTGCTTGATTTAATGCATAGCAAGTGGTCTCATATTGTTGAAACCACGTTCCTGAGTTGAAACCTTGAAATACCTGTAACTCTGGACCCAAACAGTTTCACAGCCTATCGCAATAACGGTCACTACTCACATTGAGAGGTCGGCCTTGTAGATCTTCATGAAAATAGGGACAGATTATGCCTCTAGCAGACATGGTGGCATAAACAACGATTTTTTGGCTGTTCAGGGGTCGTTCATACTTTCTTCTCGGATTTTCCTCTGCCCAGTACCGACAATTCCGTTTATTGACGTGACTATTCAGATGAACGTTTCATTCACTCAATGTGAATAGTGACCATTATTGCGATATGCTGCGAAACATTTTGAGTCCAAATTTACAGGAATTTCAATGTTCCTACTCAAGAACGTGGTTTATACAAGATGGGGCCACTTGCCATACATCAAACTAAGCAATGGAAGCTGTTAACGAATTATCCCCTAATAAGGTGGTTTCGCGGAAGAGTAACATCAACTGGCCTCCCAGAAGCCCCGACCTTAGTCCACTTCAGGTCAGAAATGGCAGCAAAGCGAGAGCTATGTGTCAGCATGTGATCGCCAATCTCCGTTCCCGATTAGAAGAGTGCCAGCAGCATAACGGTCACCATATAGATAACATCATCTTTTCCAAATAATTTTCCACTTTATATTCTAATGATTAACAATAAACTTTTTTTTTTTTTTAATTTTAAATAGTTCTTGTTTTATCGAAGTAACAAATACCCGATACTCTTGTTGGACACCCTGTATAACAACAAATATTCTCCATTGATTTCAGACAAGTGAACTGTCTTCAAGTTTTCAATCTGAGCAACAATTAAGCTAGACATTTTTGTCAAAACATTACATTTTTGAGTGAAAAACCGTAACGCAAGGAAACTATAGACCCAACTATTACCCCAATTAAAGAGGAATTGAGTAATGAATTCCAAAATGAGGAAGCACTGACGAATACAGATTTTTTGAATGGAGCAGTTCTGAGAGAAATAGAATTAAAATCGGATAGCTGAGTCCTTGTTCAGTAAAATCTGTCTTAACCGGAATTTGTAATCTGTAATCTGTATAGCGGAATTCTGGCAATATGGATAAAATTATCTCGAAACGGATCAAATTTATACTATAAATCACTCTGTACAAGCCGGAAATCTGCCCAATCCGGAAATGGAAAGCTTTTCTTGGTACGAAAAGTTAAAATAAAAATATTTAAAACAGAAGGTTAATACAGAAGGTACAGTATTAGGAGAGTCATTTATTTTGTATTACACACTACGAACTAGCGAACGCTGTAGCACATCTCTTGTAGGAGTGAATTTTCAAAGTACTGTCATGTGTTGACTATACAGTTAACACCTGACTGATTTTATTATTTCTTCCCTTTTATATTTACCTCACCACGTATGCTGATGACACTTGTGTGTTATCAGTACACAATTATCCCTTTATTGCTTCCCTGACACTCCAGTCCCATATCCTAAACCTTCAAGAATGGTGTCAAAAATGGAAAATCAAAATAAATTTCAGTAAATCCCATCAAATAACCTTTACCCTTCGACGTAAACCTACAACTTCCTGCCCTACGGTATCCTATTATATTCCACTAATCCCTGTTGAACAGATCCGCTACCTAGGATTCCCCTTGGAGAAACGTCTTACTTGGAATCCACATACAAGACTGAAACGTCAAGAAACTGCTCGTCGTTACAGACTACTTTAACATTTACTAGACTAACGTTCAAACCTTACAATTAATATCAAAAGACTCATATACATAACAGTAATTAGACCAATTTGGACATATGGAGCTGAGCTTTGGGGCTCTACTAAACCATCCAATTCATCTCGTATCCAATCCTTACAATCTAAAATCCTTAGAAAAATCCCCAATGCCCCATACTTCGTCACAAACAAACTTATCCACCAAGATCTTAGTATACCTTGCGTTTCTGACTTAGCTCAAACCAGATATCAATAGCAAACTCCACAACCATTCAAATTCATTAGTATCACAGCTTGCTTCTAATTCCATTCCAGATAACTTTCCGAGATACCTGAAAAGAAGATGGCCTCGGGAACTTCTAACATAGCACTTCATTATATAGATCTTTTATAAGTTATACTAACGGGTAGTTGCTTTAAAAACAATTGACGAGTCATTTCTATCGTTATCATCACATTTACTTGATATGTTATATTTTAAACCGTTGTAAATTTCAATGAATAAATAAGAATAAATAAATAAAAAATATTTACCAAGCCCCTTTTTTAGCTCTTGAACAGTAAAATTATCCGATACGTGCGAATCTACTGCATGTGAGGTTATATATAGTTATAATGGTTTCTTTGATCAAAACTGAGCTACTTATTGATTCGTCATGTCAATTTGTAAACATAAAACATTAGCTTGTGAAATAAGTGAAACTTATTTCCTAAACTTACGGGCGGAACAAAATATCGCTGGAACTTTTAGCTGAAAAATATCAAATCGGGGAAATACTATTATGTTGCCTTTAAAAATAAGAATAAAATTAAGGTTCAGTTGTTAAGTGGAACAATCAAAACAGACTAGAAATATGGCTCAAATGAAGAAATCGATAAAGCTGTTTGGGATTGGTTAGTTAGTATCCGAGAAAAAAGGAATGCTGATCTCCGGGTATGATTCCAGCAGAAGCTTTAGGGGTGGCCCAGAAAATACGTAAATTGGATTTTGAAAAATGCTGCAGATGGCTTGATAGCTTCAAAAAACGGCACGATATAAGTGATACTTGAAGTTTCTGGAAAATAAAAAAACGTAGATACTCTTACGGTCCAAGAATGATTCAAAACATCATAGAAAGTTATAAGCGAAACAGTATATTTAATGCCTATGAAACCGGTTTTTTTTTAAACAAAATGTTACCTACTAAATCCTTGTAATGAAAAACGGAAACTAAATCGAAACCTGTCTAACATGGAAACATGTCAAACCGGAAAAATATGGCCGGACCCACAGCATTCCGTTTTAGACAGATTATACTGTATTTAAAAGGTGGATAGAGGAACACAGAGTAGGTGTTGTTGGAAGGTATGTCATGAGTTCGGCATACCAGCAGGAACACGTTTGTGAGAACGTGTGGGGTCCCCGAAAATGATTCTTATGAAGCAATTCATTAGTCTCTGTTGTCTCATCTGGATCTAACTAGACAGCCCCCCCCCCCCCCCCCATATACTGATAATTCGTAGTTCAAGTGGAGAGAATACAAACGGCTATCGGGTAATTTTCGGAATCCTAGAAACTGTTTAAGATTAGAGATAAATTTACTTGTAATTTTTGAAATAAGGTTAAAGCAGAGCAGACATGGATCGAGGGCTAGTTAGGTTAGCTAGTTAGGTTAGCTAGCTGTTTGGTGATTATGATTTTTAATTATTCGCAGAATTGGATCCGAGAAGAATTGGAACGAGAGGAAAAGCTCCAAACACCTCACGTAGAAAATTCGAAAGCTTAGAGAATTTACCTCATATAATAGTCTTAAAAAATGAAATCTTATTTTTCTGTTTCTTTAATTTTTTATTGAAGCAATACATTAAAAATACTTAGTCTAAAGAAGTATTTTTTATAAAAATATCAGACTATTTTTATGCTAATTTACTTTATTTGTATAGTTTATTTGATCAACGAAAAATCGCAAAACAATATAGACTAGGTCATAGATTGGTAGACAATTACACTTGTCTTTAAACATAGCAGCTAAAGTGAAATGATACCATTTATTCAAGTATTATACAAATAGCAATTCTCTGGGAACGTATTTTTTTATATTAAAGACACTTCTAGTACCCGAATATTAGCAGATAGGTTAGAGACCTTCTCAGATATTTTAAGGCTTTTTGCATCACTCACTAAAAATATGACCAGATAGAGGTACTGGTTTTGAACTTTTTTACTATTAATATTATAAATGGTTTCTAAATATATATGTAGTTTTTTATTAAGTTGTTTTTAAAAAAAAAAAAAAAAAACAATGACCTAGATGGGAAAATATTTAAAAAGATTTACTAAATGATCCTAAACCAACAGTGCTAAGGGGCGAAGGTCAAATTTACTTAGTAAATTTACTAAGCCCTTCTTTGATAGGCGAAATACTTAATCAAACTAAGGGTCGCTCTTCCTGAATATTCAGCCAAAAGATCTTTCCATTTTAATAAGAAATATGTATTTGTTTTTTTAATTTTATTTGTTTCATAATCCGTAATATCAGATGGTGTTTTATAATCTTTATCTACTCAATAACACACGTTAGTAATTCCTCTATTATGTTTATTGATATCCTATGCACTCAATTAAGTTTCTGCCTTAAATAGAGAGAAAAATAGTTCCTTTAACGTACTAATTTTCTAAAAAAACAAAACAATTAATTTTAAAGGTAAAAGATGAATGAACCAGTTTATCAATAAAATAAATAAAAACAGTTTCAAATTCATTAAAAAATCTTTTATCAATTTTTAAATAAGGTATAATATTTGATTTGCAAGTTGTATTTCCTGGAATAATATTATTATATTTTTTTGTATTTTTACAATTATATGATAATCATAGCTGCTAATTTATTACAGTTTCCATGGTACCTATTATAGTAATCTGTGAGTGCTAACGAAAAAAAGTATTGTCTTCGTGAGCTTTTTTAGAGTCTCAATAAAAATACTTGGTTTAGATACGTCTACTTCATAATTTATGTTTAATGGAATAAATTTTTATAAGAGTGTTTAGATCATCAAAAATTTTACTGAAAACAATATGTTTTTTTCGAGTACTTGACAACAAAGGTGTTTCGAACCATAGTTCTAAACTAAGAGTTGTTAAAGAAAACCTTATTTGTTCGCTTAAAGCTTTGAATCTTTAAAAGTAAAGACTGTTAAGTAAAGGAACTGAGTAAATATTACACTAAGCTAAAAAAAAAAAAAAGAAGTGTTATGATTTCAGTTTGAAAATTAATTTTTAAAAATAAAATGTGAAAAAATCAATTTAGGAAGGTTCTACCTACTCCCACATTAACTAGACAAGCGTTCAAAGCACCCGACAAATTATTTACATGACAGTCATTAGATACATTTGGACAAAAGGAGTTGAGCTTTGGGGCTCTACTAAACCATCCAATCCTCCTCGTATCTAATCCTTGGAGTCCAAAACTCTTCGTAAAACCTTATGATGTCACAAACAAACTTATCCATAAAGATTTTAGTGTTCCATATTTTGGTGACTTGGCCCAACCCAGATACTTATACTTTCACAGTAACCTCCATACTCACTTGGATTCACTAGTCTACAAACTTGCTTCACACACAACTCTAGATAATCCTCCGAGGCGTCTGGAAGGAAGATGGCCGAGAGATCTTCTAATGTAGAACATTTATTGCAGAAATGTATTTTATTAGTATTTATTTTATTTATAAATAAAATAAATAAGTGCAGTGCTGCTAGTGGATAGTTCCATTGCTAAACAGCTCAAGGAGGGAACAAGTGGTGATGGCCTGCGCATCGGACACACAAGACTCATCCACGAGCACCTACTTTAAGGTACATCACAGCCCATGTGCTCAAGGTGCCATGTTTCTCTTTCAGTGCAGCACATACTCGTATTTAGTAACTGCGGTCTACACCCTACAACTGGAACACCCATCTTCAACAAAGACCTAGTTACAATCTTCATAAATTATCAACCAGCTGTTCTGAAGTTCCTCAGGGATTGCAGAATCTTTAAAACCATTTAGATAAACTAGAATCCAGAATTTGGTGTCTCTGGCTATGTTGAGCTACATGGCACCTTAAAATAAATAAATCAAATTACGGGAAATTAATACATTAAAAAAATGTATTAAAAGAAATGCTTAAAAGAATAATATAGAACAGTAGATTATATCATTGAAGATATTTTAAAGAGTAGATCAGTTTCCCTCTTTTTTAATAATATTTACTTTAGTCTACGTATAGCTAATGAAATTTATTTTGTTATTTTTCTGATAGCACAAGATATAAATTATTATAAAATAACTTACAAACAGCAATCAATTAATGTATAGAAGTATCAGGTTACGTACTTTTTTGTTTTTTAATAGGTAGTTTCTGAGTTCAGGATCACTCAAACAGCACTTTATCAAAGGAAACCATTAATGAATCAAAGGAGAATAAGCTAAAAAATTAAAAAATCCTAGATTTTCCTTTGAACGAATCTATATTAGAGTGAGGAGTATTTCTTTTTAAATCGATCCAAGACCATTCTGTCGTTCTGTGTGATTAATGAAAGTCAAATTCATCAGAAAACTGTTCCATAAATCAACAGTAAGAGATGCAGCAAGGCCAAGAGGTGGGGGGTGGATTGGGTGGAGGGGGAAAAGCTTAAATAGTGACCTTTAAGTTGAATAATGATCCGAAAAATCCGCAACTGTTCTAGGACAGGGAACGAGTTCCGACACATCTGTCATTCTGAAGCCACTGCCATCTTTATAGGGTCCACTGCCAACTTTATCCTCTATCAGTTATATTATTTATATAATTATTTATTTCCCTTCCATAGTAACCCTATGGGAGGGGAGTGTATTTCTGATAACTTTACAAGTTCCATGCAAATTAGCATACTACCTGTAATTAGCAGGTGTAATATTTTTTTTAATTAGATAAATTACAAAAATAACAAAGTTCTTGATTGAAGTTGAAATAAACACTTAGGGAAAAGAAAAAGAAAAAAGATAACAATAATTTAAATACCAAAAGGCAGTAATTCCATAATATTAAACAAAAAGAAATTAGAATAAAATAAAAATACAATAGATTGATAAAATAAATAAAATAAAAAGAAATAGAAAAATAACATGCGGGCAAGTTGATTTTTCAACAGATGTTTTCTATTGTTCATCTTGTTTTTGATGCGGGGTGGTCTTCTTTCTTGATGTGTATCGTCTATTTTACAATTGCTAATGCGAATTCTGCCAACTGTTTCTTGTAATTTTTGTATAGTTTGGCTTCGATGGAAGGCCACGTGTCCCCATTCATCAGTACTGTTTTATTAGTTTTGATCTTTTGTGTTCATAAAGAATGCAGTCATATAGTAAGTGATGCAATGTTTGTGGAGTCCGTCCACACGGACAAAATTAAATATATATATATATATATATATATATATATATATATATATATATATATATATATATATATATAATATGATAATTCTTGCAATAAATCTACTGGTTGGCTAATTGTAATTGACAAGTGTGAATATAGATATTGAGTATAAAAATATATAATTAACTTTTGATTTATAACAGTTAGACTATGACTCGATCATATGAATAAACTATGACTATCACTATGGTTGGACTCGGATACCTCCTAAGATTGGACAACAGGCTTACCACAAAGATCTCACTAATTAAAAGCTATAAGACTCGAAGTCTATGGATAAATGAAGAGCAAAAAGACCTAGATTCTGCTGGAAGATCTGACATTGATGTGTTGGATCGATTGAAATTTATAGGTATTGTGAAATCTTGGTCCCTGCAACCTAAAATTAAAACCAGTCGAAAACCTATGACAGAAGAGAAAAAGGAAAAGCTTTTGGCTGGTCTCAGGAAGAATTGGGGACAAGGGAAAGCATCGAAAGGCACTAATAAGCGCTCCTAGATCAGCTAAAATCAATAAAAAAATATCACAGTATTTATATAATTATAAATATAGAAAAATAGTTATTTGGGAAGAACTAGGAAAGTCGACAATTTGAATACCTGTGATTCAGGTAGTTTTAAGTTTTGAGTTATCAGTGAAAGTCTGATTCTTTTTTTTTTTTTTTTAATTTTTTAACCACCATTATTCTAAAAATTATCTACATTTTACTATGAAATAAATGTAATAATACATTTCTGACGATTGAAACCATTGATGGAAGAAGGTGTTAAAGTCACTTTTGATAAAATGTTTAGAAGATGCATTTTCGCGTTACTGTTTGAAACTTTTTCGGACGTTGGAAATTTGTATCTATTTTATCTTTCTTCTGTTCTTCTATTATAATATACCAGTCTTAAAAGACAATAAAGTGCTCGTAGTTTCAAAATACTCCAAAATTTACTAGACAAGCGTTCGAAGTCCCAATAAATTATAAAAGACATATTTACATGACAGTAATTAAGCCCAGTTCGCTCAATCTATTGACATTTTGTGAAATAGAACGATAACTGCAGGTGAGAAAACGAGAATCAAAAAAAATAATAATAAGTTTTGAAAAAAAAACTGAGTTAACACGATGGTGAAAGAAGACCATTGGCTTCAATTGTTATCATAATCCAATTATTTTGTGCTTATATTGTATAATATTATTTTATATAATTATATGGAGTCATTTTAAGAATAGAGCTAAAGTGATAAGTCCTATTTTAATCAATATTGCATATTGCCTCCAAGAGTCATTGCTACCAGAATATATTTTTTTTCATTTCATTTCAGGTTAAAAAGTACAGATTAAGAAAGCTTTGAAAAAAATAAATAAAATAAAATAAGTGTTCCATAATTATTACCTGACAAATTTTCCACATTGATAACCTCTACAAGAGGTTCTACCCTGTAATCATGCCGGCAGAAGGATTATTAAGAAACATTAAGTTCTTTTTTTGCTCCTACTGTAAGCCGTAAAGAAGAGAGAGATATAGCGGATATGACAGACGAGCCGATAAAAAGAAGAAGTTGCCAATTATAGATAGTGATGTATCGATCGGATTGAGGTGAACCTAATGAAGTGGCCCGCACTACCTGGCTATCTACCTGCCTCCTGTCTTAATTAAGGTGAGACAATGAGCGGTCTCTTGTGATGGGATACCTGGATCATTAGGGGTTCCTTATTGACTTCCTTCCATTTAGTATTGTTTTGTTTGCCGTCCATGCTGATTGAGATATCACTTCGGTATGTGTTCTATTGTCAAGCTAACTTGAGGTTGGATCACCATTGAGGTACTAATGTCTTTTGTTAACAAGATTGCCTCCTGCAATAAAGGGCGTTACACAACTCCCCATTAATTCTTAGTATAACCATAGGACCTACATTGATGGAATTTAATCTATGTTAGATTTCCAGATACCTATCCTTTCCCAGATACCTATCCTTTCACCAGATACCTATCATTTCATAGTAAACTCCAAAACTATTCAAATCCACTAGTCTCTCAACTTGCTTCCTATTCTATTCCTGACAACCCTCCGAGGCGTCTGAAAAGAAGATAGCCTCGGGACCTTCTCAAATAGAACTGTTATTGAAGTGCTACCAATGAGTAGTTGCTTCACAAGCAATTGTCATTTTATTATTTTTTGTCATTATCACATTAACTAGATGTATGTTTTTATGTATAGTTGTAAATTTCAATAAATATATATATATATATATATATATATATATATATATATATATATATATATATATATATATATATATATATATATATCAAAATTATATTTTGTCGACCCTTAGAAATTATATAATTAACTGTTTTACAATAATCGGGTTTTTCGGTCCTTTATATTTAACAATATTTTGTTCATACAATATTATTATTTATCCATATATATATTTTTTCTCTCCTCCTTCTCCTCTCTCCTCTCTTTTTGACGTTTCGACCCCTTATTTAATGGGGTCCTCCTCAGAACAAAAACTGGGTACCCCGAAACTCCAGGCCAGTAAGCCCACCGACTCCTGCAGCAAGTGCTTGCCAGCTCAGACACCAGGGTACTCATTGTTAAATATAAAGGACCTAAAAACCCGATTATTGTAAAACAGTTAATTATATATATATATATATATATATATATATATATATATATATATATATATATATATATATATATGAATAAAATGTTTGATTTAAAACCTATTATTAGCCTATTATGTACAATGATCTTAATGTCCTATATGAGACGTTGACTTTCAATATGGAATAAATCCACTTGAGGTACGCATGATGTTATAGAAGGACAACTGGGACATTTGGATTTATTGATTCAATTTTTTTTTTTAATATATCAATTTATTGAAATTTACAACTATACAAAAATGTACATCAAGTAAATGAGCTGATAACGATTACAATGACATGTAAATACTTGAAAAGAACTACTCATCAGTAGCACTTCAATAAACATTCTACACCCGAAGATCTTTAGGCCATCTTCTTTTCAGACGCCTCGGAGGATTATCGGGAATGGAGTGGGAAGCAAGTTGATAAACTAATGGATTATAGTGGTTATGGAGCTTACTATGAAAGGATAGGTATCTGGTTTTGGCTAAATCAGCAACATATGGAACGTTATGGATAAATTTTTTGGTGACAAAGTAAGAGGCATTTAGGATTTTTTGAAGGATTTTGGATTTTAAGGGTTGGATACGAGATGAATTGGATGGTTTAGTAGAGCCCAAAAGCTCAACTCCGTATGTCCACATAGGCCTAACCACAGTCATGTAAATAAGTCTTTTGTTATGAATTGGGAGGTTTGATCGTTTGTCTAGTAAATGTTGAAGTAGTCTGAGCAGTTTCTTTTCGCTTTAGATTTGATTTAGTTTTTGATATCAAGTATAAAATTTTTGAATTTTTCTTTATCACAGGTGAGAAGGCATCCGTGTCCATTATATAGCTTCTTTACGTAACTATGTACCCTTTATATAAATGGTAGAATTTGCATCGTTTTTCAAAGCAAATGTTGTAGCTTTTATAAATATAAAAGACCACTAAAGAGCAATTTATAAGTGAAAAATGATTACAGTTACATGACAAACTTTTTAAACCAACTACCTATTGATAGAACTTTAATAAACGTTTCTCATTAGAAGGTCCCGAAGCTATCTTCTTTTCAGACGACGGGGTAGGGTTCTATCTGGAAGATAATGGAAGCAAGTTGAGATATTGGTGAATATGAATGCTTTTTGGAGTTTATTATGAAAGGATAGGTATCTAATTTGGGCAGCACGCATTAAGATTTTTTTGTAACATTGTTACTCCTCTTCCATCACCTATGCTCGCTAACCATATGAATTCTAATATATTTTAATATATCACACATAAAAATTTAAACTGAATATACAACTTTCTGGTGATATTTTCATTTTTGCAAAGATAATTTTAAATTATTATCATTTTTTCGACCAACTTGAAATTCACATAAAAATCAAAAATTGTTCATGTGTATATATATATATATGTTAATGTCCTTCGTATGGATTACAGGGGTAAGTTCGACACTGAGAGAGCTTATCTCCAATTTTACAATGAGTATAATTGTTATTGTCAGAGCAGGTGACACGTGACATTCAACTTCAGTGCCATTTCGAAAGGTAACATGCTAAAGCATCAAGCTCACCTTCCAATGATTAGCTATAGAGGTCGCTGGAATCGTGGAACAAGTAGAAGAGCTGAATGTTTCAAAACAGACATGGAAATCTCAAAGTCACAATCAGTTGTCAGGACCAATTTCATCCTGACAAGCATTCGCTCTCTATACTATAACAAATATTCAACAGGGTCGGTTATATATGAGTAGAGGGAAATAATTCATTATATATATATATATATAAAAACGTATATCATACACATGTTTATCATGCATCTTTAAGCACATGTATACGGTTACTAAGGTTAATCCTGTTACTCTTACTGAACAGTTAAAAGAAGATCATTGTTAATTAGTGTGTGAAATAGTAGCTTTTAATGTTATTTTTTATTTTTTTTTTTACAGAGTATGTAAAATATATATATATGTATATATGTGAGTAAGAATACGTAATAATATATTTTTGGTCAAAAAAGGTCATAGTGTTCTGAACCTCTGAGGTACAGATATATATATATTTCAATATAGCAGTGGCATATATGATACAAACCACAAACATGATACGATTTTACTACAATAAAATTTGTTAAAAAATAAATATTCCACAATTATGATATCAGTTAAAACCTATTATTATTTACGATTTTTTTTTTTCAAGACCTGAATTATAATTTGTAAAAAAAAATGAAATTTTTTGATCTGTTTCATTAGGTTAATTTAATATTTTATAGGTAAACAATATACTACACTAAGATCTCGACATTTCGATAATCCATACGTTCATTAATAAATTTCCAACAGACTCTTCCACAACAAAATGGCAACTTTCAAATACGGGGCAAGTTAGCCACAGACATTCCCCACAACCCTAGACGAACACTCAAAAGAACCTGAATGAGGGACTTGTCATGAACTATTATTTTTTCGTTTTCTCTTTTCTTCATCACTACTAAATTTCAGGTACAAAGGAATGCTCACTGGTTGATACCCCTCTGCCATGCCTATCAAGCCACATTTTGTAAACGTTATTCACGCCTTCACATCTGCACAGCTGTAAATTAAAAACATAAAAAAAGAAATTGTAGCAATTCAAACTGATTACCTTGCTAGGTATTATGTATACCTGTAATAAACATTTTATACAGAGTGCAATTAGATTATAATACAATATTATCTTTATTAATTTGATCAATGAAGCAGAAAAAAACTAAAAATATTAAGGTAAAAACTAGGTAATATGTAAAGGGGTCGTGTTATAAGCAAGAAATGTTTTAATGATACATTCCATCAGCTTCATCGGATGTTCATAAAAAGTCAAAATATAAGAGCGAATATTAAAGAATAAAAATCAACGAAAAAACGTTCTTCGTATGTTTTAAGGACCTAAATCGAATCATAACCAGCTTAATCTGATAACCAACCCGGAGCCAAGTTTTAAATTTTAATTTTTTTTAATATAATTTATAGAACTGTAAATAATATGTACAATAAGTGAATGCAAGGGGACTCAATGTCAGGGTGCGTTGGGGCGAGCTCGTAACCAGAAGGTCGTGGGTTCGAATCTATCTGGGTGGGTTAAAATTTATTTCGTGACGGACCCAGGAAATGAATCTTGACCTTCCCACCCTGGCCAGTATAGGACTTCAATGGAAGTCTTGGGCAAAAAAAAAAAAAAAAAAAAAAAAAAAAAAAAAAAAAAAAAAAAAAAAAGTGAAAACTAGGTGTTATGATAGCAGTGTCATGTCGATAACTTGTGAAGAACTAGCCATAAGCAGCACTTCAATAAATGTTCTACATTAGAAAGTCCCTAGGCCAATTTCTTTTCAGAAGGAGGGTTATCGGGTATTGAGTGAGAAGCAAGTTGGGAGAATAGTGGGTTCGAGTGGGTATGTAGCTTGTCATGGAAGGATAGATACCTTCTTTGGTCCAAATCTGCAACATAAGAGAATTGAGGATTTTACTAAGGATTTTGGAGAGTAAGGATTGGTTACGAGAAAAATTAAAAGGTTTAGTGAAGCCCCAAAGCTCAACTCAGTATGTACAAATATCTAATTACCATCATGTATATAAGTCCTTTGTAATTCATTGAGAGGTTTGAACGCTTGTCTAATAAATGTTGAAGTAGTCAGAAACGAAGAGCAGTTTCTTTTATTTTAAGGCTTATGGTATGATAAAAAAATGATTATGTTGGTTATAGCTTTAAATTCATATCGTTTTGTCTTCTCAAAAAAAGCTGCATTGAATTAGGTTGTCTGTATGGGTAAGGGTATCTGAAAAACAGTTTTTGTTAATTTCAATTCCGACTCGGCCTTATTTGCACAGGGGATGTATCCATTTGTTATGTTTCGTTTAAGAACCGCATTCAGTAAGACCGCGTGCTTTATTATTTTTGCTCCATGGAATACATTTTTGTGGATCATTAGAATTTTAATTTAACCAAACCAAGACAGATAGCCCTAAGAGCAAGAAAATGGATTCAAAGGGATACCACTAATTCCTCAATGTATGTCACCTAACCGTTTTATTTTAATATAACATACAGGCTTAAATTACCACTCTGTAAAGAGTTGTTAATTTTACATTCCTTATAGAAATATTTCATTTGTAAATCATGTGATGGTATTTGCTTCAGTTACCCAGAACATGTGATTACTGTTTGTTTGAAAAAACGAAGCAAAGGTGATGTTATTTGTCATGTTTCGTTTTCCAGGAGTGGGGCAATAAATAAATTAAACTGGCCGTTTTTCAATCAAACATTTTGAATCCATCGTTGTGATTGGTGGAGGCTCATTGTTTGCTCTTCGTGATTGGCTACAATTGGCCACTATTAAGCCCAACGATATTAAAGCCACAGGTGTCTGCCCCCCCCAACTCTTCTCTCATTCTCGCAATTGTATTATTTATACACTGAGGCTTCGTTTATTAGCTTTATAATAACAATAATCTATAAAATGAGAGGGTTTCAGAAACCGGGAAGCCAAAAGCGATTCCATTAAACAGTTGTACATTATATTTGATAAAACCACCTAAACTATATGGATGTTACCACCAATTACTTAATAATCATACCAATATTATTTTATTTCTTGTTATCTATTTATTGAAATTTACATACTGCATTAAAATTTAAAAAAAAAAGTCATCTAGCAATCGTGATAAAAACGTTATTTGTTTGCACAGCTAGCCAATTGTTTGCGAATCAACTTATTTTCAGACCAAAAAGACCATCTTTTTTCAGACACATCGGAGGTTTATCTAAAATAGACTGGAAAGATGAGATACTAGAGGGTTTAAATGGTTAGTAGAGTTTACTATGAAAGGATTTGGTTTGGGCTAAATCTGCTGCATATAGAACATTTAGGTCTATATGGATGTTTATTTGACTAAGTAAGAAGCATTAAGGATTTTTCAAAGTATTTTCGATTGCAAGGATTGGATATGAGACGAATTGGATGGTTTAGTGAAGCTTCAAATCTCCTTATACCCAAATAGGTCTTATAACTATCGTGTGAACGAGTCTTTGTAATCGGAAGGTTTGAACCTTTTTTTTTGGTCGATTCTGGAGTAGCCTTCAAAACGAAAAGTTGTTTTTTGTTCTATTAATATGGTATTTTAAGAAGATTAATCACACTTTTTTTCAATATATTTAAGAAGAAAATGAATGAAATTTATTCTGGGACAACTTGTCCCCTAAGAATAACATATGAGTGCAATACATAGGACAATCGTCTGGCTATGACAATTGATTAATAATTAAATTATGAGTTACAAAATAATTGAGAACTCTTGTAAAAGGATACATCTTATGTAAAGGATCCTGGAGAAGTTGTAGCTTTATGACGAGAGGAAAAGAATAATCATTTTTTTAAATTTTTTTTTTAAATTATCACATTCGTCCCCTCGTCAGGTGGAGGGGTTGCCTCTTCAGAGCATCCTGACAAACTCCCCCATCCGGGAACGGCTACCTAGGGGAGGTGATCCTGAGGTGAGTACAATAAGCGACTTTTGTCTGTAGTGTGATAGTGTTAGTACAGAGTGTGTGTCAGTGTTTGTGCTCCCCAACCTGGAGAACCAGCGGCTGATTGCAGTCATACGACTGGGCGATGAGGTCGTCACATCCCTCCGCCTGATTAGAGAGTTTGGATTTACTAATTACTAATTTCACTGCCGCATAAAAGAGTGTCTTGCAATTTAAAAGGTTTAAACGTTAGACTATTAAATTTTTGTCAAGTGAATGTTGAAGAAGTCACAAACGATGGACAGTTTCTTGTCGTTTTAGTCTGGTCTGTGGGTTCCAAATAACTCGTTTGTTTATATGGAGTCTTCTTTCCGGTTGTCTATCAACCTTCCAACGTTCGTTCCATTGCATTTTGTACAATCTTAGACATTCTCATTTACATTAAAAAATATTTTTCTCTCAGGTATACTTTATACAGGGTTATTGTAAAAAAAAAATTGGGTGAAACTAGATGAAACTAATGTGGAAAATTGCCGCATATTTCATCTTTCTATTCTTATCCGTTGCAGATATACGATAAATCGAAGATTGTTTGAGGTAACCACGGTTTTTACCATAAAATCTGTAATATCTCCATTTTTTTAATTACTTCTGAAATTTTGACCACATTTTCGGATTTAGCATCAAATTTCTTATAAGAACAGAGTACACGTAACCTTGAATTTTACTAACTTATGACCTAAAGAACAGCTTGATCTTCACCATATTTAGAGAAGTTACAATGTCTTATATTACTTCAACGCTCACCGTTTTTGGAAAAAAAAAAAAAAAAAAAAAAACTATCCACAAAACTGGAAATTTCATGAAAACCTGCAAATTTGAAATTCAATTAAAATTACGTGTACTCTGTTCTTGTAGGAAATGTAATGCTAAATCCGAAAATTTGGTCAAAATTTGAGAAATATTTAAACAAAATGGAGATATTACAGCTTTTATGGTAAAAACCGTGGTTTCATCAAAAAAATCTTTGATTTATCGAATATTTGCAATGGATTGGAATAGGAAGGTGAGGTATGAGGCATTTTTCATCTACTTTCACCCAGTTCATTTTTTTTACACTATGAGGCACTCACCTTGTATATATTCTATTTTATGTGTGGGATAGTTAAAATATTTGATTTTATAGATTCGATATAAAGTTTGATCAAAAATTGATAAAAATCAGGATGCTGAAAGGCAGCACGACCACAGGTGTTTCGGAAGTTGGTGCGACCGGTGGAGGGATATATTTTATACTTTGTTAATTTGAACTTTGAACTGTTGTCTCTCGAATATAAGATTACCATGAGATATCTTAAATGAGAACATTTATGAAAGATTACAATCACTTATCTTGTAGATTTAGAAGATTTAGTTTCAAATACCCTCCTTGCACTTACTTTAAAAAAAGAACCTCAAGAAGAGAGTTATTCAGACAAATTATTCCGGAGAGAAGATTATGCCTCACTCCTGTAATTATCGGCATAAGCCCTCTCTAGGAGGGATAAGACCACATTGAAATCGGCCGGCCTTTGCGTAATAAATTCGCGGTTTATCCCCCGCTGACTACGGGGATCCACCCTGGAGGTTGTTATCCCCTGGGATGGTAATTCTTCTCCTCCGCTAACGACTCGAAGCCGCCCTAATGAAGTTGGGAGACTGGGCACTTAGGAAGGGTGGTTAGGACGGGTATCGATAAAACTAACTGCTCCTACCTCTTCCTACCTGCCTGCTAATGTCGGATCCTCTATTCGACAAGTTCCTTCCAATTCCGGGGGTCGGCCGTCCATCTCCTTGGACAATACTGCCTTCGACTTTATACTGCCTTACCGTATTAATTCTCTTAATTAAGACAACTAGTGACCTTATAGGACCTGGATATAGGACGCAGTTACTTATTTATTTTTTTTTTTTTACAAGAGTTAAAATTAAAAATTAAGTCAAACTCAGCACATCCGATCCTAATTAATTATTTCATGTGCACTATTATATAAAAGGACGTGCAATTTTCCGTTTGTGATCAATAACCACGAAAACTACAGAACCAATATTTATCAAATTTTAACTACTTTTTTTTCATATTTTAAGGTGGTTTTAGAAATAATAAAATTTACAGATTTTCAATTAAAATTGTCATGAAAAAGCGATAAATATGTGATAAGCAGTGATGTTTGATAATCGAACGATATTTGGCTAGGGACATTCTGAAACAGAGTGTGCAATGGTAAAACTATTGAACCATACTGACCCAAGAAGCCCTGTCTTGCACCAGCTACCTTCTCCTCCTCCAGTCCATTCCTCTTCTGTTAAAGGCCTCTTTGATTGCTTCCTCCCAGGTCTTTCTTGATCTTCCTTGTGGTCGTCTTCCCTCTACTCTGGCCTCGTGGGTAACTGGAAAACTTGGTCTTCAGCTATTCGCGAGACGTACCCAAACCACCTGAGTTGGTTTTCTTGGATTATTTCATCTACAGGCCTCAGGCCTAAGTTTGTTCTTATAGTAGTGTTCCTCACACGATCTCTTCTTGTTTTCTCCTCCATTTTTCTTAAATAGCGCATTTCCATAGCTTGTATTTGGCTTTTGTGTTTAGAAGTGAGGGTCCAAGACTCGCTTGCATAAGTTAGAATAGAGAGGAAAGTATACTTGAAGACCACTTTCCTAGTTGCCAAGACTTCTTTCTTGTCCGGGAAGCTTGTCTTGAGGGAATAAAAGCATCTTCCAGCTGTCTTCATTCTTTCCTTAATGTCTCCATCTACCCTTCCATACTCGTTGAGGTAGGCTCCCAGGTATTTAAAATCTGTCATCTGCTCCAGACGGTTTCCTGCCAGCCTAACGATTCGGTCCACACGGTCTCTTCATCTCTCGATCATCATAAATTTTGTTTTAGAGGTATTTATTTCCATATTTATTATCTCCAGTTCAGCTTGGAGGATCCTTAGGTTAAACTGCAAATTACGGCAGTTATTTACCAGTACAAGTATATCGTCGGCAAACGCTAGAAACGTATACTGGACACTGAAGATTCTTATATCCAAGATGATATGGCCTCATTCTATTTTTTCCTTGCTTTAGGGCACAGCTTTTATATGAACAATGAAATTGAAAAAAAAGTAATATTCATCATAAGTTTTTAGCTCTATATAACACCGTACCAATGTAACCTCTCTCGAATGGTGCTCCCCACCTGTCGGTCGATTACCACAAATGAATAATGGCTTGTCCTTTTATATAATACTATAGATATAGATTATATATTATGAAGTTAATTTTTTTTGCTATTATTTACTTTTATTTCTTATTTACTTATTGTATAGTATATCGCTACATCGATCTATAATACCATTCATATTACTGTTTGCCCTCTTTCAGGTAGATTGTAATACTTTATAAAAAAATGTTTTTGATAGTAAATAAAAAAAAATATATACCTAATATGAATCAGACCCCAAAATCCACCAAGGGTGTATAGGATCGAAGCTGTTCCTCCAGATTTTTATCCTTTACACCTTCCCCTGAAAAATTGAGAAAACACTGAAGGATGGCAATTGTTTGTTTAATGGCCGCTCAACTCTAGGGCCATATACCATTATGAGGGGTTTAGGGCGCCATGAAACGAGAGGGATCTTAGTGCCCTTGGCCACTTCCAGTTGCAAATTAACTCAGCTCAACATGTTCTCATCCTAATATATTAACATTTAACAAGATAATTCCACCTTAAGCTTCTTATTCTCCTCCGTCTCTTGGGAGTTTAATTTAAGGAATTTGTTCTTTTTTCTCAGTTCTTCATTCGTTTTTTTTTTTTTGTTTTTTTTTCTAATTTTAGCTACGAATTGCATATAAAACTCTGTCTTAATTAATTTCAGCTTATTATAGGTTTAATATATATCTATACTATTATATAAAAATACAAGCCATTTTTCGTTTGTGATCACTAACCGCGAAGACTACTGAACCAATCTGTACCAAATTTTAACTAAACAAACTTTATAGTTCAAGAAATACTATTTTTTATTTAAATGTTTTTTCTCTGTCATACTTATATTTATCGTTATTTGTATCGAATTTAGATTATATCGGTGTTTTTTTTTTGTTTGTTTTTTTTATGTATTTTTATTTTATTCATCTGTTTTATTTTTATATATTTCTTTTAATATGTTTTGTATCTTATTTATATATTATTTTATTCTGTATAGTATTGATCTTTCATTGTATAATTGTTATTATATTATAGCGACATGTGGATCCCAGTGCAGTTTAAAAATTGACTGATATGTAACCATTCTCCAACAGAGTTTGCAATGGCAAAACTATTAAACTTAATTTTAACTACAACATCTTCATAGTTATAGGAAGGTTTATAATAATAAATAATATAATTTACTATTATAATAATTAAATTAAATTGAAATAAAAACAGTGATAATCATTTTTAAAATAAGGATTAAATTAAAATATAAAAATACAACCGTACTTTATATACAAAATACACACTCAAACCGTTACTACAATTGTACCCCACTTATGAAGGGACAGGTCAGGCATGGTAAATAATTAGCATCTACTACTTAAATACATGTTTCTTTAAAGTTATAAAAATAATAACTTCTAGGAAAGGGGTAAATAAACAAACGAATATTTTATTATAATATCCTCTTTTTTTTTAACTAATATATTTTGGAATCTTTAACAATTACTTTTTGGGGGATATTTTTTTTTAAATTTTCCTGAATTAGCAACTTTATGTATAATCATAACGCCTATAAGATCCTAGGTATATCTTCACATTCTCTTCAAAATTAATTAATTCAAGTATTAAATTGAACAATTATTTTATTACAGCGCTCTCATGTAGCGCACTTCGAGACAGATCAAAGACACTGGCTATCATTGGGAAGCCTCTTGATGGCGAGAATCAATTCCGCGTGGTTAGATCGCTATCGCCCTGGAACTGTACCAATTGGACGACCCCCTCAGTCTACTACTGTACCAATTCTAACTTGAGCTAAGTTGAAGTGGTCTCAGCCCGGCGACTGATCTGTATTCTCTAGGACTATACTCCATTCTGTAGGACCATACTCCATGGAATGGCTCATGCATTTCACCTCCTCCCTGGCCATTATACTGACTAACAGTCTGTTCTCTTCGCTTAATGTCCGGCAGGAATTATGTAAGCATCGTTGCACAATGGGTTCAGAGTTTAATAGAGCGAAGATAAAGGGTAGGAAAATTAAAAAAAGAAAAAAAAAAAGAAGGTAGAAAATAGAAAAGAGTAGTGCAACATTTAAAAAATGATATGAAATAAAATTAACCATTGTAATAATAATTCCGCATTATAATATTTATGTATAAGTAAGCGAAGAGAGTCCAGTCCGTAAAAAGTCCTATTGCAGTTAATGATATCGATGATAAAGAGCAGAGGTATTCCTTATCCGTTATTAATTAATTAATAATAACACGTAATAACGGAGAATACATACCTTGGTCCAAACCATCAAGATACGGGCTCAACGCTTGGCAGGTCACTAACTTTCACAGAAAACATAAACAAAATAAAGCAAAAAAAAAAAAAAAATCAATAACTTATTTTGATTAAAAAAACATACTCTGATTCTGTACGCCTCATCTGTATGGAGCTCAACTTATGCAACTAGCTACGGTGAACTTGAAAGGATCCAAAACGTGCGAATGCAGATCATCAATGATTACCCTCGATATACAAAAATATCAACAATGCTCCACGATCTAAATTACATCCCAGTTTAACTTCGCGTCTAAGATCAAACCAAAAAATAATTTGAAAAAACATCCGAGAAATCATTAAATACAATTAAACTTTTCTCAATACATTCACAAAACAACAAAATATGTACTCTGTACATAACTTTTTACATGTCTCTTGTCACTTAAGTATGGTGTTTGTTATTATATATTTATTAGTTTGTTTTTTTTCTAACTTTTCCTGCTATAGAACAACTTTAAATTTTAAAACATATTCATAATTGAATAATAGAGTTATTATACATGTATGCAAGAACATGATTACTTAAATGAAATTTTTAATTGTAAATATGTAAATATTGATGGATTGATAACTAGTTTATAATTAAACAGAATAGAATAGAAAAATAATTTCGTTCTACGATTAAATCCATTAAGAATAATAGTTGAGTACAGAACAATTACTCCTTTATTACATCCGGTCTAAGAACTAATTCAAATAAATAAAAATAAAGATACTATATAAATGAATACTAACTAAAATTAAAATTCTACTCCATAAATTAAATAAACAGAAAATACTGTAGCAAATTGCCTAATTTATAACTTTTAATAAAATCCAATAAAAATTATAAACATTGTAAAGAGAATTGTTATGTAGAACAACCTAAAATACAAAAAAAAAAAAAAAAAAAAAAAAAAAAAAAAAAAAAAAGACGTCCTTATATACTCAAACTAGGGCAGAAAAGGACGAGTTATCCTGTAGGTTACCAACCTATTCTAAGCATAGTGGGAAGTTCAGATTAATTTCGTGGGTCCGCCACGAAATAAGTTATAAACAGCCCAGGTGGGATTCGAACCCACGACCTTCAGTACCGAGAGCTCCGAGACCCTCGCATCAACTCGTTCGGCCATCAAATCCCAAAAAAGTAGGAATAAATTTTAATTAACTAAGAATACCAGCAAGCTTAAAGTTGGATGAGGTGGCGAAAATAGAGGTATTTGGATGTGGTAAGGTAATTAGCTTGTCTGATTTGGGGAGGTATAGAATTCCAAAGTGCGGTTGAAGAAAAAAAGGCGTTGGGATCTTGTTCTGTGGGATGGGGTGTATAGATCGGAAAGACTGGATCTTGCGTATGTGGTGCTAAGATCTGAATTGAAGAATATAGTAAATATAAAAATGATAAAAGAAATCGATCATTTGGTTTAGAAATTGTTGTCTGCTGAAAAAGGAGGAAAACCACTTAATTGGGAGTAGAAATAGGAAACATGAAAGTGCCTCAAGGTATCCAAGACAAACCTGGAAAAGCAGTTCATACGATTACGAGGAAATTTGCCTTCGAACACCCTCGAGAGACCACCATAAACCATGAAACCATAGTCAAGAAGATGAAAAAAGGTGGTATTATACATTATAAATATGTATAAAATGGCCGGTATTAGAGTTTAAAACTTCTTTCGAAGCCATTTTACTTTATTTTGTTTAAAAAAATAATTGTAAAATAAAAAAAAAAAGTTCAATAGTTTCGTGTTAAGTTTTACAAAGTCCTATGAAACTTCTAAAATATGCATTAAAAGAAGCTATACAAGGTTGGCAATACCGTTAGTAAAAATTGTTCTCGGGCCATTAAAGTTTGGAGGGTTTTTCTTAAAGTTCTTGTCCGATAAAAACCTTTACCATACCATTACCGTATAACGATAGGATTATTTCATATTAGTTTGGTACAAATTTGATACAATGGGGCTTTAAATTATTCTAAAGTTGATTTTTCATGAAAATTTACTATAATAATAAATGGCATAAATAATGTCTAAGAAATAAATAATATCATTAATTAATATTATTTTAATTTTGATGTAGTAAAAGAAACTTTTTTGTATACTTTATAGATATTTATAACTGTATACAATCTTCTACATTAGAAAGTCTCTGGTTCTTTTCAGATGCCTCTGAGGATTTTCGATAATTGGGTGAGAATCAATTTGGGAGACCAGTGGAAATATGTATTGGATATATATGTAGCTTGTATTGGAAGGATATGTATCTTATTTGGGCCAGATCTGCCGCATATGGGATACCTAGGTTGGTATGGGTAAGTTTATTTTAACATGGTAAGGAACATTACCCTTCGTATGATGCGGTATGAGAGGCTCACTTTAGAAAACTGCCCATCAAATCTTTTCTATTATCTTTTATATATAAATCATCTCTACACTACATCTTTACCTAAGTTCTGAACAGAAGAACCCCTTACAGTTATTTTTTTTTTGTTTTACTAGCTGTCCCCGGCGTAAGTTGCTACGCACTTAAAAAACTAAAAAAAAAAACCATTGAAATAATTATTGTAATATTGTTTGATTTATTTTGTGTAATTTTTTTATATTTTTTTTTAATTTGAATTGAAAAAAGAAATTCTAATAAAAAATTTTTACTTTTATTCATTTTATTGAAGTACTGATGAATAATACGATATTTTTCATTTTTCCATCTGTTACGTATAAAAAATAAATTAGATGGTTTTCCAACACTTGAGAAGGCAAGAAGGAAACTTGTAGTGATTGCGCCTGTGTCTTGTTGTTGATGGTTATTGAAAGGGCGAGTCGTACTGGAAATTGCACTCGTACTAATTCGAATGGCATGTCAGTTGGAATCATTGGGATACACGCCACCAGTACATCATCGTCCTTAAATTTACCATTCCAAATAGTAGCTTCGATGATATTGTTCACAATGTTTTTCACCGATAGTCGGGTACCGGTGCAAAGCCGTGGCGGATTGATGTTTCGGAGAAGAATGATACCAATTTTCAATGTCAGAACGTGCGGAGGCATGCTTGGCAAATCAAAAAATTCAAAAATTCAGTTGGATAATTGACAACTTCATCTTCATTCATTACAGTATCAATACAATAGGCTTATATAAGTACATACAAATTTAAACACAGTAAAAACTATACAAATCACATTTTTAAAACAAAATACAAAGATCACTTTTATTTTTAATCATGTGGTCACTCGTTCTTATTTTTAATCATCTGGTTTCTCATTTTACAATAAACAGCTTGTGAATGACTCAGCTGTTAAAAATACACTGATTTTATTAATTCACGATTTTTACATATTGGTTCATAACTTATGTATGCACCTATGCATCCAATTCAAAAAGTTCCACCTCACATGAAGCATTATCTCTTAAAGCCTATTAATGGCACACACACATACATTGATTTTTATGTATATAGATTCATCAACCCTGCTATACATTATCTTTCTGCGAAGATTGGAAACTTTCATTCAGAAAATTATTATTGCGCAATAAAAACAACAACATAATAAATATTAATTCCAGTCAACTAACCAATTGTCTGGAGCAATATAAGTCGCCCTCAGAGACCAGGACGGCCAAAGCTAAAGACTAAGTTATAAAACTTTGCTCCAGTACAATGAGGAAACTGTGAAGAAGTTGGCCGACCAGAAGGAGTTGAAGATGTGAATATTAAAGCAGTTTCTATTGCTTGAGGCCTTCTGCCTCTTTCCCGAGGGGTCTCACCTAATGGCCGTTTAGGGAGAAACAAGGGGTAACAAAAAAAAAGAATAGAAAATGAATAAGATAGTTACAAAATACATACAGACATACACACACACACACACACACACACACACACACACACACACACACATATATATATATATATATATATATATATATATATATATATATATATATATATATTATATTATATTAATCATGTAGATGATGTAAAGCCAGAACATGCATATTGAAGAGATTTTGGTAATTAGAGATTTGTAAATAAGGCTTTATTAAAAAAAAAAAAAAAATTGTCCTTTCAAGAGTAGTTCTAAAAAATAGATTAAGAAAAAAAATAATAGCAGTATCGCTGTAATAACTAATATTTTATTTAAAGATGGAACATGTTTTACCCGTGACCTACTTGGCCAAAAGCGAAACGTTTTTGTAAAACGCGGGGGCACTACGCCTAGTTTGATAGTTATATTAGGAGAGTAGGAGCAGTTAAGAGCTCAACTCTTCTTATAAGAAATAACACTCATATTGACAAGGAGGCAGGTTCTAATCAGTTAGATCCATTTGACTCTGTTTCTCTTAATACGAAATTAAAAAAATTAACATGGATTTGATGTTTTTTGCTCGATCACTCTCGGCTGTTAAAAATTTTGGTTTGATTAAAAATTCACGTTTTTAAGATCGAAAATTTGATGGCATCCTACTTAACCCCTGAAACATGTTCTATGTTATTCTTTCTTTAGCCTGCATGCTCAAGTGGGCCTATCTTTTATTTATTTATTTTTTTAATAAAAAATAATACATAAATAGAAAAAGAAGATATCATAAACCTATAATGGGTTAAATTCAATTAATATTGTAGCAATATGTATTGAATTCTGCGAATTTAAGTAATAAAAATTTATTTCCTCTTTTAATGTTAGGTCTCTTGCAAACTGTCCGATTTAAATGCAAGCTATGTGGATTCGTAAATATCTGGAATTGCTGGCAGGTGGTTCTCCCGTTTAATATATTGAGGTCGTTCGTGAGTGGCAAGTTGGATAAATTTAAACATCCTATTCATCTGGGTATGAAATCAATAAAAAAAAAATTAATTTACTTTTGGCTATGGCAGAGTAGAAAAATTGGTTTATTTAATTTAAAATAGTTTGATATAAAGATAGTTTTGAATATTCCAAGTTACGTAATTTTTGCACGATGAGTCTTCCTTCGAGCTAAAAATGTTTTTGGAAATTGATCCAATCGATAATTGACAATGTTTGGTGACCTACACTTCAATTTTTGTAAATTTATAAATGAATGAATAAGGCCTTTTAATAAAAATATAACAGGATGTTTACTATTTATAATCCTTGTTACTTCATATGATATTTACATATTAACACAATATTTAAATTTTGTTTATTTATGTCCTGTTAATTTATGTAGGCCTTTCCCTGGGGAGTAATGGTCTAACTTCCCTGGAGAACAATCGCCACAACGAAGTGAGGTTCGTTGTTCCCCTCCTCAGTTCTTTCCAGGCTTCTTCCTCTCTGTCTGTCCTTGTACGCTTTTGGTTCTCATGTCTTCTTTGCCTGACAGGTCGCCAGGTGTCCATTTCATTAACGTTAAGGTATTTAAGGACATCTTTCAGGTCATCTTTCATCTTACATCAACACAAAGCTATACACATTTTTTCTTTTTTTTAAATTATCCTAAAGTTTCTTTTAATAATTTTGTTTTTAAATGGTCCAACATTATTCTGCCATATTTATGGCTCTCGTCTGGATCACTATCGAAGTTTCTTCAAAGAAAGATATTAATTGACCTATATAGAATAGAATGAAAAATAATTTTATTCTGGGACAAAGTCCCTTATGAATAACAGAAGTACAGATTTAAATTAAATAAAATCTGGTCAGAGACATAATGAGATAAAAAATAAAAAATAAATAAACAATAATACAACACTATGAACATAGATTATAGTTGAATATGCAGAAATGAAAATAAGATAACATTCTACAAATTAGAGAAGATAAAATGAAATAAGAAAAAAAAATAATAAAATTAACAAAAACTTTTGGTATAATGATTAGCTTTGCATGTACAGCAGAAGTATCCAAAGTTATATTCATAGAAAGTAAAATTTGTAAATTGAAATAGGTATCTTAATTATACAAGGACTGAATCTGGGTCTGGATCCAGCAATGCAATAATAATTTTTGACTAAGTTGTTAGATAGTAAGCAAGCGTCACACAGTGGAACGAATCAACGAATTTGTTGGACATTGGACCAATTCTCTAATAACTAAATTTGTCTTTTATTTGGATCTTAAGTTATACTTTATACTTCTTTTCAACAAAATCCATAGATAAATTAATGTTAAAATCAAATCTTATAGGAAAAATTCTGCATTGAAATATATATATTTTTTTAAACTCATATTTAAAAAAAAAATCCATTGTTTGAGGTAATGCTTTAAATTAACCGTGCAACTACTGGAAAACAACTTATCCATAATAAGATATTTTAGGCAAATAAAACTCGGGATTATTTCAAACGTCTGGGATTTTTCGATGAAAATTAGGAGAAAAAACTCAAATGTAAATTGCGAAAATCGCCTAAAATCACCCAAAAAACTACCTTCACAGTAAATAACTAGAATGCTTGAAGTTTTTTTTTTCCATTAGTTGGATTTTGCTCTTAGGTGCTCTTTTCCGAGAAAATGATTTTTTTCTTTTCTTTTCTAGGTCTTGAGAATTAATTTTAAATGATTTCTGTTGATATTGGCGCTACTTTTCGCAAGTTTTCTTTTGTTTACCTACTTTTGTCTTTTGTTTGTCTGTTTACATTCATTTGTCCTCATATAAAATGCTCAGTTTTTGTGTGTTATTTTAACGACATAGGTGCAATAGTTCCTAAAACAAATTTTCAATTTTTCAATTTTTCCAATTTAATCATATAAGTTTTAAAGATTATGACCTGGCATTGGAAACATGGATTAATTCGTTTGGACTGGAACAAATTTCAAATACCGCAAAGTTCTGCTTACGGGAAAAATTAAAAAAATTCAGTAGTAGTTTGAACTCTCGCTGGATTTCGTCCCATAGGAAGATCAACAGTTTTTTGGAGAAGCATGAAAACTGGTTGAATTTGGATTTCATTGTTCCTGAAGATGTTATCCAGAACCTACCTTCATCATCATCAACAACAAGCGCAAGTATACCACCTTGTTCTCAATCATTCGAGCAATTATCTGATAGACAAAGACGGAGAAAAACGGAAAGTTTTAGAAAATGTTCAGAGGATATGTTCGCTTTTGTCATGAAAAAAAGGTTCAAATCTGATGACGTAGATTACATTGTTAATTTTATTAGGGAGCATCCAGAACATGTACTAAGTGTCAAAAAATTTTGTGAAAACCTTTTAAATCCAAAGGACCAAGAGAACGAAAAGGCATTAGCATTAAATACAGCCGCTGATTTTACTAAGTTTCAGTACAATGCCGTCAGAAATAATGCAAAAGCATTAGGATATACATCACTTTACCCCAGCTACTATCAGATCCAAAAATTAAAAAAAGATTGTTATCCCCAGAAGAATCCATATCGGTTGGTGACACTGGAGCAAATATCGTATTGCAAAATTAACTTGACCATACTTCTTCTCGGATTTTACAAGTCGTGGGTGGTGAAATAGGGAATGATAACTTTTGTAGTTTAACGTTAAACATTAAGTGGGGATGTGATGGGGCGGGTAACCAATCACAATATAAACAACGTTATTCTTCATCTGAAACTTTCAGCGAAGATTTGGTCATTTTGATTGCCTGTTTAGTACCGATTAATTTGATAAATTCAGAGAATTGTCAAATAGTCTGGCAAAATGAATGTCCGTCATCGACCAGATTTTGTAGGCCTATCTCATTTAATTATACGAAAGAAACAGATGAAACTGTAACGTCTTTAGTTCGAGACATTCAGAAACAAATTGATAATTTACTTCCCTATATAAATGACAAAATCTCTATCAATTATAGAATGTTATTAACTATGGTTGATGGCAAAATATGTAATATTTTAACTGAAACTTCTTCAGCTATGAGGTGTTTTTTGTGCAATGCAACACCTAAAGAAATGAACAATTTAAAAATTATTACAAACAAGGAAATAGTTAATGATGAGTATTACTCATTTGGCTTGCCCCCTTTGCATTGTTTGATCAGGTGTTTTGAGTGCTTAATTCACATCTCTTACCGATTAGATTTCAAGTCCTGGAGTGCAAAAACAACAGAGCAAAAGGAGTTACTTGCAAGGAAAAAAAATCAAGTTCAACATGATTTTAAAATTCAGTTAGGACTTTGTGTAGACCACGTAAGACAAGGTTTTGGAACAAGCAATGATGGAAATACTGCATGGAAATTTTTTGCCTCCCCAGAAACTTCATCAGCTATAACAGGGGTTGACGAAAATCTAATTAGACGCTTTGCAATAATATTACAAGCTATTTCTTCTGGGTCAATTATAAAACTTGATAACTTTGAAGCCTACACGAAAGAGACAGCACGGTTATATGTATCTCTGTATGGCTGGTATTATATGCCAGTCACCGTGCACAAACTGCTCGTGCACGGAACACTGATAGCCAAAAATGCTATAATACCTATAGGACAATTGTCAGAAGATGCTCAAGAAGCGAATCACAAGTTATTCCGAAATTTCAGACTGTTTCATGCCCGAAAATCATCGAGGCAATCAAACAATCGAGATGTTTTAAATAATTTATTAATAAATTCGGATCCCTTAATTTCGACTCTTAGACCGAGAATAATAAACATTAAACGTGATTTATTACCAGAAGCACAATCACTTATTGTTAGTTAGAATATAGAAAAAAGAATCTTAATTAAAATTATTTGTTATGAGTTTAATTCTGATCGTTATTTAAATAAACAATTGTATATAGGCACCTACGTATATTATAATTTTGATGTATCAATTAGTCCTAGGATATTAACTGACAAAAGTAATTATCAATTGTTATATTATTTTTTTTTAATAATTAAATATTTTAGTTTGTTACGTTTTATTTTGTAATTTTATTTAATACATATGTATTTATCATTCCATGGAATATTTTATTGCATATATTCTCGTAGTATATAGGTACAATAAATGGTAAGTAAATGATGATAAATTATCCAACATCGAAATATCAAATCAGGAATTCTTACATGTTTCCTTTTACGATCTGATCATGATTAGCATATCATTTAATAGTCCATTCAAAAAGCTTTAAAACGGTACCAATAGCATTATTCTAGGAGAAGCAGAAGCGGAGATATTAACGAATGTCCATTCCGCCCTAACGTTCGTTCCACTGTGCGTCAGCTCGGATGAGGAGGAGGTATTGAGTGTAGAAGTATTTGAATGTTTTCAGGGATTTAGCTTGTCTAATGTGAGGAGGGATGGAGTTCCAGAGGATTGGTGAGCGGAAGAGGAAGGAGCGTTGGAATGTTGAAGTTCTATGGTATGGGGTATACAGATCAGAAAGACGGGATTTTGTATGTATTGGATCGACTGCAGATCAATAGATATATTCTTCTGAATAGTTTAATATTGCTATAACGGTTTTGTTGTAGTAAGGTTTCAAGCCTACCTCTATACAAAATGTTAAAACAGACTTGTTCTTTAAAACTAAATGACTGGGTGGCATTTTTAACATGTCTGATAAAAAGGTTTATACTATGAACAGTTTTACAGAAAAAAATTTGTAAATGCGTATTGTTCTCAATTAAAATACCTATGGTGGCAATTATAAAAGTGTTTCTAATTGATTGATTAGGTAAAATTATTTGTGATTGCTCATAGAAAGCATACAAAAAAAATAAAAATATAATTCATAAGACTTCCTTATAAAATATATTTCGAGCTGCTAATGTTTTCAGTTCTGAAAGGTCCTACATATTACTGACTGAGAGAAACAGCCCGAAGATCTACTCCAACGTTTTTGTGACTCTGGTCTTTCAATTCGTTAATTTGTTATTAAAAATAAACTTTTATTGGAAGCAGTGATCGTCAGAAGCGAAATAGAAGATCAGTATGAATGATTAGGATTCTAAAAATTATTCGCTCGTCTTGAAAGAATTATATTCTCAATGAAGAAACGTGGTGTCTAGTTTCCACTTTCCCCGCCAGTGACTTTACTAACGGTTGCTATATAATTTGAATCTTACAATCCAAAAATTATACACATGTATAATTTTATCTCTACTATTATATAAAAGGACAAGTCATTTTTCGTTTGCGATCACTGACCATGAAAACTACAGAACCGATCTTCACCAAATTTTAATCATATCAACATAGTTCCAGGAAGGTTTAGCAATAATAAAATATAATGATCTTCAATTAATTAGTT
Organism: Euschistus heros; assembly: GCA_003667255.2. Lineage (NCBI taxonomy): Eukaryota > Metazoa > Arthropoda > Insecta > Hemiptera > Pentatomidae > Euschistus > Euschistus heros. Next base: position 1,324,519 of record RCWM02000006.1, on the reverse strand, counting down.
ATTAAAAAGGCAACAACATGTGGATAACAATGAAGTTTGGAAATTGGCTGATAGGTGGCGAGCGCCATTGTACATGATACGTTACAAAGGTACGGTGCTATACAGAGATCTATACAGATTATTAATATTGATAATAAAATTTACTCAGTTTTAATTAAATTACTAAAAACATTTAAATATGTGGTGTGACATGTGAATCAGAGTGAAGTTTGAAAATCAACTAATTTGTGGTTAGCACGATTCTGAAAAATAAAGATATGTTTTTCTCTAACCATATCTTTTAATTTATCACTAGGTTACTGTACTACACAGGACTATTGGAAACGAGACCCCAAACTTGTACCAGCCATCGGTTAATTTTTAAACTTTAATAGTATCCCCACGTTTTACCACATATTTATCTATTTTTTAATACAAATTAATTAAATTGAAATACAAATGAATTAATTAATTAAAATAAGTAATATTTAATAAAAAAAACTTCAAGATCTACATAAAAACGTACCATTGCAACTTCTTGCAGATATGATCCCGCCATCTATCTGTAAATTTTCAAACATCACTGGAATCCACATATTAAATAACAATTCGATAGAAAACGGGTAACTTTTAATATAGCTAAACCTCCCTAGATCTATGAAGATGATATAGCTAACATTTAATACATATTGGTTCAGTAGTTTTCCTGATGAGTGACCATAAACAAAAAATGGCCTGTCCTATTAAATAATAGTATGGTTTAGCACTTATTATTACGTAATTTTCTCACTATTCGACTGAATATTCAATAGTATATCAGCATATGATGGCATAATTTAATGTTCTTTGGAGCAGAGGAATCCGAACTATATATATAATGGAATAAATTTACCGCATTATTATACATTACTAATAATAGAAGTTTAGTTAGTGTAAATGTTATTAATTAGCTAATTTTTATTTTTATTGGATCGTTATTAATATTCCATTACGTAATTCACTTTCCAGCGCACATTTTAACTGGCCCTGTCAATTAAAGAACCCTTAATTCAATTAAATATATTGTTATAAATATGGAATAGGCCTCAATTATGTCCATATTTATTTGTATTCTTATTAGCATATACGCACAAACAAAACCCTAAATTGAAGTTCCATTTTGCTTAATTAATTTAACAGTTACGTTTTTCGTTTATTGTTGGCGTGAAACCTTAATTAAAGTTTAAGCTAATTGAATAAAAGCTAAAATAATTATTTCAAAATTAAATTATAAAATCAGAGTCAACAAATTTATATAATGTAAAGTATGTTTGTATAAATATTCATTTAAACACGTATTATCTTAAGATATGGAATGCGTAAAAATAAATTCAGGTTGACTGCAGTGTAGAAAACTAAAAATAATGGTTCTGATAAAATATTATTAATTTAATTACTTATATGAAAGCCATTATTAAATTTATTTTTTTTTCAAAATACATAATTGTATTCTTGCTTTTTTGGCAATCAGTGTAGGTAGTCTTGCCACTTGATTACGTGTTATTCTTAAATAACTAATTTAACAAATACAATATGGAACGTTAAATATTATTATGTTTATAAATGATAAATATTTATTAAATTCATTTCTTCAATGTGTACAAAAAGGTAGTAGATTTAGAAAAGTAAGACTAGAGTAGACGGCGGCCAATCACTGAATTTAATTAATTTATTATAATTTACCTATTTCATCAAATGTAAAACTGTATACTAAGGAAAATAATTAAAAATACATCTAGTAATTGAGATGATAATAATCGTAATAACTAAAAATACAGTTATCAATTGCTTGTGAAGCAGCTACCCATTGATAGGTCTTTAATATGTTCTATATTAGAAGGTCTTGAGGCCATCTTCTTTTCAGATACCTCGGAGAATCATCTGGAATAGAGTGGGAAGCAAGTTGAGAGATTAGTGAATTTCAGTGGTTATCAGCGACGTGTGGAACATCAAGATCTTTATGAATAAGTTTATTGGTGACAAAGTAAGGAGCGTTGAGGATTTTTGGAAGGATTTTGGATTGTAAGGATTGGAGACGAGAAGAATTAGAAGGTTTAGTGAAACCCCTAAGCTCAACTCCGTACGTCCAAATAGGTCTATTCACAGTCATATATATCAGTATTTTGTAATTAATTGGGAGCTTTGAACGTTTGTCTAGTAAATGTTAATGTAGTCGTTTTAGTCACTCTATTTTTTTAATTGTAAAAATATTATATTTATGAGAAGTGACGATCGTCCGATCATGTGTTTCGCCGCTGCGGTCTGTTGCCCCAGAAACACACTGATATTATCCCTATCGGCCTTGAGGCCAGAAAACTTACTTCATTTTATTGCATTTATTTAATCAAGTCGAGCAGGCACCTTAAAGGTAAAATTGGCAATTGTATTTCGGCCATGTTGACTTCAATTCAATTATATATACATGTTTTTACACAAGGAAAAAATATTACGATTGTATTAAAATAGGACTGTTACACAGACAGACGTATCTGCAATACATACTTTTCAGATAAATACCTATTTCATCAGAAAAGAATGTAAGGATTTTGGATTGTAAAGATTAGATACGAGATGACTTTGAGGTTTAGTGGACTCCCAAAGCTCAACTTCATACGTGCAAATAGTTCTTATCACTGTTATGTAAATGAGTCTTTTGTAATCAATTGAAAGTTTTGAACACTTGTATAGTGGATGTTGAATGAGCCGAAAACGAACGACAGTAACTTGTTTTAGTCTTGATCACTTAATTGACCACGAACATCTACTTGCTGGCTCAGAGACAAGTTGACATGATTAAAAATTTTTTCTCAGGTGTTAACTTTATAAATTTATTTAAAAATAAATAATAACTAAGTCACGAGCTTTGTTTACAGCTTAACGTTTCCAGCCCAACGGAGCTGTGGAAGGACGCGAAGGACACGAAGGACTCGAACAAAAAATGTCCTTAATGGCAGGGGACAGAGCCCTCGTTACCTTCTCTTAATATGGCCGTCTTGTTTTATTCAACAGGCGCTAACGGCCACCTCCCTTCGACTAATTACGATCTATCCTGATTTTTTTTATTTTTATATTTTATTTCAAATTTTATTTAGTCGCCTTCGTCCCGTCGCATTTTTCACGTTTCTTTATCGGAATTTATTTTCATCTAGAATCCCTAACGAGGCCCTTTACATATGAGACGTGTGAATTTATTCAATCGGTGGAAAATTGGGTTCAAAGAAATCTCAGCGTTAATATGCTTTTATATTATTATTATTATTTTTTTTTAACCAATTTTCTGAAATTTACAAATGTACAAAATATATACATCAAATAAATGTGTTGATAACGATTATAATATCATGTTAAAACTTGAAAAGAACTCTTCATTAGCACTTCAAAAATCTACACTAAAAGGTCTCTAGTCCATCTTCTTATCGGGAAAAACCTCGGAGGATTATCGGGAATTGCGTGTGAAGCAAGTTGAGAAACTAGGGGATTTGATTTGTTATTGAGCTTACTATGAAAGAATTGGAATCTGGTTTGGGCTAAATCAGGAACATATGGAACATTAAGTTCCTCCGCAAACGGGTCGATTGTTGACTCGTCGAAAGATCTTTTTAGATAAGTTTATTGGTGACAAAGTAAGGAGCAGTGAGGATTTTGGATTGTTAGGATTGGAGACGAGAAGAATTAGAAGGTTTAGTGAAACCCCAAAGCTCAACTCAGTACGTGCAAATAGGTCTAATCACAGTCATGGAAATAAGTCTTTTGTAATCAATTGGGAGCTTTGAACGTTTATCTAGTAAACGTTGAAATAGTCTGTGTTTATTAAAATAAAAATCTTTATAATTGAATATAAGTCTTGGAATAAGTCTTACCCTCTGAATTAAAATTCACTTGACTACCATGCTACAAGGCGTGAGTTGGAGTACAACTGAAGGCAGAAAATTTCTTCCATCCTCTACAAAGTGGGTACCCTTAAATAGAGAAACCTGGCGGGTGAGTGTGATTTAGGCCAAATCTCCTCCTTTTACAACCGTTGATCTAGTAACATTACATCCTTATCTAACTACTAAACCCAAGACCCTTCATGGGCTGTAGTAGGGCTGGGCGATAGTCAATAGTTAGCACTATCGATAGGCCGACACTATCGGTTGAGAACTATCGATTGCTATCGATAGTTTTTCAAAAGTTTCTTCCTTTTTTTCCAAAGCTATTCAATAAAGAATTTCAACTAATTTAATTAAATTCAATTATCTACTTACTATTTGAAATTTGCAGGATTATAAGTTATAAAATTATAAAATAAAGATGAGAGAAAAAAAGATAATTTATTTTTTGAATATTGATAGATTTGAATATACAATAATAATGAACAAATCAAATCTTCAGAAACGAAAAATAACGAACTAGTTAATTTCAAGAGTGAAGCCACATATTTCCCGAAAGAAAAACTAGCATTTCTGCCTTCCTTTGGCTTAATTTTTGAGAGAACCCTTGAGCTCTAGGAATTCCGAATTCAATTTCAAAAGAACTCGACACTGGACAGAGACAGATCAGCATAATTCCGAGAGTTTCAAAACTTGAGGGTAAAAAAGATCTATCGATAGTCGACACTATCGATAGTGACCATCGATAGACATTACATATCGATATATCGATAGTAACTATCTACTATCGTCCAACCCTAGGCTGTAGTGGTACAGTTTTATCATACCATAGGTAATTAAGTGAGTAATCACAATATTGTTCAGATATATATATACAAGCTAAGATAACCGACTTGAACCTAATCAGATAAAGCCTAACCTATATAAGCCCCAGCGATAGTGAAATACCGTTATTGGGGTAGAGGGACTAGACAATCTGTTATCGACACGCTCCGGTGCAGAAGCGAACAAAGAAGCCGTCACTCACACCCGCCCCGACTCCCCCCAGCCAGAATTACTACGTGCCCTCTCAACAGCTTACTAACAATCGATTATTTGTAACTCATTTTTAATTTTGAATAGTTTTTTTTATGGTCTATTAATTGAAATTTCCAACTGTACAAAAAAAAACACACATCCAGTAAAAAAATAAGATAAAATAATAAAATGGCAATGGCTTGTGAAGCAACTACCCACTGGTAGCACTTCAATTAAAGTTTTATTTGAGAAGGTCCCGAGGCCATCTTCTTTTCAGACAACTCGAAGGGTTGTAAGGAATAGAATAAGAAGAAAGTTGGGTGACTAGTGGATTTAAATGGTTATGGAGTTTACTATGAAAGGATAGGTATTTGGTTTGGGCTAAATCAGCGACATATGGGATATTAAGATCTTTATGGATAAGCTTGATAGTGACAAAATAGAGAGGATTAAAGTTTTTTTCGGAGGATTTTGGATTGCAAGGATTGGATACGAGATGGTTTAGTGGAGTCCCAAAGTTCAATATCATACGTCCAAATAGGTCTGATAACTGTCGTGTAAATGAGTTTGGATAGTAATTACAAAATTTTCACTAAAACTCGAAATCAGAGAAAATTATATCCCCGTTTATTCCCATAAATCAACTTTCAATCTTAGGTCACGATGAGAAAAAAAAAACCAAGACTGGTGCCACTGGGTTCTGCTCCCCTTACGTCAAATATATTCACTCAACAGATTCACTGATTATCTGTATTATAATTGATAGGTATAAATATAAATTAATAAAAATAAAAAAGTCTACAACTATACTATTATATAAAAGGACAAGCCATGTTTCGTTTTTGATCACTAACCACAAAAAAAACAACAACTGAACCAGTCTGTACCAAATTTTGACCTAATCATCTTTATAATTCCAGGAAGGTTTAGCAATAATAAAATATACTAGTTTTCAATTAACTTGTTATTAAAAAAGTGATAATATTTGGATAAGAGTCAAGTTTAAAATTGGCCGGTAGTTAGCGATCGACATTCTACATTAAAGGTTATAGGAACGGTGTTATATGAGCATGAAATTGATAATAAAATTAACTTAATTTCAAATAAATTATTAAAAAAAGATTTAAATAAGTGGAGTAGTTTACAATGGGAACACTACTCATACCATCTTTATCAAATTTTAACTACACCTTCAGTTCTTGGACGATTAAGCAATAATAAAATTTACAATATTATAAATTTAAATGTACAATATTGAGTGGCAGAAACGAGTTTGCCTATATGTCATATACTTTTATGGTTGGAAATTAAAATCTAACCAGATGAAATCAATAAAATTATTTCTGCCGATTAAAGTTATTACCCAATCAAAATGCCGATCGTTTGCATTTTAATATTGCGTGTAAAAATATGATTTATGGGTCTTCCATTGTAAGCAATAATAATGGACTATATTATCCGTAATTTTTATTAGTGCCTTTCCATCTGGAATACTAACTCTTTCATTAAAATTAAAAATTGAAGGACCAATTTTGTTTTTATGAGAACTTCAACCATCTGTGCAATGGTACCAGGTTAAAAATTACTACTATGCGTGAAAATATCAATTATGAAATTATGCTCAATTGTATACACAAATATGAGATTATTTTCGACAAACAAATAAAAACTTTAATTATTAGTCAAATTTATCTAATTGTAAGTTCTGAAGGGAGGGGGGGGGTGTTAGTTTTTTTTTTTTTTTTTTTTTTTTTTTTTTTTTTTTTTTTTTTTTTTTTTTTTTTTTTTTTTTTTTTTTTTTTAACAAGTGTTATACCTTAAACCGTTGTTAACTAAGTAAATTTCATAAGTCAATTTTTTTTTTTTAATTTACACACCAATGATAATCAAAGATTATTTCTGTATCACAATCCTCACTTAAATTAAAGCGACTAATTTCATGCATTTACTTACTAAAAAACATTTGGTCTCGTTCATTGCAGATTTACTCGTACAAGGCAGTTTAAAACCCACAAATACAGTAATTGCGTTTGAATACGAAAAACTACAATCTATTGTCCGATTTCCATGGTACCTACGCGAGTAACAAAGACTTGCCTTTGAAGTTTTACATTAGAACAGTGTGATTTCAGGAATCGATATACAAAGTCGATTTCTATCGATTGATGTTGAAATATGTTTTTTTTTTTTTTTTTTTTTTTTTTTTTTTTTTTTTTTTTTTTTTTTTTTTTTTTTTTTTTTTTTTTTTTTTTTTTTTTTTTTTTTTTTTTTTTTTTTTAATAAAGGCCTTAGCGTTAGCCATTAGCCATTTTCTCATTTATTCATTACTATAAGTACCGACTTAAATTTAAGTCCGCTTAATTACAAAAAAAAAAAACCAAACAAAAACAATATTTCGATTTAATTAAAATTGAATTAATCTAAATTTTAATATTTGTCTCACTTAAGAAGGCACCGAATTCATTAATTAGTGAAGCAGGGTTTTGCAAAATATTTGTATAAGTTATTGTATTCATATTCAATTTATTTCTAATTTGCGTTGTAAATTTTATTCTTTCTAAGGCGTATTTTTTACAATTCATAATGATGTGTTCCAGGTCCTCCCTGTCTCCACACAACTCACACAATTCATGGTTGGAAGATTTAAGATACGACCTAACTTTACTACTGCAAGTCAGAATATTAGATAAGAATATGTTGTCGGAGAAGTAGGATTAAACTTTTACTTTAGAGGGCACCACCACCTCCAGTTAGTGAAAATAAAAGTAAAGTTTAGGGCACTTTTACTGTCTGATGATTCCGAAACGTGACTCAGCAACATAAACTTGACCAGCAATGTGAGATCTAAACTTGGTTCCGTCTAGTGCAATATATTTCTCTATACTTATTTTCAATACTTATACATGAAAAAAAGGAATAGCATTGAAATGACTAAGAACCCCGAACACTTTTGATGTTGAATGCCCATAAGAAATTATTGGCTGATATGAACTAACCTCACCTAATATGAAATATCTTTTTGAGGTTTTAATTGTAATTATAAACAATGTTTAAAACAGCATATAAAGACTAAAGCGACAAGAAACTGCTCGTCGTTACAGACTACTTCAACATTTACTAGACAAACGAGCAAACCTCCCAATTCATTACAAAAGATTTATTTACATGACAGTGAATAGACCAATTTGGACGTACGGAGTTGAACTTTGGGGCTCTACTAAACCATCCAATTCATCTCGTATCCAATCCTTTCAGTCCAAAATCCTTCGAAAAATCCTAAATGCCCTTTACTTTGTCACCAATCAGCTTATCTATAAAAACCTTAATGTTCCATATGTTGCTGAGCTAGCCCAAACCAAATACCTATCCTTTCATATATATATATATATATATATATATATATATATATATATATATATATATATATATATATATATATATATAATATACATATATATAATAGCATATCGAAAATCAAAATTTATTTATAAATATCGACATAAATATATAGAAAATATTTCGATAAAATTATGGCTACAATAATAATTGCTAATTCGATACGATGTCAGTAAGAGGTGGCTATAAGTACTGGTCCTATACAATAACCTCACATGCTTTAGTTTTTTTTTTTTATGTACTCGGAAATTTGCAGATCGTCTTCAGACTGAATAATAAAACAGTAAGTAAATAATATAATTAATTTTCTATCAATACAAATTTTGTATATCTTTTGCATAATGTGGTAACAGAAATAGATCATGCCAAATTTATTTATTTTGTTTAACTGTAAGCTGCTATGTATATAACTGCTATATTTTGCAAATCCAATTACAGAGGTAACGACGAGCTATAGAACTTCTAGTGACATATCCATTTATATTTTTGATTTGATCTAACTGATGTTTATATTTAAAAAAATTGAATTTCATATAAATGCCTAGATGAACTTTATCTGAGTTGTTTATCGTTACAAGCTGAGTTTGAATACACAATGTTCATGTTTTATGGATACCTCTGGGAGAGGTGTTACCATTTGCATTTGCAATCCATCTTTGATTCATAATATTCGGAGCAGGTTGAAGGCTACAAATATATTCGAATACATAAATGGCTATATTTTATTCATATATACACAGCTAATATTGCTAACAATTAGTGCCGATTTAAATAATTATTATATTGAATTGAACTCTTGGCCTCAGTTCAACGATGAAGTAAAGGTATATATTGTTGTAATTCTTGATTTAATCTTAACATTAATAGAGAAAACAACCCTAAAATGATATATTTACTATATATTTGACATCACTAAAAGTGTGACGGTTAACACACATGTGCACAATTTTGAATTAAGGACTTCTCTCTGGGATTTATCATGAACACTGACCATTGTCTGTCAAATTTGTATTTCAGGTCGAAAAAGGAGGTGTTTTTCGACATTACCAGATTTTTTTTATATTTGAAAGTTTTAACAAAGAATTTAAAAACCTATTTGATTTTGAAACTTTTATTTACAAAATGTAAAAAAATGGAGAAATAAGTATTTGGATTTGTTACAAAATCACATAGTTGAAGAACTGCTTTTATCACATAAGGCCATGGGTTACAACATGTCCTTAAAAATTCATTTTTACATTCCCATTTGAATTTCTTCCCTCCCAACTGGGGGAACAGTTTTAGATGAACACGAGAATGATTTCATCAAGAGATAGCAAATACAATGCAAGTTGTTTGTTTGAGATTATAACGGGAGACACGTGATGTTAAGTACAAAAGGGAAAAATATACACATAACACTTATATAACACTAAATATTAATTATGTTTAGTGTTAAATATTATTATTTTACTTATTACTGTTAAAAAAAACAAGAGTTATCAAAATAAATGAAAAAAGTTCTATTTTAGTTGTTTTGTTTTTTTTAAATAACCACCAATCTCTAAAAAATGGTGTTTGATATTTTTTTTTTTTTTAATATTGATTCGAACTGCACACTGGTAAATATAAACGTCACACAAAATGTTCATGTGATAAAAAAAATAATAATAAATAAATAAAAAATACGCTATTACAGTTTGTTTGTTTTTTTATAACGTATAATTTCTAAAAAATGATGCTAGATAGATTTTTTTTCTCCTTCAGATTCACATTCAGCACACGTAAAAATAGGAACCATTTCTCAAGGAAGCGTTTTTTTTTTGTTTTGTTTTTAACCATTAATGGCATTTTACTGGAATTAATATTTGATTTAAGATTGATAAAATTGCAACTTCTATTGGAATTAATTTATCAATCCTAACTGTATTGATCATTCTATATCATCATGCGTACCTCTAGTAATGTTTTAGTTTTCTGCCTTTCTAATTTCAGTATTCATGATAAATCCCCGACTGCCTAGAAGAAGTCGATGAATACAATAGATACACAAATGGTGAACTTTTCAGAAGGGAATTTATAATCGTTTTCCTAAATTCTGCAAAGACTACAAATACCATTAGCACAAAAATAAATAATCTAAGGCTTTGATAAGAATCACAACTTATCCACTTTTCACAACGCATATATAAAAAATTCTGCTATAAATGTTAATAGTAAACTAGTTTTTTTTAAATCTTTCTATAACATCCTAATTAATGTTGCCTTATATAATAATAATAAAATTAAAAATATAACAGATAAATGAAAAAAAAAGATTTAATTTATGCAATAAAATGTAAAAAGCACTACATAGATGAAACGAAACAAAACTTAATAAAAATAATAAATCAACACAAGTACGACTTCAATAAAATTAATAAAAAAGATAATAATGATAAAACAGCACTTTGTAAACATGCACAAAAATTAAAACACGAATTCAATTTTGAAAATACCACAATTTAAAATCATGAAAATAAAACATATAACAGAAAATTATTAGAAGCTATATACATAAACATAACAATAGATGGAGCGGTAACTTATAAACAGATTAAACAGATTTAGATAAAATCGGAATTAATTACGCTAATATAATAAATAAATTTAAAATAAAATCTTATTAAATAAAATGCTCCCTACTTTGTCACAAATAAACTTATCCATAAAGACCTCAATGTTCCATATGTTGGGGATTTAGCCCAAAACAGATATCTATCCTTTCATAGTAAACTCCATAACCATTCAAATCCACTAGTCTTTCAACTTGCTTCCTATTCTATTCCTGACAACCCTCCGAGGCGTCTGAAAAGAAGATGGCCTCGGGACCTTCTCAAATAGAACTTTTATTGAATTGCTACCAATGGGTGGTTGCTTCACAAGCAATTGCCATTTTATGATATGTTGTCATTATCACATTTACTGGATGTATGTTTTTATGTACAGTTGTAAATTTCATAATAAATAGATATTAAAAAATAAAATAAAATAATATAATTCTTGTAAAAAATAAAATAAAACAAAATTAAAAAAAAATGAAATAACAAATAAGTAAATATGTGAATATTAGTGACAATGCAACTGAAATAAAAATATTGAATTTTTTTTATATAACACTATATTAAATAATCTTAGTAGATAATAATAATAACATCAATAAACAAGTTATGAACATTGCTCAATAGTTTGTCTTGTAACATGGAGAATAGACAATGTGAAAATAATCACAGATTAAGAGGTAAATGACATATTTTATAATTGTAAGACTATTGGTATAATGTTACAGATTAATGTATTTTAAAAATTGTTTAGAAGCCTGGTGATGGAGCATTGTCTCCGAAACATGCAGCTACAAATGTTAAATAAATAGGAATTATGCCAAATAAATAATTAAATGACATCTTACGTTTCTTTCGTTTCTTCAAATGAAAACTAAAATATAACAGTTACTAAATTTCATATTGCTGATTAACAACCCTCTCGAGGTGATAAGACGGATAAAAAAGGATAGGAGAGCAGTTATATAGGTCTGCATTGGAGAAATGTTTGCTCATTAGTTCTGGCAAACGTTTGCGTAGTCGACCGTTCGCTGTTGATTATGGAACTAGCGGTCATGGGCTAAACGATAGCAAACGACCAAAGTTTTCCCTGCTTCAAGATCCACCATTACCATACGACAGGATTCATCGCTGGTAATAATTACATGATTTATGTCCTTAAACAAGGCCTAAAAACCGACCTCAGAACAGTTATCGAGTTATGGTTTAGAACGAGAGAATCAACATTCATACAGTGAGCCCTGATTGCGCTTGAATGTAAATGGCCCCCGAGGAGAGGGGCCGGGGGTGGACCTAAAGGAGAGCCCTGGGGAAATCCGGGCCCGTGGACAGGGGGCTTATACATTAACAGCTTGCATTATACCCCAACTCCTTCAGGGAATCCCTCCCAAGAAATGAACTCCCTCTTCTTCACTAACTCCATTTCCAGAAGCTTTTCATAGCTAAATCACATTCAGCTTCCTTCGACCGGGACCAGGATTAAATTTCCTTCAATGGGCACTTCTCGGACGTAGAAAGATCTGGATTTGCATCAGTATGCTTGTGAGTGGGCCTAGTTTTAAATATTATTGGAATCGTTTATTTATATAAATGGAATTCTCCTATACCAACACCTTCACTCAATCACTCCAATAATGCGATTACTAACAGGATAATTATTTAGCCAAATAATTCTTTTTAAGAATAATTTAGACTTATTTTATTTTATAAACCGATACATTAGAGCTTATTCTTTGTTTAGAGTATGTTTATGTATTAGAGTAAATTATTAATTTTATTTTTTATCAATGTTCATACAGGGCGAGTACCTCTTAGTGTGAAAAAATATTGGGTTGAATTTTGATCAAAAATGTAAAAGAAATGCCGCAGACCTCACCTTTCTATTCCAATCCGTTGCAGATATATGATAAATCAAAGCCTTTTTTGAGGAAACTACGCTTTTTACCATAAAATCAGTAACATCTCCATTTTCTTTAAATTGTTAACATGAAAGGTAGAAATGCCTTCACCTGTATTAACAGACTGATCAGCCCATAAAATTCACCTTAAAAAGTGGCGTTCTTCAACACAATCTGCATTTAGAAGCTAACAGCAAAATTGAGGTCTATGTTCATTATCATTGGGTCGTAAACCTTACATTGAAAATCTAATAAAATAAATCCTAAATAATGATAATAAATAAATATATATAGTAACATAAGATCTGGTGTCGCTTTGTTCACAGTTGTTCTATTAAACAATCATTTTTTTCTTTTATTCCAATGTAGAGTTTATTATGTTTAAAATGTACATTTCCATTAAGGGATTATCATAATGTTTTATTTACACAAGTAACTGATTTTTATGCCAAATGAGAACACCATGTTTTTTTCGGTTTCAAAAGTGAATCTCTCTATGAAATTGAAACAAAATAATTACGTTTAACATATCATTCGAAATCTTATTAAATTTGCAATGTTTTTGTGAAATTTGACGTTTTGTGGATAGTTTTTTCGAAAAACGGTAATCGTTGAAGTAATATATGACATTGTAACTTCCCTAAACAAGGTGAAGATCAAGCTGTTCTTTAGATACCAATTTTGTGAAACTATAAGTTACAGGTACTCAGCTATTATAGAAAATGTAATGATAAATCGGAAAATATGGTCAACATTTGAAAATTTAAAAAAAAAAATGGAGATATTAAAGCTTTTATGAAAAAAAACGTGGTTTCCTCAAAAAAATCTTTGATTTATCGTACATCTGCAATGATTTGGAATAGAAAGGTGAGGTCTTGTTTTTTTTTTTGTTTCAAAAGTAAATTTCTCCATGAAAACAAAACACAATTATTACTTTCAACACATCATTCAAAAGCTGATTACATTTGTCAGGGAGCCAATATTCACACCTTTTCCTATAGATAAAACTATGTATAAGACAATATAATTCAAAATATCAGTCATGGTGTGTAGAGAGGTAATCGGATAGGTACCCAGTTTCTAGCCCCGTATAAATCTTTATTTAATTAAACTATGTTATTTTTTTTTATAATCCTATAAGGTTACTATCTCTTGTTATGTTCTCTTATTGCCTTATGTTTTGTAAAAACTAATTGTGTTAGGTAATTTAGTTGATACCTCATTAGAATATAGACATTGCTTGTGAAGTTTTGAAGAAGGTTTAAATAATTTTTTTTCGTATAGTCTATTACCTCGATTGTACTTTCTTTTCATCATTTCCTTTTTAATTTTATTTTAATATTCTTTCAAACTCTTTTACGCAATAAACTTAAAAAGTGATTATACCTAACAGTGTTGTGTTTGAACAGCTCTAAGCCCCATGTATCAGTTAAAGCATAATATATGCGCTGAATATTTGCATAAAATCGGTTGCAAATACATATGTTGGACGTCCAGTGCACACTGTATAAACTGGCTGTCACTACCTCAACATATCAACCTAGCAGGGTTCGATATCGTTTATACAAGAGAAATGCAGTAATGTCAGCTTCTGTATACGTTATTGTAAAATATTTTAAAAATATATCTTACATTAAATAGTAATGTGATAAAATAATCATGAAATTCGGAAAAACAAGAAAAAGCCAAAATATCTCATGAATTATATGTTACGTAATAAATTTACAGTTTACTGTTCTGTAGCGACTAGTGTACGGTGTACTGAACTCGGGAGCTAGGGGAAGTATAAATCGCTATAGTCAAGCAAGTTGCCTAGTACCTTCAGGATACATCTTAACTAACTAATCAAATTTGTGGTTTTTGTGTTTATTTTTATATTATTGAGATGGTTAAGAGGCTGTTTATAGTGATGTTGAAAAAAGAATACCAAGTGAATGAGGAAACGGTGTTTTCCAAAAAGGTTAAGTGAGAGCTATAAACGAATAATGTTGATGAGTCATGCTGCAAAGTTGTTCGAAAAGATTATATTAAACAGGATAAGAGAAAAAATTAAAAAACATTTAAGCGTAGAACAAACCAGCTTTTGTAGAAATAGAAGCAAGGTAGATTTAAATGTTGCAACAAGATATGCAGAGAGAAGCACTTGGAATACAATCAGAAACTTCTAGTTTTTATAAATATATAGAAGGCTTATGACTCCGTCAAGAGATGTGTAATACTGGGAAAGCTTAAGGCAGTTAGAGGTAGAGGAGAAATATGTAGGTAGGATTAAAGAGTTGTGCAGAACACATGAATGTCATATAAGGACTACATAGGAATATTCAGTGTGGTTTAAAGTGAAGAAAGTAGTATTTTGTAAAACAAGGTAGTATTTTGTCACCGGTATTATTAAATGGTTTCATGGAAGTTATGTCGAGAAAAGTGAAGAACATAAATGAAGTAATTATTGCTTTGATTTTTGCAGATGGCATAATGATGTGGGGTAAAGGCCGTCAGAAGTTACAAGAACAGTTATATACCTGGGCACGAATAATAAAGGATAAAGGGCTGATTATAAGCAAGAAAAAGAGTGAAGTAGTAATTGGGAGGATTAATATGCTGGTGAGTCCTATGTTACTGGAAGGATCTGCATTAAAAAAAGTAGATTACCACATCTTTAAGTTCAGTAATAAGAAGTGACGGTAAAATGGAACATAAAATAATAAATAGAATAGGATAAGGAGCAATATTATTCCAAAGTAACACTTTGTATCTTATACCAAGGAGAGCAAAATTTACCATGTTTAAAATATTTTTTAGTACAATAGTTACCTACGAATCAGAAGCATGGAGCAGAGTGCAAGCCAGTGAGATGAGATTTATAAGAGTAATTAAGGGGAAAACGAGGAGAGATAGAATAAGGAATGAGAAGTTGAGAATGAAAATTGTTTAGAATAGTTTGAGAAAGAGTAGAGAAGACGAGGCTAAAGTGGTTTAGCCTTGTAAAAAGAATGTAGGAGGATTGGCTACCTAGGAAAATCGAAGACAAAATTTTAGTTGTACCCCCTGCATCGAGACCTTACAGTGTTAGGACAAAATATCTCTACTATTTTAGTAACGTCAACTCTTTATTTAATCTTTAATAACGCAAATATTTTATAACGTAATTTTTTTTTAAATTCTCCTGAAAAAGCTTCATTGAAATAAAAATAAATAAACGAAAAAATAAAAATTATGGTCTAATAATAAATAATAAGACAATTATAAATAATGTTACAATCAATTTTACCTGATATTTACATTTTATCTCTATAAATATGATCCTTAAACAAACAATCTACAGCGAGGAACAGCGTATTTTCATTTGAAAATAGATTTTCTTTGAAGTTGTTATTATTAATTAATTATAATTTTATTAGAAAATATATTAACTAAACAAATGTTTGAACTAGCATCGCCCAAGAGTAATTTCAATATGCTAGGTTAAGAGTCCATTTATTCCATATTTACGATTAAAATAAATAATTTAGCTATATAAGATATCAGAGAAAATAATGATAAAGAAAAACAAAAATATACAATCATAATATTAGTATAATGAATGCAAACACTAAGTCTAACAGTAAGCGTCATGAATAAAGTAATATTATAGAACTTTTAAAAATCTATTTATGGATTTCTAGAAAATCTAAACACTGTTTTACAGATGCACAATCCTTCCACAATTAGAATTAGTTTTCGTCCTTAAAGATGGTGTTTTAAGATGGTGGAATTTAAAGATTTTATTAGTTTTTCGTCCTTAAGGATTATATGTTGAAATATTTAACTGATTTTAAGTTATCCGAAGGATAACTTCCGCCATTGTTGTCCTTGAGGATACTGTTTTAAGATATTTTTAAGATTTAACGATTTTAAGATGGCAGAAGGATATTCCGCTATCCGAGATAGTTTTGGGCCTAAGTGTTTCTAGACATAAAAATCCTTTTCTAGACATGCTTATAAGCAAAGCTTTTTGTCATTAGTTTACTTTTAATTGTGTTAATGTATGTATTGTAATTTATGGTCATTATAAATTTATATTTATTTAAGTGAATAATATAGAGAATGTGGGTCGATTTTAGTGTAGAGTACATTTTGTTTTACTTTTTGTGTCTTATCCCTGATACAGTATACTAAAAAATAATAATTTCGCAAGGTATATCATTGCCGATGACTAATGAAAGCGCAATGATTAAATTTCTAAATGAAATTGGGCCTTTTGTCCAGAACTAATTTGAAAATCGGGATAAGAGGGAAATATAAAGGAGAAAAGGGAGACGACATTGGCCAACTAGGGAACTTCGACTCTCGGCGAAGAGCTCCTAATGATATTACTTTTAATTAGCTGTTCTTCCCTTTTCCCAGATAGCAACTAAAAACTTTCACTCTTACAAGACAGCCCGTGACGAATTATTTTCACTTCGATCGCTCGGAATAGGGACGCCTGAGCCTTCAATGAGGTAACCTCTACTCAATGGATATGCGTGCTTAATAATGAGTACTTCAATGTTCAGCCCTAGCTCGAGTAATGGGGAACATCATATATGAACATTACTTGTAGAACTCCATACACTGGGACCAATGTAGGCTTATATTACACAAATCGTCGACTAAAGTTTTTTTTAATTTATTTTTTTTTATATTAAATTTTAAATTTTCTAACATACGGTGGCAAATACAGAGATCGTATACGGTTAGAAAGGGCTTCTCAAGAACAATCGAATGGTAATAATAAAACACCATATGAACGAGTCAAGCAGGGCCGCGAACGTAAATGTTCCTGATTAGCAGTGTTCTGTACTTATTACCGCCATTAGTGGCCGTACTTATTAATGCACAAAGGTTGGTCGCCCACTCAGACATCATAACCGATCTGATTATCCGGCAATCAGCGAAACTTGGATGGAAAAATGTGCCTAGCTTTGAGATCATATTGTAAAACCTCTAAGAACAGACGAATCGCAACTACATCATCGGCAGCGATATTATCATCATCAAGTCACAGAGCCGGTGGAGTCGCCATATATCGCAACATCAACAGCTTCACTTATTTTAATAGAGTTAACATTGACATTTCGGAAATTTATTTGGAAATAAAAGATGCAAAACCTGGTGATGTCTGTCTAGTAAACGTAAAGGCCAATGGCATCTTCAAATTCGTACTCGAATGTGTGTGTGCATCCACCCGGGCAAAGCGTCAGCAGAAATTAAAACCTTTATGTTAAGATCGCTGTTAAAATATTCCTAAAACATCGCTAAAATTATACCCGATTACGAATTACTTACTACACCAATATGATAGTTGGAGGCTTTTATGTTGATGTCTCACAAAACCGCTCATTTCCCGACTTCATGCTCAGCGAATTCAATTAGTCATATATTGAAACTTCTTCAACAACGTTAGGTCATACCTGTATTGATTAATCGTTTATCAGAAACCTCGACGTATCTTGTATGTCATTTGTGTCGTACTTTTCGTATGACAGACCTATCTTTAATTAGGTTATATTGTAACACAATAATTATTTGTTTCCTTGCTTTCATCCTAAATACATAAATGCAAATATTTTATTTAAAAAATATAACCCGTTACATCAACGTATTCACGTACAATACCGGTTTTCGACGTCAATACTTCCTGGGTGCTCTCATATTTCAAACCTTGAAAACCAAAAAACCCACCTATATCCATGACCTGCTTACTCTGCGCTCCTCCATTCACCTCTTAAATACTAGAACCCAACCCATCAACCTATACACTACGGCGCATCGAACTGCATCCTTCGAGATATCCTTTATTATCCGTGCTTCCTCGTTATGGAATTCATTGCCCATCACAATTCGAAAAAGATCCACTCTTACTTCCTTTAAACATCATTTATTCCTTTACCTCCTTCATTTTCAATCTTCCGAGCTAATGTAAAACGTGAATATTTATGTAATATACATTATAATAGTATACATAAGATGTATCATTTTACAAGATGTCACAGTTATCTTGTAACATATAATTTAATTATTTATCAATTTTTATTATCTATTGTTATTATTTATTATAATTAATTATCAAAGCCAGACGATTGTCCTATGTACTGTAATCATATGTTATTCTTAGGGGACAAGTAGTCCCAGAATAAAGTTCATTTTCTTCTTCATTTTCTTCTTCTTCTTCTTCTTCTTCTTCTTCTTCTACAACACACGGCCGTCTCCATGACACAGCCACACCCTTTTTTTTTTTTTTTTTTAAACTATCTATTGATATTTACAATTTACAATATATAAAATATATACTACAAGCAAATTTGAAGAGTACAATGACATCTAGATAACATGTAAAAAACTACTCACTAATACTCTTTCAATAAAAGTTCTACATTAGAAAGTCACTTTGCCATCTTCTTTTCAGACACCTCGGGGGATTATCAAGAACTGAATGTAAAGTTGGGAGACAAGTGGATTCGAGAGGGATTGGAGTTTACTATGTATCTGATTTGGACCAAATCAACAACACATAGAACCTTAAAATCTTTATGGATGTTTGTGACATGATAAGAAGCATTGAGGATTTTACGAAGGATTTCGGATCGTAAGACTTTGATACAAAAATAATCAGAAGGCTTAGTAGAGCCCTAAGGTTCAGTTCCGTATATCTAAACTGGTCTAATTACTGCCATGTAAATAGGTGCTTTGATATAATAATTATAAAATTAATAATATCTTGAATAATAGAATTTCAATAAGTGTACACAAATCAACTGATTCAACAAATAAAAAGTCCTTAATTTGACAAATGAAAATTAATGCTTGAACGAGTCAATTAATTGGTTTGAAAAGATTTGGGGTAAATTAATTAAATTTTCAACCTGATATTAATTAAAGTGGCGTTTATTTAGTAATTGGAATATGCATATGTTAGTTAAATAATACGTGAGAGATTATTTCCACTCTCCTGTTTTTATATTTATTTTCATTAATGTCCATTCGTAACTCATAATTTATAAATTATAATATCGCTTATTGAAACTAATTAAATTTAGAGTGTCAGAAATCAGTTGTATAAAATTAGGTATTCACATTCTAAGTCTGATTCTATTCAATTTAACTAAATATAATAATTACTCACAATCCTAAATTTACACTAGGTAAAAATTTTCAAGAGCTTTATATAACTAAATAAGAGCTGAAACATACAATATAGTTTTTAGGACTAAATTATTTTTTAATTGTGTGAAATGGATTATTTTTACTGTAGAATCTTACTGATCCGACGCTAGTTCGACTCATGGGTGGGAAACAAAATTTTCCCGGAATCCTTAATAGTGCAATAAAATTGTACATTTTGGTACGATAAAGGTCGTAGTTTTAATTTGTTTATATGTTGTAGGTGTTGTGCTTGTGTAACAAAATCTAATTTTTCGATTTTAAAGCGCTTTGGATTTTAAATATTTCGATCTCTTCTACCAACTCTCAAAATATATGTTGTATGGTTGCTTCTAGAAAAACACTTGTTATATTTAAAAATGAGACTGGACTAAATTTAATACAATTTGAGCAGAAAATAGAATCTGTAGCTTAAACGGGAAAAAGATGCAGTTTTTTAAATAATCAGGGTTCCCTCAAAAAGTGGCAGATATAATGTTGTTTTTATTATCGATTATGCTCTCTACCTCCTTAATATCTACTTTTTTTTCTCTATTTTTATAATATCCTTGTCACTAATAATTTACGATAGTAATAATTCACTAATAATTATTTAATATTTTATATATTATATATATATATATATATATATATATATATATATATATATATATATATATATATATATATATATATATATATATATATATATATATATATATATATGAGAACTATATAACTGTTTGTTGGAAATCACTATTATTTTTTCATCATTATTATTTCTTAATTTATTCTCATAGTATTTCTTTTTTTCTGTTTTTTCTACCATTATATTTTCATATTATTTAACTATATAAGCTCCCCGTCAAAAGTATATTAACACTTTGAAATTTTTGATTTTTATAAAAACGTATTTTTTTTTTTTAATAATAAAGAAAGGTTCTGAAGTCTATAATAAACATTCCTAAACTAGATATAAACAATTTTTAATAAAATAAATTACAATATTTCTTCAAATAAACAAAAAAGTTTCAAATTTTCATTTTTTTTACAATTTTAACTTTAAAATTTTTAGTTTATATTTAATAAGACATATTTCTCCCTCTGTTTTGAATGACTGCTTCCAATAGTCTTCGAAAACTTGTAAATAACGAAACGAATTATAAACATGGACTAATGGAAATTTGAAAAAAATAATCTAAAATTCTATCGTTTGTTATTAACAGGGAATAAACGTTGATGTGTCTAATCCTTAATGCCTCGCGTTTAATAAATAATATTAATATGAATAGAAACCAAGTATGGATTAAGGTCAGGTTAAAACCAGGAAAATCTCGAGAATTATGGGTGTTGCAATACTTTTGATGGGGAGTTTATATTGGCCTGTAGAGTTTTGGTCGAACATTCATAATGAAATAATGAAGCAATATAAGTTGCTCGTATAAATATAAATCTCATTTCTCCAACACAAATCCATCATTAATCCCATCAATACGATATAATCCCATTAAAATTTGATAATTGCCAAATCACATCAAATCAAAATAGCAAATATTTAATCGAAAAAATAGACATAATCATACCGTTTGATATTAAGGAATTCTAAATTAGTTTCTTTAAAAAGAAATAACTTTAAAGAAGAAACTCTTTTAGAAAATTTAAAAAAAAAAATAAATAAAAATACGACATCAAGTTTATTAATTAAATAAAATGTATATAAAGTGATCTGAGGATATAGAAATAAATAATTGTAAATTATCTTC
This sequence comes from Euschistus heros, assembly GCA_003667255.2. NCBI lineage: Eukaryota > Metazoa > Arthropoda > Insecta > Hemiptera > Pentatomidae > Euschistus > Euschistus heros. Next base: position 1,302,818 of record RCWM02000006.1, on the reverse strand, counting down.
AGGTTAATTATTAAGTTAGGAATTTCGAGGAAACAACCCTTCGATTAAATGAACAGGAACAAGTTGAGTTCGTAAAGAGAGGCCAACAATCTCTGTTCAGAAAGTAAAGCAACTCAAATATTTGAGGAAAGGAACTGAAAGAGAATACAAGAAGTAGGCATAGGCCAATGTCTGCAGGGAACTGGAAGGCGTGTTGTCTTAAGGAACACTCCTCAAAGACGGTAAGACTCCAAATATCCTGGCGGTTCCAGGACGTTCCTTGAGTAATTGACCTTCTTTGAAGTTGAAGGGTTATATATTTCCTAGGATAGGGGGAGGGGAGAGTAATATATAAAATATAAAGGGTGCATATTAATTATTTTTACGGAATTACTATGCCTGATTCTGTAAAATCGGCTGACTTTTGATTGTGGGTTTAACACTTAAATGAATATAACCTTGGTATTTATTACCACTAATAAAACCATTATTAATGCTTTATTATTGTAATAAAGCCTTTTTTATTATTTTTTTTTTTTTGAAAGAGTCTATTATAACTATGACGTGGAAGAAGACTTACGAATATTGGGAGTCAGGCGATAAAAGGCTGTTGCTGCTTATCTGTCATAATAGTAATGATAATAATAATTATTATTATAAAATTGGTATCATTATTTATTTTTATTTAAAAATTTTAATTACTTACATTATATAAGTTAAATAAGTATCCAAAGTTATAATATTTATACTAGCCATGTTAAAACCCCTCCAACACCTGCGGTAATAAACTGTGTTTTCCGTGTTCTCCGGCAAATTAAGATGAAAGGCAACGACAAAGTTTTCTTTTCAAGTGGTGAGGTCAGAGTTTCAGGTCATCCTATAGCACTTTTGTTTGATGGGTGGACCGCTTAGGACTCTAACATTAGTAACATTTATAATTATAATTTTAGTTAACTTTTCTTTTATTCAGAAAATTTAAATTAAAATTTTATGCGTTATATAAAAAAAACTTTCCGCCTGTGATTTGTGTTTATCATGGTACATGCATTGTCTGATGACCCCAGACCCCCGGGTTATCTCAGTTTAGATCAAGGATCAAAACAAGGATACATAAAATATTATTATTTTTATTTTTATTTATTTTCTTTTTTTTTTTTTGTATTAACGAGTAAAAATAAAATAATTGTTACCAGAAATAAATTACGGACGGTTTCACTCTTGAAAACGAGTTATTCCCCGTAAAAACTTGTACCACGTTAAAATTCAAAAAGAAGTATGTTACAAAACTTATTTGTTTATATCAACGAGTAATAATTTCATAATATGTAATTTAAAATTTATAAACGTAGTATTTTTTATTTATTATTGATGAGTGATACAACGATTCTTCAGAAACGAATAGCTATCGGCAATCAATGATCAATACCTATTACATAAGTTTAATGATACCTGTTAACAAACTAAATTTTACAGGTAATGAATTAACGTTGTGTTCGGATCAAAATATAAACCAACTCCCTCCATAAGATGGTAATGTAAGCCAAACACCAAAATTGTGAAGTATTGGCTTTTAGAAATATGAAAAAATAGAATTTCAATTTTTAGCTAAGGCAATTACATAATACAGCCCGACAATTGTAACATTTTATATTTCTGCATAATTAACATACAGTAGAACGTTCAATTATGGGAACCTTTTTTTTTTATGTAATTTTAATTAAATTGATAATTTAATTACTTATTTGTATTGTTAAAGTTATTTTTATTTAAAAATTAAATTAAATGAAAAACTAAATGATTTTTCCATGAATTTATTTATCAGATACTGTAAAAAATGAACTTCTATACATACCTACATTATTGTTTTTTTACCGAGAACTGTATATCTAATCAGACCATTTCACTTGCATGAATATCTTCTAAATCATTTGGTTGGTAATAGATCTCACCTTAATTTCAAATTCGTTCTTTTTCAGGTATACATCTTTGTGATCACTTTTTTTTTTTAAACTGCATGTCATTATCTATGCCAATAAAAAGGAAATGAGAGCATTTAAAGGCAAAATAGAAATCATTGCATGGCTAAAAAAAGTGAATCGGATCAGACATATCGAATTTGGGGTCGGTAAATCAACAATAACAGGAATAAAATATAATTCTAACTCAATCATCAGGTACCCCATAATATTTACAGTGAGACGGGCTGTTTGAGTCATAAAAATCCTAAAAAAGCGAAAAATGAACAGTTAGAAGATGCTGTTTACATAATATTTTTTTTTTAAAATGAATTTTGATTAACCGAATTTACGACTATTCGAACCACCTCTGAAAACATTCGTTCGGATTATCCATGCTCTACTGTAATCTTAAAAACTCAAATAAATTTTTCTAAAATTAATTATTACTTTAAATTATCTTAACTGCAATTAACTCATGCATTGTATGCTAAAGATAAAATACTATCAACTGTTAATTTATTTCTGGAATATTTTTTTTTTTTTATAGTAAACTATATTAGGTCTCATTACGCTTCTTAATAGTAATGTATTTTCAAAAGAAGGTATCGTTATCGACTATTGAGAATTGATTTTTTTTTTAACCAAATGTAGAAATAATCAGATAATTGAAAAATTATGTTACTGACATATCATTAGTATTTATAAATGTAAAATTTAATACAAGCATTTATAAATTACAGTATGCTATTTTCGGTTTTGAACAATTTTCAAAAATTTTCTCAGACTTCATATATTATTTTTATCCAATGTCTATGACTTTGGCCGACAAGTCTTTTATTACGGAATAAATGATTTCTTTTGTAAATCATGAAAAAAATCAACTACTTTCCAGCGTTATTTAATAAAATAAATATAACTGTTTAGCTTTAGCATCAAATTATATTATTACCAAGCAAATACAAAGAGCAGAGAGAAGAGATAGAATCAATGATAACCGCCGGCCCACAAAGCTCGTTATGGTAATGCAGCCAGTTCCTTTTCAGTGGCATTTTAAGAACCAAATCCTCAAACTGAGCTAATTGGCATCACATTCCGCTGCGTTTTTCTGACTCCTGCCTTCAAAAAGCCGTCCTTACGTCTTTGGATTTATTTTTTAAGCAAAGTTTCCGACAGCGGTAGCTTTTGTCATTTAATAAGGATATTTCTTTGAAGGTCCATTGACTCCTTACGCTTCTTCTCCTGCAGGTTCTGGGAAGGATAAAGGAGTGGCGAGCCAATCAGGTGGTGAAGGATGTCCGACAGCTCCGTCCGATGCAATAGTTCTTTTGTGACTCATTTCCATGGTTTATTTATGGTTCTATCGTCTATTCCCACGCTCTGATCAATTGACAGTTCAATATTTTTTTATCGACATTACAGAAATGCAACTATATATTTTTTAGGTATTCCTACCGAAAGGCCTCCTTGATAAGGAGTGCACATATCAACATTCACCTTTCAGTGATGTTATTCCATTTCCCTGTATTTAAAATCCACCACTGCTCTTCACTAACGTTTAGGTTTTTAATAAAACCAAACAACGATTGTTCATTTACAATTCTTTATCACTTTTTAGCATAAAATAAATATCTTACACTCATATATTATTTACCCAGCGACCGTTATTAAGTAGCCCTTGTAGTTGGAAAGACTGGTACAGGTTGCAACTGCAGGTGGTACACACTACCACTCTAATTTTTTACATCATCATATTGATATCTGACTAAGTATAAGTGGCTACTGCCTACTGCTTAGTTTATCATAAACTATTTAAAATTTTTAAACGTTTGAAATAATTTCGTTTCTAGTTAAATTGTGAAATAAATTAACTAAAGCGATAGCAAACAGGAATATTATTGTAACATGATAGAAATATTTAAATGGTATTTCATAATAAATAAAAAAATAAAAATACTTCGGTGTATCGATATTTAAGGATCACTTATACATCTTGTAATGGATATTCAGAGCTGAAAAAAAAAAAACCTCTCTGACTGGAAAAAAAAAATAGATCATAGATATATCTCTCTATAATCTACTGATATTTTCAATTTACACAGTAGAATTAAAAAAAAATCAGATTACTTAAATTAATAATTAGATTATATTAATTTTAATTCTGATTTTTATTTTGGAGACCTGCCGAAGGACATCCTTGGTCACTCTCTCCTTTCACAATTAGAATTAGTTTTCGTCCTTAAGGATGCTGTTTTAAGATGGCGGAATTTAACGATTTTAATAGTTTTTCGTCCTTGAGAATAATATGCTGAAATATTGAATGGTTTTTAAGTTATCCGAAGGATAAGTTCCGCCATAACATTCCTCACAGAAGTTACCCACATACCGAAAGATGAAACCAGGAAATGGTCTGAGGAACGTAAGATTGAATTTAGCCGTAAAATGAAGGACTACTGGGTCAAAAGAAAAGCTCGATGTACCAAGAGAGTAGCTGCCGAACCCACTACTAAGAACACCAATCGTGGCAAACAACGACGATGACACCAAGAAACATCTAAAACACATGCACGGTGGTCCATAGATGGCCCTAACGAAAAAAAAAAATTAAATTAAATCAAATGATTATTCGAAATAAACAGTTGAAATAATAAGGCAAGAAAAATAGCGGTTTCAAACGTGACTTTTTTCATTCAAAAAATTATAGTTAGTAAACGGTAGATCCTAGCAACCAATATTATAGTTAGTAAAAGGTAGATCCTAGCGACCAATATTATAGTTAGTAAACGGTAGATCCTAGCAACCAATATTATAGTTAGTAAACGGTAGATCCTAGCGACCAATATTATAGTAAGTAAACGGTAGATCCTAGCGACCAATATTATAGTTAGTAAACGGTAGATCCTAGCGACCAATATTATAGTTAGTAAACGGTAGATCCTAGCGACCAATATTATAAAACCAGAGCGTGTCAAAATGTTACATTTTTACATTTTTGAATGTGTGAAAAACATTACACATTTGGGTGTGATAAAAAGTTACGTGACTTTTTTCAAACCAACAAAGCTCCTAAAGGTTAGGTCCTAGTGACGTATGATATATTACAAAAATGTTCTTCATTAAATATGTGATAAGGAAGCAGTCGTCAAATTTTCGAATCGAGCGATACAGTTGAAGCGTTTCAAAATTAGTGTTATGTAAACTTTACACCATAAATGTAAAGACCCAAGCCAAAAGACATATCCTAGACAAAAATGTCGAAGTGGAATATCGATATTTTCTTACGATGTCCATCTCCGCTGATTACTAATAGCCATGTAGCATATATTTATAATGTTTTGATTTATTAATAAGAATCATACTTTGGAATAAAATAATACTGTGCTAAAGTGGCACAAAATATATCAGGCAATGACTTAACAAGATATACTGAAATATTCAAAGTAACTTGGACACTTGTACTCAGGACTTCTGTTGAAGGAACAAATAATGCTATAGCTATAACACAGGCTAGAGGAGCAATAACCATGGCAACCAGCTCTAAAATCTTGAGTAGTAAAGTCTTAATTGCGCGTAGTCTCTTAATAATGTCCCTTCATCACCCTCCAAAACTCTTATTAGAAACAATATTAAAACTGTACACGTGGCTTATCTATCAAATATTATTTTTTATTTGAAAAGCATTACATCATATTGCTGTAACATATAAATTGGTTCCTTCCAATAATAACATCGCCCTTAAGAAGGCTTACAAAGTAATATTACAATTAGGATTGATGAATTAATTGCCACTTCTATTGGGATTATTTTATTAGAATACTAGTTTCGAATACTAAACATTCATCTTCAGTTCTAATACATACAAAATTTTCAATACATCAGTACTATGTTAAATGTATATACTAAAGTTTCCAAAAATGTAAGACAACAAATCAAACATTGGTACTTACCTGAAGAGATCTAACAGATATCTGAAATACATTCATCGTGGCAAGGGGGAAGGGGACAGGTAGGGACAGGTTAATTTTTTTTTTTTTCACATAATTTTATTCACAACTGTACACAATGGACAACCAGTGAATTTGAAGTTACATTAAAACAACAGACATGATCAGGCACGAGGGAGTCAGCACCCAGTGGTACAATCTCCAAGCGTAAAACTAAATTATTGGGGATTAGACTAGGAGATCCCTCATCCGCTTCCTTTTTAGCCTCCGTTGAGTTATGTCAGGTACCTGTACTGATGTCATATTATGCATCTGTTTTTTAGTGTGTTCATGTAGTTTTTCATGAAATTGTCGATAAAGTTTATGAATATGGGTCTTAACTCTCGGAATACGTAAGTCTGTATGTAGTATATCGTTTGACACATAAGGAGGGAAAAGGTTAAATTTAATTTTTTTTTTTTTAAATTAACCTATCTGCCCCCTTTCCCCTTGCCACGATGAATGTATTTCAGTTGTCTCTTAGTCTTAGTCTTCAGATTTCTTGCCTTATATTTTTGAAAACTTTAATATATATAATACATTTAACAGAGTACTGATATATTGAAAATTTCGTATCTTTTAGAACTGAAAATGAATGTTTAGCTTTCAAAACTAGTATTCTAATAAAATAATTCCAATAGAAATAGCAATTAATTCATCAATCCTAATTGTACTGATCCTTCTATACCATCATGGTATACTTCAAGTGAGTCCAAAATATTGCTACAATAATTCTGTACTAAATTTGTGTTTTTATTGACCGAATTTTGAACTATCTCTTCCATTTTTTTCCGTAACTTTGGAAATTTCAATGGATTCCAAGGGCTTAGTTCCTTTGAATTAATTTAAAGTTAACATTCTGAACTGTTTTATTATTAGAGAATTTTCTTGTAGTTTATTTAGTAGCCTAGTAATTCTGCTTACTAGTACTGAACTAATACTAAACTACTAAAATAATATTGCCTTAAAACTGCTAAGAGCTAGGTGGGACTATTTTTTGTCACCAAGTGTAAGAGCTGGGAAGGAGAAGAAGCTAATCCTCAGGTTGGCTCGCCGCCAGCCCCTCGGGCCAAGTTCCCAGCCACAGCCCCTATAATACCTGCCTCATCATACCATGTAGCTATCATGGCTTCAAAGTATATACTCTCATCTAAATGTATTATGAATTATATCTGCGATGTATTATGTAAGTTAATAAGTCTTGGTTGTCTAGATTAATAATGTTCAGCCTTATTAATTTTTTTTAACATAATAATTTTATTCACAACTGTACACAATGGACGATCAGTGAATGTGAAGTTACATTAAAACAACAGACATGATCAGGTATGAGGAAGTCAGCACCCAGTGTTACCATCTCCAGGCGTGAAACTAAATTATTAGGAATTAGACTAGGAGATCCCTTATCCACTTCCTTTTCAGTCTCCGTTGAGTTATATCAGGAATTTGTACTGTTGCCATATTATATATCTGTTTGCTAGTGTGTTCACGTAGCTTTTCATGAAACTGTCAATAAAGTTTATGTATATGGATCTTAACTGTCGGAATACGTAAGTCTGTATGTAGCGTATCGTTTGACACATACGGAGGGGAGTCTGTTATCAGTCTTAGGAATTTGGATTTAAATATTTGTATTTTCTGAATATGCGTTCTTTTGGCCGGTCCATAAATTTGTGATCCATACGTCCAGATTGGTTTTAGCAAGTAACTGTAAATGTTAAGTTTCTGTTTTAAAGGTAGTTTTGAGCGTCTGTGAAGTACTGAGTACAGTAGTCGCAGCCTTAAGTGCAACGTCTGTTTTTTGTCTTGACGTGTGGGCCTCATGTCAGTCTTCCATCAAGTGTAAGTCCTAAGCATGTCACTTTTTCAGTTTGATGTAAAGGTTGGTTGCCAATGTAAACAGGCGAGCAGGTCTTGCGTCGTAGTGTAAATGTAATATGAAGGGATTTGTCATAATTAAGTATTATATTCCATTTCCTACACAAGTTTGAATCTCGTTGAGGTTTTGTTGAAGTGTTAAGGTTTGTGTAGGTTATTAATTATTAACCTGAAATTCGATACCCCTGAACTACCATAAATATTTCCCGAAACTCGTCACTACCTTAATATATACAGTGAAGGATTCTAAACAATTCTTTTTTTTCTAATTCATTTATCGATATTTACAACTGTAAATATATACATCAAGTAAAATGTGTTGATTGTGATTACAATGACACGTCCATAATCGAAAATAAATAGTCATCTGTAGCACCTTAATAAAAGATTTACACTAGTAGGTCTCTAGGTCTTCTTTTCAAAAGCGTTGGAGAGTTATCGGGAATGGAGTCGAAAGAAAATTGAGACACTAGTGGATTTGAGTGGTTGTGGAGCTTACTATTTAGTATCAAATATCATAACAGAACAAATATTCGTTAAGAGGGAGTTGCTTGAGAAGTGTTGGGAATATAAAATTGACCTCCATCTCCTTTTCATTGACTATCGGCAGGTTTTTGATAGTGTCAACAGAGCAAAATTAATAGACTTCAATATACCAAACAAGCGGATCAGACTGATCAAATTGACATTGAGTGGTAGTGAGGGCAAAGTCATCATAGGCGACAACATAAGTCCCTAACTCCCCTTTCTTCTGACTGGCGTGAGACAAGGCAACGCACTGTCTGCCACTCTCTTCAATCTTGCCTTACATAGTGTTTTGAAAGAGACTAACTTCTCAGGGTATATCATGCAATCATGCATTCAACTATGTGCATATGCTGATAAATGCCTGATAGCCAGAAATATTCCATCGCTCAAAGAGACCTTTAGTACTCTCAATAATGAAAGCTAAAATATGAGCCTCTGCATAAATGAGAAAAAAACACAATATATGAGTACTAGTACAGGGCAGAGCAGTATATCGATACCATAGATATAGATGGCTATTGCTTCACAAAAGTTAGAAGTTTCACATACCTGGGCTCAGATTTGAAAGATGAAAACAAAATGATAAATGAAGTAAGAAAAAGTATAATGGCAGCTAATAGGGCTTACTTCGCAAATATAAAACATTTTAAAAGTAGTCTATTGTCCCAAACCACTAAGGTGCGACTGTATAAAACCTTATTTCGGCCAGTCCTAACGTATGGAGGCGTAACTTTAACAACCGTAATGAAAAATCAATTAACTTTATTTGAGCTTAAGCTTTTAAGGAAGATTTGTGGTGCAGTCCACGATGCATAATAAAAAATATGGAAGCTTTGATCAAATTCCGAGTTCTATTCATTATACAAGGATGTAAATGTGGTCCATTTTATTAAATTACGACGCCTGGAACAATTAGTTCATATCATAAGAATGCACACCAATAGAATGCCGAGCAAACTTTTGCATGGCTCCATAATTGGCAAAAAGAGAAGAGTTGGCCGACCAAGAAGACGATGGCTACAGGATCTTGAAGAAGATCTAGGGATCCTCGGCGTAGGACAAGAAGTCGTAGGTCGTAAGTTTACGATGAAGGGTAAAGATCATTTGATAGTATTTATTTGGATTTATTTTAATTCTCCTATTTTGGCACTATTCTTGAAGTATAGTAATATGAGATTGTAGTGATTGGGATGCAATAATGTGACCGTTATTTACTGTTATCAGCGTAATTGATGTGGAAAATGGTAGAATGAATTGAAATCTCAACACTTATAATTTTGAAAACAGTTCAGCAGTCTAATTATTAACCATTTGTCAATTAAGATGGTGCTAGTTAGCGCTGACAGTGATTCCATTATTAGGTTAAATTTTAATTTTTTTTTTTTTCGTCTTGGCGTATGACTCCACCTGGTAAAACATAGAATCCATATATGAGACTGAAACAGCAAGAAATTGATTTTAATACAAGAACCGAACTCATCAACCGGCAGATCGGATTGCATCAAATACTACAAAAATAAAATTCCTTTATCATACGTTTAACCTCTTTATGGCATTCCTTGCCCATCTCAATTCGAAAATACTTCTCTTTTATTTCCATTTAACACTATATATTATTTATCTCCTGAATTATTAATCTTCCGAGCAAATGTAAAATATGTATATTTATATTATTATGAATAATGTTAAATTAAAAAAAAAGAAAAGTTTGGTAGAGTCTGAAGCTGTTAAAAAGTATCTAAAAAAAATAAATAAAATAATAACGGTTTGGGGATTAATTGGAATCAAACAGCTGTTGGTATAATTACATAATATAAAATTACAGAAATAATTGAAGACAGATGATATATTTTTATTATTAATATAAAAGCTATTAGTTTAATACTAAAAGCCCCAAAGATGGCCGTTTAGATGCGGAACGGTATCATTGGCTCCTACAAATCCTCTTAGTATGATTTGTACTAATGTTGCCCTCGGATATTAAATCACTAGAAAGAGGATTGCCCCACTACATCCTACGCGTCTTGCTAACTGCTTTCCATATTTCACCTCTTCTATAAGTACTAAAATTAATATTTATTATGTAATTGATTCTAAATATTCGTTATAAATATAATTTATTAATAAATTATAATAAACCCGCATTTTTTCGGATAGTGATAATGGCATGAAGAGATCAGTTTGATGATTCTCCTGTAAAGTTTAAAGAAGTGATTGATAGCGTATTGATGCTCAAGCGACAATGTTCATATACAGCTATGTACATAATATATCTAAAATTCGAAAAATATTGACCAAGACATTTTTAATACTTCTAAAACCAGTAGTAATTAAAATATAACTGTATATGTGATTTAGATTTTAAAAAAGTGAAAACATTATATTGTGGGGATACAAATGAAACATATAATGTCACAAAACATGGTTTTGAAATGCCGATCAAATATTTTTGCTTTGTCTACTTTAATGCTAACATTATTTTATTAATTAAGTTAAAGACTTAAAATTACCAGTGCTTAGTGACTTAGTGTGTTTTACTTGTAACGCCACGATTTATAGTATCTAATTATATTCATACATTTTTGAGTTATATAATTATGCACTATTGAACTTTTTTTTTTCTTTTTTTTTTTTTCTCTTTCAGATTTTAATTCACACCTGTTATTAGGGTAACATTCAGTGAATGTGATATGAAATTAAATACTACTATACGTGTGGGAGACTAGCACACAATAGTACCTCCTCCTGGCATGGGTTAAAGAGATTTATTTGAGCAAATCTCTCATCCAGCTTCTTTTAAGCCTTCTGAGAGTATTTCCAGGTATGTCGGTCGTGGCCATGTCATTAATGAGTATATTGTTATGTCTATGAAGTCTGTCATGAAATCGTCTATAAAGGTCATGTATATGTTCCTTTACTGTGGGTATTTCTAAATCAGTGTGAAGTGTGTGGTTTGAAACGTACCAAGGTGATTTCGTGATTAGTCTGAGTAATTTTGATTGGAATATTTGTATTTTTTGAAGGTGTGTATTTTTTGCAGTCCCGTTTATTTGTGTGGCGTATGTCCATATGGGTTTAAGTAAGTAAGTGTATGCATTCAGTCGTTGTCGGAGTTTTAATGTCGACCGTTTATGAAGCATTGAATACAGAAGTTTTAATCTCTTGGTTAGACTGAGACGTTTTTGTTTTACGTGTGGGCCCCAGGTCATTCTTCTATCAAATGTAAGTCCTAAATAATGAATTTCGTTTGTTTGTGGTATGGTTTGATTGTTGATAAGTTAATGAACTTAAAATCAGATTACCATCTTAATTGATGACGCATATATTAAAAATTTTAGACATGTGATTTATTAATGTAAATTATTTTAAAAACAACGATTTGATCTGATTAAATAAATAATCTTCAAGCATGGTACATGGTCGTAGACTGAAGAAATGTTTTTTCTAAATTTAAGAAAGGCTTCCATGAAATACAAACTATGACGAACTGGCCATGAGCAGTGCAGTTAATATCTTATTGTTCGTTTAGCAACTTTCTTTTGTTAATTCACAAAGATATTATATTAGTCAATAAAACAACAACTATATTTTGGTGACGTTTCGAGACTATATTGTTCTCATAATCTTTCCCTTCAGTGAAAAAACAGATCACAATACAATTATAAAAGTTAAACAGGTAGTTTAAAGAATAAAGTTAAAATATAAATATATAAAACTGTAGTGTACAGACATCAAGGATGTGAATGGCTTGAAGTAGGTGAGGGGTACAGGGTTTGGAAGGAATAGGGTTTGGTAGCGGTAAAGGTTTACATGGGTTTTTTTTCCATAATTTGTTATAATTCCCGGTTTCCACAAGTAGATGGAATTTTTATTTGCTGTGTAATTATTTAAATTGATAAATGGTTCTTATTGGGATGTATATTTTATATTAATAAATTAATATACAAAATATAAATTAATTTATTATTAATATAATAAATTGAAATACATGTGTTAATATTTAGAACGTCTAATGTTATGTTTATTTTGCAGCTTTTATATTTTTTTTATATTTATATTCTTTAATATTTCGTTTAAAATTTTAATGTTCCCTTTGAATAATTTTAAGAGAATGTAATTTGAAATAATGCTTTGTTTGCCTGTAACTGCGTGGTGAGAGCTGGTTTAGTTTATTAGGGTTTTTAGTTATAGACGTGCAGCTATATTTAAATCGATGAACATGTCGTTTGGGGAATTATTCCGATGTACCGAAATAAGATTTGCCACAATTATGTTTGCACTGTATTTCAAAAACTACATTAGTTCGTAACTTCAATTTCTCTGTATCTTTGGTTTTAATGTATAATTTAACTAAGGTAGGTGTATTTTTGAATGCGACGGTGAAATTTGTTATTGTTTGTTATTGACTGAGTCTCAAAAACAGTTTTAAATATATATACATGAATAAATAAAAAGCAAAAAGCTAATCTGGATCGTTGGATATTGTCATAATACCAAACATTTTTATCAACAGCGCACAGATAACCCGATAATTGAAAGTTTATTGTACTTTCATGTTTGTTGGTTCCTCTTTGATAAATAATATTGTCGATAAAAGCCGATACAATACAATATATATTAACTGCGAAAGCATCTGTTTATCCCAAAGGTAAATCATTTAATTAAACGAGTTCTTGGAAATAGATTATGTAACAGAAAATACTCTAATTACTGTAAATATTGAGTTTTTAAAAGTTCATAAGTATACAACATTGTGAATCCAAACTGTTCTACAAAATGAGATAGATAATGAATCCAAATATATCGAATACATTGATAAAAAGATTTTTTAAAATAAAATGTAGTACGACTTTGTAAATAGTTGTCAGGTCGACAGTTATTTTATAAGTTTTTGTAAGTCAGAACTTTCTTTTATATGTATTTTAAAGATTGCCTAATGTCTTGTTCGGCAATCTCGTGATTTGTGAAAAAAAAAAAAATGTAATGTAAGTTATTCGAGACCTCCGTTGATCGAGGCTCGGTTATCGAGTTACTAATGTATATGATAATTATATGATTTAAAAATAGAAAAGAAAAAAAAGAAACATATTGTAACGAAATGAGGAGACCTAGACCTATACTAGATGCCCGTTGCTAAGTGACCTAGACTAGCCAAGCAGTATTTACTCGTTGCTAAGTGACAGAACTATAACAAGATGGAAGGTAACTAACGCAGTTTTGGTGTTTAGTTTGTTAGACAGTGTGAAACTTTGTACGAAAAGTCGTGTTGCGTGTGTAGTAATTAAATAGTGTAGTATGTGTTCTAGTTAGTTCTAGTGTTGGTTATTTTATTCTGTGTGTACATAATTGTTTTCTGTCATACTACTTTGTTAATAAATCTTGTGTTCGAAAACCCCTTGTTTATTACAATATTTTTCATTCATATGTATATATTTTAATCTTTGTACGAGCATTAGTGCGGGAAGGCTGGAAGATGGGGAGGACGGTCTACTAGGAATCGAATCGACATTAACAATTTCTCCAGAAGAAGTGTTTGCTGGGCTGAAGAAGGCAGAACTGATGTAACATCTTTCGATTTTGACAACTTTAGAAAATGAATGACTAGATTGATGGCTGCGGTAGATGGAATATCGGTACTTAAACAAAAAAAAAAAAACTAGTGATTTTTTCAAGCCATAGTCGTTTAGGTCTGCTCATAGAACAAGGTTACTGATGTATATTATTACTGTGTACATAATAAGTATTCCTTATTTATTAAATAAATAAATTACATCAGTTGCACTACGGTATGGTTTTTCTACGTATTTTCCTTACATTTTTGGGATATCTTCATTTGTGATTTATCATATTGTATCAGCTCAAACTAAAATACTACGAGTGCTTATATCATTCTGTGTCTATTTTACGACTTCTCAAGTCCTCAACTTTGTATGGTGCCTCTAATCAAATGCACCAAAAATTACATGGCATCAGAAAATATGTAAATAGATAAATAAAAATAAAAAAAACAAAAACATTTTTCATTGTATATGAAATACACGTTGATTTTTATTAATAGTATTTTTCACTTTTTTTGGTAAAATACAAATTCTTAATCTACATCGAAAAACAAATGTTTTTCATTTTTCGGTTATAAAAAGAAAAATTAAATTGAGTAATTTATATTTCAAGTAAGATACAAATCCATATAACAGCACATAATCCATATGTAAATATATAATATAATATTTATAATAATAAGGAAATTCTTCATTTATTATGGGGCCTCAAGTCCCTTAAAAACAAATTAAAAAAGGCCTACAGAGCCGTAAAATGAAATAATCAATAATCACTTTCAAAATAAAATAAAAAATAATAATCATAATAATAAAATAAAATAAATTTAATAGGGCGAGGAAAAAAAAAAATAAATAAATAAATAAAATAAAATAAAATAAAAAAATAAATAAAAAAAAAAAAAAAAAAAAAAAAATCCTATCCTTTTTATACACCCCATTATATTAATAAAGGAACAGAAAATTTAAATTCAGTTCGTTCAAAAACAATAAACTTTCATGTATATAAACTGTTTACAATTTAAACAGTTTATATATATTTAGAAAGAAATATATATGTTATATTTATTTTATTTTTATATATATTTTTTAATAATCTCTTTTTTGTTCACGACATATGTAGGTTCTTCATAAGTGGACAAAAACAAAACATAAACTTTCAAACTGGTTTTAACTTTTTTTTAAACCCATTCAATTTTTCAAAAATTTATTAAATCGTTAACTTTAGCAATTTTGGCACAAGTTGGGCTGTACCTATTGACCAGAAGTATATTTAAAATTTACAATTGTCGTTTTAGCCTTTGCCCTCCCTATTAATGAGAAATAACAAGACATTATAGCTGGGAACGGTGCTAGAGTTCATATAATAGAGAGAGAGGTGGGGGCTGGAAATTTTAATAAAGCTGAAATTAAACGGTAAGTGTAGTTAATATCTTCCTACGACCAACACTCGGGGCAATAATAATCTTTCCTGGGGGAGGGGTAGGTGCTTCTTTACAAGTTCCTAGCTCTTTGCCTCCCCTCACCCCACCTCTGTCTTTACTCTCCCCTCCATCTTTACTATACAAGCACAGTTTTATTATTCTCTCCAGCGAATATTCCGCTTAATACCGTCTAAAATTAGGTGGCTCTATTAGAGTAGCCACCTGCACTTCACTATCCTTCTCTCGTAACTGCCAATTCATAAGTCACAATTGTTATTTCAATGTAATATTCTTATTTTAAACATGATTAAACATTGAATTAGTTATGCTATTATAAAGCAAATGACTTATGCTATTATTTGGTTACTAATTATCAGTTTTGCTATTATTTGGCCAAAAAAAGGATGAAGAAACCGGAGAATTTAGAAGGCTTCACAATGGGGAACTGCGCGAGTTATATCCGATAAATATAGTTCAGTTGAAAGCAGCGCGACGGATAAAATGGGCATGTAAAGTCATTGGGTTTAGTAATGATCGAATTCTGAAATAATTGTCCAGTTTTGAGCCGTCGGGTAAACGACCGAGGGGTAGAACAAGACGTAGATGGGAGGATTGCGTCAAGGCCGACCTGGGGATTTGGGTTTTGGAGGAGTGGGTTGGAGGGAGTTGTGTTTTCAACGGTTAGTGTTGTCGGCATCGAACATTAATTATTATAATGCAAAGGGAGGCGCGATAGCTCATTGGGTAAGGCACTTGATTATCATGCTCATGAGTCCGACTAAAGACAGAAAATGTATTTGTTTTCGTTGCTCGACTTCGAGTTTAGGAGACCCTCCTGGGGCACACCCAGCCTCTATAAAGTGAGTCCCTTTAAGTGGGGAAAACCTGGCGGTTGAGCGAGATTTAGGCCAAATCACCTTTCACAACCGTTGGCCCAGAAACAGTACATCCTTACCTAAGTACTGAACCCAAGACCCTTCATGGGCTGTTAGCTGTACAGGTTTATTTTTTATTATAAGTCAAATTTAGCAGTAGAGGCCTAATTTGCTCTATAAAGACCAGTAAATAAAAAAAAAAGTTATATATTATTATTTCCCCATATATATTATATATTATATATTATTGATCCCCAGGTGGTCGCACGTTACTTGCCCATATTCTGAGCTTGGGTGGCTCTTTCCTAAATTCCTATTCCTGGGTAATTTCCTATTCCAATCTCTAAAAACCAAAAAACCTTACTATATTCTTGATTTATTTACTCTGCGTTCTTCCATCCACCTCCTAAATACTAGATCCCAACCTTTTAAACTATATATCCCCTTACATAAAACCGCTTCCTTTGACAAATCCTTCAATATTCGTGCTACCTCCTTCTGGAATTCCCTACCCACTTCTATTCGTAAAGCTGCTTCCATAACTTCCTTTAAAAATAATTTATTCCTGTACCTTTCAGACAATCAATCTTCCACAAATATGTCAATAATCAAATGAATACTTAGAATTACTTTTTCATTTCTATCTTTCTTTTTTATGTTCATATATAAACGATTATTTATTTTTTTTTTTTTTAAATGCGAAAAGGCCTTAAAGACCACGCAAATATCATGGTCAGGTTTTCTTTATGAACTTCCTCTTTCTCCATACTTCCCTCATGAGCTCCGCGTGTCTGCGCTTCCTTTCCTCCGACCACGCACAACCTTTTTTTGGGCGTTCTTTGTCCACGAAGACGTTTATATCGTTTAGAGTTTTCCTATAGGTTTCTCTATCCTAACAGTCTGAATCCCTCATCCGGCCAAATCCATGTCGATCATGATTTGCTTAAAAAAAACTGTCTTGTTCTTGCGCTGGTGGAATCGCCGGAAGATTTCCCGGTTTAACCTTTCAGGGCTCATTCTCATCATATGACCATAGAATTTAAGTCTTCTTACTCTGATGTCGGTCTCTAGACTTTTGATGTTATCGTATATTTCATTGTTGGACTTTAGCCTATATCCTTCGGGTGTCTTTTTAGGCCCATAGATTTTCCTAAGGATTTTTCTTTCCAATTTCAGAAGCTTTTCCATGCTAGGGAGACAGGAGGTCTCCGTTCCATAGAGAATCACAGGTTTAATCACGGTGTTATAGTGACGGACTTTGGCTTTGATAGATAGGTTATTTTTGTTGTAGAAGTTCCTGAGATCGAAACACAATTTTTCCAGCTTGGCAACTTTTCCCTTGAAGCTTTCTCGGTCCGAACCGTTGTTGCATATGACTTCGCTTAGGTATCTGAATTTTTGTGTTACCCCGATCCTTCCGCATATGGTGTCGACTGCTTTTTTCTTGTATTTTGCATCCGTGGTCATTAATTCTGTCTTTTCAGAGGAGATTTGTAGGCCCGTTTTCTTGGCTATCCTTGAGAGGGTATTTATCTGAGCAACCGCCTCTTCCTCCGTTTCCGCAAAGAGGGCGAGATTATCTGCATAGGCGAGACATTTTACTTTTTCATGATTATTTTTCGTTCCTAAGACCGCTCCAGAGTTGTTTTCCTTTCACAGTTCTCTCATGATCTTATCTAGTACTACATTGAACAGTACCGGGGATAATCCATCTCCCTGTCTGAGTCCTGTTTTTATCCGGAACGGTTTCTTTCGAATTTATTCATTTTTCTTATATTTACGCTTTGTATAACATGGTACTTGAATTATGCTGTGTATATATCATATATTAGTGCAATTTATCAAAATAATCAATGATAATTTGAAAATAATGGGAGGACCATGATTTATTTCTAATCTACATAACAAAAGAGCCCGATAGCCCTCCATTGTCCTGTCACAGTCAGGTGCGTGACTGCTCGCTCAAGATAGTCCCTCCGTTGTGCGAGTTATTATCGCCTGATATCATTATCAACAGGTGCCGAAAGCCCGTGTCCATTATCATTAAATGTAAACAAATTCCATTATTGTTGAAAACTCTAAAAAAAATTGAAGCAAAGTACTTGGGTACGAACAAATTTTGTGCCTTTATCGTTTTAATCTCTTAAGGTAATTTCTAAACAAAAATCGTCATCCTTTTCTGTTTAAATATAAATTTTAAATAATTTGAATGCATAAATTAATCAAACCAAATTAAAATCAACTGTATAAAATAATGTAAAAGTGAGGTTGTCTTAATTTTGTTTACATACTTATACTTTTACTAGTGAAGCAAGCACCTCAGAACTAAAATAAAAATAATATACCAAAACCTTTTCAAACACCATTCGTATTGATTATATAAATATTTTAGTATATTCAATACTAAATACGGTTAATATTGTTTAATTGGTACTACGGGAGTATGTTCAGTAAATAAACACGCGCTAACACAAAATATAACACATAGTGACGTGCAAATATAAATTATTTGAGAAATAGTATTTGTAATCACAATATTATCTTGGCGATGGTTGTTCGAATATCGTAATGTATACAGGTATAGTATAGGAAATCGGACGGATTTCCAAAAAAAAAGTATACAGTGAGAGATTTATTTGTATCTTAAGCGAGCTTATTGACTGCTGGAAATCTATAGCTATGTCTGACTAAATCAGTAATAAATCAATTCCTTATTAAATATTAATAATAAATATAAGCTTTTAATCTGAAATTAAATGGTAGAGGCTGAATCTCCGGCAAGATATTAGAACCTAAATTAAAAAAAAAAAATTAAACCAAAAAATGGTTTAGAAAATAAAATAAGTGGACAGGAATAACTAGTTTTTAATATGTGCAGGTTTCTTTTAAATATTATTGAGGCGAGACTCGAAAGTAACAATACATGTTGGCTTTGAAGCTGCTCTTCGAGAGACCTGAACAGGAAAAAGTAGTAATGTAATGTTTATATCTCTAAAAGGCTAAATTTAATTGATGAGTAAGATTATATATATATATATATATATATATATATATATATATATATATAGAAAAAGGATTTTTTTTTTCTCTTTTGACACTACAAACCGGCAAGAACTAAGCCCCATGGTGTGGCTACAGTTACAGAGGTTCATCAATTCCACACCCGTTCGGTGTAGGACATTTCTGAAACTACTTAAAATTTAAACACCAAATGTATCTTTAGTATAGAGCTAATCACAATATTAAATTTTTGATTATTTTTCCAAACTTCGAAAAAATGAATAAGATTTCAAAATGGTAAGAATTCGTTCAATAATGTAAAATATTAATAATGCAAATAATTCCTAACGGAAACATTTAAAATAATAATAAGAAGAGATGATAAGTACTTACATTAACCAGAGCAGAATTAGCGAGATGTGCTTCCTTCAATCTCAACCTAAAACAATCAAAATATATTAAATTACATTAATTAAAAATAAATGTAGTTATACAGGGTGATGAGAGTAAAAAAAAAAAAAAAAAAAAAAATGGATGAAACTAGATAAACAATGAAGACAAATAGATATTAGTCAATGTCATACGTTATTTTTTCTTGTGAATTCCCTTCCTTTTTTGGGGTCTCGATAAACCGAGGATTTTGTTATCCGCGTATATCTCGCTCAACCACGTCGGTTAATCGAGTCCCGAGTGAATAAATATATATTTTTATTTACCCCATTAGGTTATACTACCATTATCTGTTATTATATATTATTATATTACATTTTCATTACAAGTTATAATAAGATGGATAGAGTTATAATATATGAATAGAAATTTAGCCCAAAGAGGTGTAAATATGATTATTGATGTAGTGTTATTGCCCCTTTGAAGTCGACAATGAGGCTGAGGGTACAATAAGGACTCAGCCAGGACTCCCTGGATTGGTCTAATTACGAACATCCTTTGTTCTATCATTACAGCACGCGTGTCTTTGTGTATCTTCTCAGAAATATACTTGTTGCTCTGTATCTTCGTAGAATGTTATTACTAACTCATTATTTCTCAAAACAAACATTCCCAAACAAAGCGGGATATGAAATAAATCGTATATGCTTTGTATATACCTTTTTTGAATTTCATTCCAATAGACTAAACAGAGATCCTCTCGACTGTCTATCATCGAGGTTATTTTAAATTTTTTGATGATTCTATGTAGAATAAAATCTAAATGCAATCACTTTTACAAAAATTTAAGAGGTAATTTAAATTATGTTAAAAGCAAGTAATAAATAATTTTTTTTATATAATAATACCATGTTAATAAGCATTAAGTAAGGTTTTAAATATGTTTAGTTTTTATTATTTTTTTTATTTATTTATTTTTTTTTGGGTAAGTATCACAATCTGCCTCAAATATGGGCAATGGTAATATGGGTGAGTCCATTTACACAATGTGTGCAATAATATAAAAAGCCGTAGAATATATAAAGATAAACTTTTCAATATATGTATAAGGTGAAGTATGTAAATTGACAGAAAAAAATAAAATAAAATAATTTCTCCCTTACTCGGAGAAACAATAGATCCTAGATACGTCTATCTATAACTACTGTATTTATCAATTTTAATTTTATAATTAAAAGGATCAAATTACTTAAATATAAAATTGAATGACATTAACATTAAATGATTTTTCCTAATAGTTAATAGAAAATAGGGATTCAAGCCAATACAGCTCCTAAACGCTAAGTCTTAGGAACCTTGTACTCTATGGGTTATTTGGAAACAAATAGAAATGCATATGGATTAGGAAGAAAGATCCCTTCACCGAACTTTGTTTGAACAATAGAGAATGTGTATTGGGGTGATTTGTAATGGTAAAAAAAAAAGTTCAATTCATCTTAAACTGGGTAAAACAATAGATCATGTCAATAGATAGTGTCAATTTATAATCTACTGCTTCTGATAGTGAAACTGTCGGCAATTTTTCTACCTGAGCAAAACCAACAAAGCTAGAGTGTATAGCTCCAACACTTAACAAATGTAGACAAATGTTACTTTTTTTCATTCAAACCAAAATAACTCCTAAACAGTAGGTCCCAGGAGACAATTTATATAAAAATAAATATTTTTCATTAAATTTTGATAAGGAAACTGTCGGCAAATTCTTGATTCGAGAAACACCAACAGAGTCAGAGCATCTCAAAAAAGTAACATCACTGTGAAGAACTTAGGCAAAACGTGTTTTGTTTTTTTTCATTCAAACCAATATAGCTCCCAAACGGTTGGCCGAAGGTCAAAAAATATTTTTCCTTTGGTGCATATCTGATCTAATAACATTGCTATAAATTTTCAATCTGAGCAACACCAATAAAGTTAGAGGGTTTTTAAAATGATAAACTTTTGAAGGTCAAAAAAAACCTTTACACCAAAAAATATTATACCCACAGTCAAAAGACATATTTAAGTCAAAATTTGGAAACAGAAGGTCTAGTCGGTTCCAATAAATTATTTCCAACTTTGTTCCGAAAAATATTTTTCTTATCTTTTCTAATGCAAATCAGGAGATGTAAGTAAAGGACGTAAACGTAATATTTGAGTATATTCAAACCAATCTCAGAAGTAGTTGACTTTAATTTCTTTCACTTGAGGTACGCATAAAAGTATAGATGGATCAATACAATTAGAATAGATGAATTAATTACCCCTTCTATTGAAAAACTAGTTTCGGATGCTAAACATTCATCTTCAGTTCTAAAACATACAACATTTTCAACACATCACAACCCAGTTACACGGCTTATATAAACTAAAGTTAATTCATCAATCCTAATTTTAATTACTTTATCGTCTCCCTGTTTCGACACTATTCATAAATATGTGGCTAAAGAAATATTTTTGTAATTAAAGCAGAGTACAAATGGGATTATTTATCTTTTGGTCCCGATTTCCTACATACTGACCACAACATTATAAATATCAAATGCAGTTTCCGATCGCTCGTTTGGCTCGGATATAGAAGAGAGCTTAGCGATAATTCAGCGGCCATTGTCTGGCTGACCCAGCGGCAATCATAACCGTAAAATGCAGGCTCTTACAAAGAAGGGAGGAAGGGCAGTTTGCAGGAAATATAAAAAATAATAAAAAGAATCCTTGGCCCAAATCTTCCTTTCTAATATCTAACAAATCACTCCCCACAAAGTCTCCGTCTTCTAGAAGCCATTCAGTAATGACTCGGTCATTTCATGAAGAATAGAGAATAGAAATTTAAAAGAATAAAAATATGAACAAAGACCTCTGTGACCCCCTTAAATATTTACGACTGAAACTATTTACTGGATCCAGTTTAGAATTCTTTGTTTAAAACTAAAGTGTTTTTATTGTAGGACATCGATTGCAAGTAAAACATTTTTGAAAGACTGCTTTACTAAATCAATGGTAATTACCCATATTCATGCATACATTACTATACGATTATAATATATATAATATATATAATCCATATATAATATATATATCTTGACTGTTAGTGTTTTTGTCGACGTTTCGAGACTATATTGTTCTCATAATCAAGCCCTGCACGTTAGTAGGAATGTCTTTGTGTTCTTCGCAACTGAAAACTGGTGAGTGCTGTTTTTACAGTTTTCAGATTTGCCAGGATCTGACAATTTTTTGATGTTGAAGGACATGCTTGGCCACTCTCTTTCCCCACTTATAATTAGTTTTTGTCGTTAAGGATACTGTTTTAGGATGGCGGAAGGACATCATTGACCATCTTTCAAGGACATCTTTGGGCCACATATATATATATATATATATATATATATATATATATATATATATATATATATATACATATATATATATATATATATAGGTTTCGTCCTTAAGGATAATTTTTTTAAATATTCCAGGATTTAACGGTTTTTATGTCGCTTCGCCAAAAAAAAGTTGTTATTTTATTGAGTGCACATCAAGAACCTTATTGAAAACACACACGCTCATATATATATATATATATATATATATATATATATATATATATATATATATATATATATATTCCTCTCTTTCTCTTTCATTTTTAACTCTATCAAAAAGTAGTTTGTTGAATATGTGAGCACATCCCAGGGATCTAATCATATTGTATAATTAGCATACAAATACAAAATTTAATGAGTTACATAATTGCCAATTATATCACAGAACAAAAATGCAAAAAAAAAAAAACAAAATAAAATAAAAATTAAAAAATGAAATAAAATAATTAGTTATAATTAGTTTTTGTCGTTAAGGATACTGTTTTAGGATGGCGGAAGGACATCATTGACCATCTTTCAAGGACATCTTTGGGCCACATATATATATATATATATATATATATATATATATATATATATATATATATATATATACATATATATATATATATTAGGTTTCGTCCTTAAGGATAATTTTTTTAAATATTCCAGGATTTAACGGTTTTTATGTCGCTTCGCCAAAAAAAGTTGTTATTTTATTGAGTGCACATCAAGAACCTTATTGAAAACACACACGCTCATATATATATATATATATATATATATATATATATATATATATATATATATATTCCTCTCTTTCTCTTTCATTTTTAACTCTATCAAAAAGTAGTTTGTTGAATATGTGAGCACATCCCAGGGATCTAATCATATTGTATAATTAGCATACAAATACAAAATTTAATGAGTTACATAATTGCCAATTATATCACAGAACAAAAATGCAAAAAAAACAAAATAAAATAAAAATTAAAAAATGAAATAAAATAAATAAAAATATAGTTAGTCAATAAATCCAATGTTGTATGAACTTTTTAGAATTGTCTGAATGATCGCTTTGAACAAATTTCTTCAATTCATATATATTATAAAAAAAAGTTTATAATATTCTAATGCTTGGTAAAAATATTTTCCATTCAAGACGAACTAAGTACCTTTATAATTTAAGTTACTGAAGCCACCCAGCCAGTGGCATTTTAAATTTATAAAATCTAAAATATTAAATTTGAAAAAGAAAAAGAAAAATTCTACTATTGACTTAAAGAGTACATAGTTATGGTATAGTTGCCTAAATAAGCTACTGCATGGACACAGGTATCTTGTTAGCTGTGACAAAGAATCGGAAATATTTGACTTATCTAAAAATACATCGATAAATCAAGGGGTCCCAGTAAACTTTTTTAGGGAGAAATTCATGGAAGCTTATGAATGATAATGAAATTATTTGTATTGTAGTTTTAACAATTGATAGTTGTTTATTGTATCTCCAGAAATGTTTTCGATTGGCAGTCCCATTTTGAAAGTCGATGCACAGTGATCGACCGACCCAAAACCCTCTAACGATTGTATAACCTAACTTTGGATGCCAATTGTTTAAACATTATTTGAGGGCCACGTTGGACGAAGTTGAATGAAACATATTTCTCTCAAGTAATACCTGAGATAAAAATCGGTGAAGTCCGTTTTTTGGAGAAGTTTATAGTTTTTTTTTTGTTTTAACACGCAATAATATACCCCAAATATCCTTGTTTTATCTGACCCTATTTTTTTCTTATAATAAAATCACCACAATCATATTCTAAGTTTAAATTAAATTAATTGATGATTTGAGATTATATGTAATTAATTACTAGCATAGTTAAAACTTGTAGGAACAATCGAAATCATAGGGTACGATGTCGTGCAATCATGTCAATTTTTATTACTTTTTTTTTTTTTACAAACACAGAATTTTCGCTACGTATTTCCGGAATATTACTATTATTCCGAATATTAATATTTTTAAGAGGTTAAAAGATGGTGCATAGTGGTCGGGGATTGAAATAATTTTCGTATAAGTCGTGGAGTTTAGGCCGTTCGAACCACTGTGCGACACCTCACATTTTTTAGATAATGAATGATATTTGCTGTCGGATTGCTTTATTACCTCATATAGATGAATTTCACAATAGAAATTCATTTTTAAACCTAGATATGAGTATTGAGAAAATAATAATTGTTTTACCAACACATAATTCTTTATATAACTTTATACTTTTTCAGATTTTCAAAATGTCATATTCTCCCCAAAATATAATATTTTCTCATTTTACTATCACTCGATAGCTTAAATAACCCGACCTAAAACAGAGCCATATACCTGTAGGTTAAATAACAAGTTAATTAACAAAGGTAGATTATACAGGTAAGGTAGGACCTATCGGTGGACCCTACGGCCCTTAAGGTAGTAAACCTGCTATTATTTACTTATCATTAAGGAACCTTTGTCCTAGCAACAATTGGTGTCCACCTTCACAAAGGCTTAACAATTTAATCTTCTAGCAAATGTTTCCCCAGTATTATTTCTTGAATATTTGCACTATAATGTTGAATCAGTTAATGAAGAGTAAACACTATAAGAGGAAGTAATCAGAAATGTATTCAGGTGAGAAGAAAACATCTATGTAAAAATGAAAGGAAAGAGAAAACGTCACCACTCCAATAAAAGTTTCATATTTTGTTTTAACAATAAAAACAACAGGATAAGTTTTTTCAACTCTTCTCAAAAGATTACTATTTACTTCCTCTATAAAATTCTAGAACTAGAAATTTCATAACATTAATAATAATATTAACATGAAAACATGTGTAGTTGTAATAAATTTGACACGCATAAACAGAAAATAATACGGGATTTCTTTTAAATACCTGTCTGTGTAAAAAACTGTTCTTTTTTTTTTTTTTTTATAGATGCCAATATTTGTTACTCCTCTCATCAAAAATTTTTTTTTTTTTTTACTCATTTAACATTTCACTACAGTAGACTTCACTAATCCAACCCCTAACAGACACCGTAGGGTAAAGAGGAACGGCCAAAATGTTGTTTTTTGTTGAAAGAGGTTTTAACCAAACGAATGTTTTTTATAATTAAAATTTATTATTATACATGGAAATAAAAAAAAAGAAAGAAAATAGAAACATAGGTTATATTCACTAATAGAATAATATATTTGCATAGATATGTTATAGCCAGCTGTTTATAAATAGTATTGCTCCTAGTAACACTATATTGGGTTAGGTCTCTCTAAGTCATTCATAATGAAGTATGCTCAAAACGTCTTTTTTTTTAAAGACGTGTATAGAGTAAAACCGTAAAAGTATTAAAATTTTTGCCAATTTCTCAGGGAATCCCGAAGATTTGAAAGCTTATTATCTTAAATATTAAACGTTTTGCTTTAGAACGAACTATAGATATATTTTGGTAAAACGTAAAAAAGGGAAAAGATTTTGAATCAACTATTTAGCGTGCAGCGACGCTTCAAGGTCCAAAACTTGTTTTGGTGTTTCAGCCGTTCATTTTTTAATTAAAAACAAATTCTTAAGTTATGTTTAATAAATTTTTTATATTTAATTATTTAAAACTTTTATTTAAAATAAATAATTGGTTGAAAGATTAAAACAATATGTTATTCACTTTACAAAACAGATGTTTTTTGCATCTTATGGTAAAACTATTAAGATTACCCTAGTAGGTCATCTGTCTTCTTAATACTTTGTTAACAGATCGATGAGGACCATTTTCTAAACGATAAAAAAATTATTGATCACAAGTTGATATATGGTTGATTCTCAAACTACAAGCAAATGAATATCTACCGAAATTCTAAATTTAAATATTGATAAATCTTGCTGCAAACATTTGATATTTCCTTTTGGCTACCTGTGAGAATTATAGGTGGTGCTGCAACACATGAATCACTTTATTTTTTTTGTAATTTTAACCCATGACAATGTGAATGCCCCCACACCAAACCCCACACCAATATGACTTTATACACGACAATGTGAAAAAGGGATCTTGGTAGTTTAAAGGTTCCATAGTAAAAAATAAATAAAATATGAAACATTCCTGCTTCATAACGAATATCAGTCTTTATTTAACGTTAAAGTATATTTTAATCACATAAAATATCACATCAATTCACTTTCAATATCGATATCACATTCAATTTCGGCCACAGTATTCTTAAAATAATTTTAAAATGTATTTTTTAACAGTAGCATGGAATATAAAGATACCATTACAATGTTAAATGATAATGCCATGAAAATGTGAAAATAAGGTTAAAAATATTATCGCCGAAACAATATTCACTTATATCGCATTTTCTCGGGGGTATATTATGAGGGCCGTAGCCGCACGCATGAGGCCCGTTTCAAATAAATATTTAGTTTAACTGATTTAAAGTGGACATGGCAATGTCAACCATGAATGTACTTACATTCAAAGGGGATATTTACACTAGAATATTCCGACATATAATGGTTGCGTGGTTACGAACTGATGCGCCCACAAAAAACAGCTACCTGCTACGGCAAAATAAAACTCAAAAATTCCAAATATTCCTTACGAATTCGTTTTCGTCACTTTTTTAGCAATGGCATGCTAATGTTAAGAAATCACGGGGACAATAATAAAATCACCCGGGGACTGGTTACTTGGGCATTAAAATCCTTAAAAACACATTTTCACTTACTTCCACCATTACATTTTAATATTACTACCCATTAGTTGTGTAAGTTTCGCCCTATCAAGTAATAATTATTTAAATAATTGTAAATCCAAGCATAGGGACAAGCCACGACAATGTGGATCGACGTAGAATAACCTAAAAATGTAACCCTAAAATACTAAAATCCCTAATAAAAATATTATCATCAATTGATAACATTAATTCACATAACATAAGTCGACTTGGAAACAATATTTTTAGCGAAGTTTACTTCATTGAATTTTAATGAACGGGAGACACAAATTTGCTAGTAGTTTGAGAATCAGTCAAATATCAGAAATAATTACCTATCAATAAGAATATAAAATTCTATTCAGAAGAGCTAACAAGTTTAGTAATAAAGTATATTTTGATTAATAAAAATCTTCCCTGGTCATTTAATATATAGTTTTATTTTAAAAACATAAACTTGGGTTAATTTCATGATAACCTGTTATTTTATAGACAGTTATTCCGTATTTATTTATTTTATTTTTAAAATGTTATCAAATCCGAGCTATAGTTTCTGGTCATATTTAGTTAGAAGATTTGTTTTTACTTTATTTTTTTGTTTTTTTTGTTAGGAACTCTAACTTTATACACGCAGCAGTAAGGACAGCGACAATATTTTTCGGAAGAACATAGAAGAGCAGACAATCGAAAAGACTGAAACCACGCAGAGCGAGCATTAAAAAGATAAGAGAGACATAGAAATTAGAAGAAGGAAACGATGTGTGTGCGACAGATAAGCCGCAGAGTGCTGTTGTACTGTGGTATATAGGACAGCCACGGGAGCGCGACACTCTGTCTCTCTCTCCTCTCACAACTTATCTCAGATCCACCTTGATAAAGTCTTTCTTATTAAAATTGAAACCGCCAGCGATAAGATCTCCAGGGTGGGTACTCCAGCCCTCTATGATCTTCCAGCGGAGCAGAAATATGCCAAATGAATTTTGCAGGAAGCTATTAACATGCAAGAAAGAAAAGACCATTTTCCTACCGAAGGGAAGGAGAATTTGGAGGAAAATACGGAATATGGCGAAAGATGTTTTCCAAACTTTTGTAACAACTTTGATAGAAAACTTGATGACCTTTTTTTTTTCTTCTTTTTAGAGCCCTTCAATAGATTGTCCCGTCTAAACTAAAATAAAAAGACTTTGAAAACTGTTGACCTTTATGGTAAAATATTTCCAATTGTACCTGCATATTTCGATTAAACCTTTATAAATTTTTATTTTTTATTATTTTTTCCTATTAATTGATATTTACAACAACATCAATATAAATCACGTAAATTTGAGGAAGTCATTATATTGACCTGTAAATCACCTGTGAAGAACTACTCACTAGTAGCACCTCAATAAAAGTTCTAAACTAGAAGATCTCTTGGCCTTCTTCTTTTCAGACGCCTCAGTGGATTATCGGGTATTGAATGTGAAGCAAATTGGGAGACTAATCGATTCGATGGATGGAAGGATTGGTATCTGGTCAGGGCTAAATCAGTAACATACGTAACATTGAGGCCTTTATGGATAAGTTTATTTGTGACAAAGAAAGGAGCATTAAGGATTTTTCGAAGGATTTTGGATTGTAAGGATTGGATACGAGAAGAATTGGATGCTTTAGTGGAGCCCCAAATCTCAACTCAGTATGCCCATATAGGTCTAATAACTGTCATGTAAATGAGTATCTTGTAATTTATTGAATGCTTTAAACGTTGGTCTAGTAAATGTTGGAATAGTCCATTATGACGAGGCGTTTCTTGTCGTTTTAGTCTTGTAAGTGGATCCCAAGTGAGATGTTTGTCCAAATGGAGTCCCAGGTAGCGGATCTGTTCAACAGGGATAGGAGGAACACCCATATAAAAAAAAAAAAGAAGAAAAATAATCTTTATTCTAAAAAACATTACTGGTTTACTTCATCTGGTCAATAAGTCATATCGGTATTAGAGGTAATGATATGGCTGATAAAGCAGCAAAAGAAGCTCTAGCCCTCCCAGGACCTGGCAAAACCTTTCTAACGGCATCAGAATTTGCACGTCCACTAAGAGAGAAGGTATACCAAGAGTGACAGGCATTGTGGGATCACAGCCCACCTAATAAACTCAAGGCTATAAAGAAGGACATACAACCATGGAGCAGTTCCTACCGCAATAATCGCAGAGAAGAAGTGATCCTAGCGCGATTAATAATTGGCCACTCCAGAACAACACACCTTCACCTTATAACCTAAGAGGCTCCTCCCAATTGTGAAATTTGTGGAAATGTTTACAGTAAACCATATGTTTACTGAATGCCCATACTACACCAAAAAGCTAACCGAATCCGGAATACCTCGAAACATCTCAAAGGCGCTGGGAAACCATGAAAAAATAATTGAAAAAGTGATAGCCCTGCTTTATAGAGAAAAGCTACATTACAAAATATAGATAAATTTCTATCAAGAACAGACCAGTGTGGATGACCTATAAGTTTTACACTAAAAAAACTCTCAAATAAATCAGAAAAATAAAAACATTATCGCTAATGGATAAATTAAAGTATTGAGTAGAAAATTAAATAATAAAATAAATCAGTAGATTAAAAACGTAATACGTAGAAATAAAGAACATAGAAAATATATAGAATAGGGAAAAAAAACATTATTCAGGGACAAAGTCCCTTAAGAATAACATTACATATCACTAAGTAAAATCGTAACTGTCCGAGAGCTTATAAAAATAAAATAGCATAGATGAAATTGAATACAAATTTGTATGAGAAACAAATAAAGAGAAAAAATAGAAAAAGAAAAAGAAATGAAAGAAAAAAGAATAACATTACATATCACTAAGTAAAATCGTAGCTGTCCGAGAGCTTATAAAAATAAAATAGCATAGATGAAATTGAATACAAATTTGTATGAGAACAAATAAAGAGAAAAAATAGAAAAAGAAAAAAAAAAAATGAAAGAAAAAAGAAATATACAATAAAGGAGTTCATAATGAAACATTATTACGGAAAGAAAAAACAAAACAAAACAAACCGAAAAAATATATTATAAAAGAAAAGAAACGAAAAAAAATATCTGTGGACGTATGTATTTTTATAGACTTAAAATTTAAGAAACTAATAATTTTCAACTTTTTCCAACATTTACAAGACAATCTCCCAATTAATTAAAACATGTTAATTTTCATGTCAGTAATTAGACCCATTTGAACATATGGAGTTGAGCGTTGGGGCTCTACTAAACCTTCTAATTCTTCTCGTATCCAGTTCTCACAATGCAATATCTTACGTAAAATCCTAAGTAATCCACATTAGGTCACAAACATATTCATAATGGTCTTAATGTTCCATATGTTGCCGATTTGGGCCAAACCAGATACCTTTCCTTTCATAGTAAACTCCATACCCACTCAAATCCACTAGTTGCCCAGCTTACTTCACACTCAATTCACGATATCCTATGAGGTTATGAATAGAAGATGGCGAAGAAACGTAATGTAAAACTTATATTTCAAGTGCAGCTAATGAATAGTTTTTTACAAGTTATTGACATAACATAGTAATCACATCCACATACATTTATTTATATATATAATGAAATAATGAATATAAATATCAATGAATAATTAAAATAAATTATGAAAAAATTCAATGTTAGGTTGATGAGCTATCCTTTTAAACTTTTAATGCCTGAACGTAATATACAGGATAAAATTAAACATGTTGATTCAGCTATTATAAATAATATCTTTCAAATAATTAGGGCTCTGTTGATGATATTTTATATCAAAATAATTATACATTTTGAAACTTCATTTCCTCATACTGGAAGATATACGTAGTAGACAATGTTTAGCCCACTATCCAGTGTAATATTGGCTCTAGATGAGACAACTTGAAGATAAAACAAGATTAAAGTTGTGTTTACATTCTCTGTTTGTCCTCAACTAATCCCGGACTGGAGCTCTTCGATCCCATTAGTTCAGTTCCCTCCAACTATTTTCAACGCGCCGTTAAGTCCTCTCTTATTTCTACCCTTAGTGTTGTTGTAGCCGCTCTGATTAGTCTTTAATACTGTCTTCTAAGAGAGATTACAAAATCAAAAGCCATTTTGATAATATATGAGTCGAGAAGATATAACAAAATAAAATGAGAATAAACTTAATTATTGAGCAAATTGTCGCTTAAGAAAAATTACAATACAATGAACAGTATGATGGTGATTTAGTTACTAAAATTCTTAAAAAAATTAACAACTCATCAAATTTGGGACTCGATTGCCGAACGAGTTGGTTTATTTACTCGACTGTGTCAATTGAGGAGCAGAGGTAAATTGCATTCCAATCATGGATTTTGAGATCAGCAAATATATATATATATATATATATATATATATATATATATATATATATATATATATATATATATATATATATATAATACAGTATCATATGTCTGTGGCACCTGTGCATAGTGGGCTAAGTGCGAAAATTGCAATTTCGGGAAAACTGAATTGAATGTTTGAGATTTTTTCCAAAATCGCCCAGTTAAAAAAATTCAAAGTTATGGGTCTTCAACTCTTGATAGTACATTTCTATTTATGTTGGTAAGGTATGTTTCAATTCTTGCCAATATTCTATGATTTAATACTAATCGTTAAAAAAAAATCGAACTCTTAGCCTACATTACACTAATCGATTTTGTGTGAAATGGGCTAAGTGATCAATGTTAACGTAATTGACCTCTGAAAGCCAAGTGCTTAACTAATTTTCAGAGTTGAGAAAAAATAGGTATACATGAAATAATATTTTTTCTTTGTTAAAAATATATATTATGACATTTCTTATATATATTTTTTTTTTTTTTGCATAAAGGATAATAACATACACAGTATGCCTAAAGAAAAAACAATTATTTTGTTTGTAGTTTTTAAAACATTGAAAATAAAAATCACTTATAATTTTCTTTCATTCGTGGTCTTCTTCACCCAAATCTGGGTACAGATCCTGCTTAGATATAGATTTCAGCTCTTCATAGAACCGTCTAAATGCTGGACTTATATAGGGAAGAAAATCTAAAAGATCTTTCTTCTTTCCTGTCGCTATCGGAAGTGATTCCACATATCTGATTGCTGCCACTAATTTTTGTTGTCTGCCCTTTTTGAAAAAACATACTGTTTTAAAATTGATATTTATGTCGAGAGTCGACTTGTAGTAGAGAACACCGCAGTTATCTTTGTTATAGTTATCTTGGCTCATTTTTCACAAGTAAAAGTTTAAGATTGGAGTATCAGCCCACGATTCACAAAGGAATATCTTTCATTGCAATGGACGGAACACTTAGCCCGTTGGACAAAAGAAAAGAGAAAAAAATTACGATTCTGGTGATGTAGATAGCTCGAAATTCACAAAATTTGACTTAGCCCACTATTCACAGGTGCCACAGATATATAATCAGGTAATACATATAATATTAATTTTATTCACAATTACATCTTCAAGTAAATAGATTTTTTTTTTCTCACTATTTTATGACAGACTACATAACATAGATTCCCATTGTACTATATTAAATAAAAAAATATTGGAACCAGAGTATGAGTATAAATTTTTTCCATTCATAAAAGAATTTATATTGTTGTATTCAAGTCAATATATAACACATAGGATCATCATAGAGGGAAAATAAAAATAAACATCTATATATATTTCTATATATTTTTTAGAAATTTCTACTCCATAAAATTTAAAATTTAGTTTATGAAGGAAGTGGCCTGAAAAAGCCGGACAACAATTTTTATTCGAAAGAGAGGAACTAGGGAAAAATATAACAATACTGGAACCGAACAAAAACCTATCCAGAACAATTTATACGGCGCCGACTATCAAGAGTAAGGCAACAGTTCTCAGATATATTACCTTAATAATTCAAAATATTGGCCATTATTTAGGATGATATTATTTAAGGCCCTATTTTACGTCATTTGTTTCTATTTCAATGTATTGCTATTTTATTCATTCAATTATTATGTGAATATTCCAAGGGGTTGGTATATTTATGTTTTAGAGCACTTAATGGACAGTATAAAAGTTAAAAATATTAGTCTATTTAAAAATATTCTTTCTTTTTTTTTACATGGAAATGTCGTTTGACTAGAAGTCTATAGTTTTTTTCGCCATCAAAACATGTAACATTTTTTAACATCTTTACATTTTTTATAGCCCATTATGACTACGGATATTTAGTATATGAAGGGCTGTCTAGTTAGATCGAGTGAGACTTAAAGAGACTAATGGATTGCTTCGTAAGATTCATTTTCGAGGTCCCCAAAAGTTTATACATTGCCTGCTGGTATACCAAACTTAGGTAGCTATGTCCTGATTACCAAGAGCAATAATTACTCGGAGCCTTATATATTCCAAACCCTATTAACCCAAAAAACCACCTACAATCATGATTTTTACTGAGTCTATAGTTTTCTCGTGTAACGTTTTTATCTCCCTCAAAATGCGTAAGGATTTTTCACACTCAAAATGTAACATTTTGACAGGCTCTAGCGGTGTTGCTGTTGCTCGGATTGAAAATTTGAAGATTATCCTCATTAAAAATTTAATTTTATATATATCAATTTATTGAAATTTACAACTATACAAATATGTACATCAAGTAAATGAGCTGATAACGATCATAATGACATGTAACAACTTGAATAGAACTACTCATCAGTAGCACTTCAATAAAGTTTTACACTAGAACATCTCTAGGCTTCTCAGACGCCTCGGATGATTATCGGGAATGAAGTGGGAAGCAAGTTGAGAAACTAATGGATTTGAGTGGTTATGGAGTTTACTATGAAAGGATAGGTATCAGGTTAGGGCTAACTCAGCAACATATGGAACATTAAGGTCTTTATGGATAAGCTTATTGGTGACAAAGTAATGGGCATTTAGGATTTTTCGAAGGATTTTGGATTGTAAGAATTGGATACGAGATGAATTGGATGGTTTAGTAGAGCCCCAAAGCTCAACTTCGTACGTCCATATAGGTCTAATCACAGTCATGTATATTAGTCTTTGGTTATTAATTGGGAGCTTTGAACGTTTGTCTAGTAAATGTTGAAGTAGTCTGTAACGACGAGCAGTTTCTTGTCGCTTTAGTCTTGTATGTGTATTCCAAGTAAGACCATTGTCCAAGTGGAGTCTTAGGTAGCGGATCTGTTGGACAGGGATTAGTGGAATATCATTGAAGGATACTGTTGGACAGGAAGTAGAAATTTAATTTAAAATATATTTTGTTATATAACTTTTATCGCTAGGACCTTCTTTTTAGGAGCTATAATAGTTTAGTTGAAGGAAGTCAAGTTTAGCCTACATTTTTTGGGGCTTCTTCTTTTTTTTTGTTTTTTTTTTACATGCTCTGGCACTGTTCAAAAATTTACCGATTGTTCCCTTACCAGAAGAAGTTGATTATAGGTAGACATATGTCTAGACATAGATCTATTGTTTTTCCCAGTAAGAGAGAAGTTTTTTTATTTATTTATTTTTTTTTAAAACTATTTATTGATATTCACAACTGTACACAATATACAAGTAAATTTGATCATAATGAAAACAATAACATGCCAAAACTTGAAAAGAACTACTCATCAGAAGCACTTCAATAAAAATTATACACTAGGAGGTCTCTGGGCCATCTTGTTTTCAGATGCCTCGGAAGATGTATTGACAAGAAATAAAAAAAATCAGAAGCATCGATCCAGCTTCCTGCCTTCGGAGGCAATGCAAAGAGGAATTCGGACCATTATGCCCTCAACCTATTTAATGTAGCCAAAAAGTGAGAAGAATCTAACTCCATCAAGGAACCATTTGTCTCTCCCGCAATTTCACGGAGGAAATTTCGATGGAAATTTCTCTATATATATCTGCATTATGGCCGCACTTCCGAAACAAGAATTTCCTGTAATTTTTCACAAAAGGCATTCTTTCCAAAGATTACAGAAGCATTTACTTTTTTATAAATGTTTATTTCCGTTTAATCAAATATTTAATTTTAAAATAATGCGGAATCATAATTTTCTTTTTTTTTTAATGATTCCAAACAAAAGATCAAGCAATAATAAATTTTATCAAAACAACATTAAAGCTACACAACTCATTTAATAAAATAAAATGTTTTTGGAAAATTTCTTATTGGGTGTTATAAATCTAGCATGCTGTCAGAAAATTAAAAGAAAATGGAACAATACTTTAAAATCAGGCATCCCAGGTGTGGAAATGTCAAATTAATGAAATTTAAAATCCCAGAACTGTTTTAAAACTTCCATAGAAATAACAGATGAAAATCAAAACTGACCACCTTAAATCAATTTAAAGTGTTAAAGCCCGATAATTTACTTTCGTATTTTTCAAAACTAATTATAATCACCTCCTATAGTGAAAAAGATAAAAAAAACTTCGTTTATAATAAATAATTTTCAATAGTTTAAATAGCATGTTTTGGTTCAAGAGATACGTTTACGGTTTAAGTTACGTATTTACCTGTTATTACTCGGGAGGTAAGAGACACCAAGATTCAGTCTGAGCCAGACCTCCCTAGATGAAGGAAGTTACTCACCGACGTCTCACTGAGACAGACTCTGACTCTGACGCACCGGGAGGCTGTTTTTTTATTTCACCCCTGCCCATCGAATGGAAGATTGAAGATTCGGGACTCACCTAATGAAGGAGATCTACACCACGGACACATGAGTATTTTAACTCTTTACGTAACTTGAACCGATTCACCATAAAAGAAAAAGGACATTCCAATTTTTTATTTATATTGTTTGACTTATTAGTTGTAAAAATGGTGTTTTTTGTGGCACAATTAGTTTTATTTTTTTAGTTTATCATAATTGTTACTAAACAATTAATTTTATTTTATGTAAACATGGGTGATTTTTTATGTTGTTTTTGTTTCTAATTTGAAGTTTTTTTTTGTTTTTGTTTTTTTCTTTCTTTCTCCATATTTCAGTTGGTTTTTGGTATATATATTTATGTTCAACTTTGAGAAGTATAATTATTATTCTATGGTTTCAATTTTCTGTGTTTTATTAAATTCTTTTCAGGTTATCTGAATTTTTAAAAATTAGTGGTTGGGTTATAGTCGCTTCATTTTTGTTTGTAATTAACTGTGGGCATATCCTCAGATAATTATTTTTTTGTTACCAGCGTTCATTGGGATTGGGAATTATTTTTTTTCAAAAGTGAAAAGGCCCCCTCCCTAACAAAAAGAGCAAAAAAAAAAATTGATACTAGAAAAAAAACGGTAAGAAAGGATTTGTCGTTATGAAATTTTCGGAGCTTGATTATAAAGTCTATCTCTCAACCTATCTCCTTTATAATAGTTTTCGTTTTAATTATTTAATTAGTGAACATAGCTCCAACAACAGAGATTATTATAGGAAAATTTAATGTGTGTGTTTATAGGGGAATAGATTTGCTTGCTAACAATGCGATTTCGAGGAAACTCCTGCCTGAAATGGAGACGTAGAGAGTATACGCTTACAGAACTGGCTCCACGTACTGAAAGTTCTGTTGAAACAATGGAAGTCTCGTTGTTTATTGCAGAATGTAACAAGTTGTGACAGTGGGTCCAAGAGCCGAGCCTCAGTCGGTTCATAATACCTCACATCTCTCCTCTGTATATCGAACAATACGCTTCTGAGGAGACCGAACTACATTGTCAGAGTTTGCAACTAACATATATTAACTATGTATGGTTGTATCGTCGAGACCTTGGTGTATTCAATTCCATGTTCCGAACAATTATTTGTTCCAGAGGTCAATTATGAGTGATCTAGCATCATAGTAAATTAAAAAACTTGAACAAGTTCGAAAATTCCTAAATATCAACATAACGAAATCTGGTTGGGACTCGATTGCTCGATACGTAGTTGAGACCGAGGTAGGCTTAGAAACCAAATCACCGGTTAATCGAGACCTCAAAAAAATAAGGGAATACATATGAAATAATATTGTACTAAAGTAAAACTATACAAACATTTTTTGCCCCGTCCGTGATGGAGAAATGTGGAGACTAAGGTCAATAAATGAATTAGCCCAGCTTTATAAAGAAATAGATATCGTTCGGCATATAAAATTCGGCGGGCTTCGGTGGGCGGGTCATATTGCCAGAATGTTTGAAGAGAAGATTCCAAAAAAGCTGATGGAAGACAGGATCCACCACAAACGCAGAAGTAGGTAGACCCAGGGCCAGATGTAGTGATGGTGTGCTAAAGGATACTAGGTCCCATCTGGGTGTGACAAATTGGAAATAGAGTCGGCGGACTATGTTGGAGGAGGCCAAGACTGAGTGATGAGTTGTAGCGCCAAGAAGGAAGGAACATTATTATATAAATAAAAAGCAGTGTTGCCAATTCCAACATAACAGTTTTCCCCCGAGAATACAGTGGGAAAAACAAAAGATCATGGATATGTCAATCCTACTCCTTGTTATAATGAAACTGTCGGCAAATTTTCGATTTGAGCAACACCAACAGAACTAGAGCGTGTCAAAAAAGCTGCACTTAAAAAACATAAGCAACACAAAAAACATAAGCAACACTTAAAAACATAAGCAACACTTAAAAAATGTAAGCAAACGTGACTTTTTTCATGTAACGCAATATAGCGTTGTCCTAGCGACAAATGTTATTTTACAAAAAGTAACCTATATTAAATTCCTGCCGAGGAAACTAGTCCAGTCAAATGGTTTTAAAAAAAGCTTGAAGTGGAAAGTTTATGGGTATTTTTTTTTTATCGCTTACTTTATATTTTATCGGGTGCTGAAAACAAATCTGAAGTTTTCCAACAAAATTTCCATCGGCGAATATGAGAAAAAAAAAAAAAAAAGTAAGAAAGTTTTAATTTTTTTTCATTATTTTGCTTGTAACTTGCAAAGTAATCATTTTAAGCAAAATACCTTGTATACATTAAAATAAAGAGGAGGAAATGACCTACAATTTATGTCTTTATGTTTTTTTTGTCAGACGTAAGGTATCCAAAAAGGAATTTAGCCAACTGGGGGACAGTCCCACTTCTCCGCAAAAATATGTTAGTCATACTTTTTTGTCAATAACTCCGAAACTTTTCGCCCGATTAAAAATTACTTTTTTTCATCTTAAAGATGATGAAATGTACTATTTAATTCTTTATATGAAGTTTTAATCAAGTCTCTTAAATAAACATGCTAAAACGCTAAAATAATCCGTACAGTTGTAAAATCCACGTTTTTTGCACATTTGTCACTACAACTCCGAAACTATTAATCCAACTCAAAATTTCTTTATTTTATCTAAAAATTCCAATCGGAAAATTTCTTATTGGGTGTTATAAATCTAGCATGCTGTCAGAAAATTAAAAGAAAATGGAACTATACTTTAAAATCAGGCATCCCAGGTGTGGAAATATAAAATTAATGAAATTTAAAATCCCAGTACTGTTTTAAAACTTCCATAGAAATAACAGATGAAAATCAAAACTGACCACCTTAAATCAATTTAAAGTGTTAAAGCCCGA
This sequence comes from Euschistus heros, assembly GCA_003667255.2. Classification (NCBI taxonomy): domain Eukaryota; kingdom Metazoa; phylum Arthropoda; class Insecta; order Hemiptera; family Pentatomidae; genus Euschistus; species Euschistus heros. The sequence goes on along the minus strand of RCWM02000006.1, from coordinate 1,263,536 downwards.
TAATTTACTTTCGTATTTTTCAACACTAATTATAATCACCTCCTATAGTGAAAAAGATAAAAAAAACTTCGTTTATAATAAATAATTTTCAATAGTTTAAACAGCATGTTTTGGTTCAAGAGATACGTTCACGGTTTAAGTTACGTATTTACCTGTTATTACTCGGGAGGTAAGAGACACCAAGATTCAGTCTGAGCCAGACCTCTCCCTAGGTGAAGGAAGTTACTCACCGAAAATTGGTCAAATTTACTATTGGAATCTATATATAAAGTTTCAATCGAGTTTCTTTAAATACACATGCCAGAACTCTAAAGATCCCGTACTTTTATAAAATCCACGTTTGTTTTTTTTTGGCACATTTTTCGCTAAACTCCGAAACTACTTGTTCGATTCAAAATTTCTTTTTTATATCTAAAAGGTGGTAAAATTTACTATTGGACTCTATATATAAAGTACCAATCGGTTCCCTTGAAATACACATGCCAGAACGCTTAAAGTCTCGTACTTTTATGAAATCCACGTTTTTTTGGTACATTTTTCGCTACAACTCCGAAACTATTTTTTTGATTCAAAATTTCATTTTTTTTCATCTCAATGCTGGTTAAATTTAATACTAGATCGTGTATACGTAATTTTTTTAAATGCCGCAAAACACCCACGTCAGCCCACTGAACATGTCAAAATTGTCATATTTGACCAAAATATACATATTTAGCATGCCAGCTTGGGTGTTTCACGGGATTTAATATAAATTACATATATATTATATAAAAAGAAAGTTTAGCCAGCTTTTAGATATAAAAAAGAAATTTTGAATCGAACAAGTAGTTTCGGAGTTACTGCAAAAAATGTGCCAAAAAAACGTGGATTTCATAAACGTACGGGATCTTTAGCGTCCTGGCATGTGTATTTCAAGAAACCCGATTAAAATTCATATATACAGCCCAATAGCATATTTGACCACCTTTTAGAAAAAAAAATGAAATTTTGAGTCAGACATACAGTTCCGGAGTTATAGTGACTAATGTGCAAAAAAACATGGATTTTACAACAATACGAGCATTTTGCGTGCTTTTAAGGGACATTATTAGAACTTCATATTTAATAGTATAATAGTAAATTTAACCACCTTTAAGATGAAAAAAAGTAAGTTTTAAACGGACAAATAGATTCGGAGTTATTGACAAAAAAGTACGACAAACATATTTTTGCGGAGAAGTGGGACTGGCACCAGTTGACCTAATTCCTTGTGGGTACCTTACGTCAGACAAAAAAAAACTTAAGGACATAAATTGTAGGTCATTTCCTCCTCTTTATTTTATAATAGAAGAGTATTTTGCTTAAAATGATTACTTTGCAAGTTACAAGAAAATTAATGAAAAAAATTAAAGCTTTTTTACTTTTTTTCTAATTTTTCTCATATTTGCCGATGGAAATATTTGTTGGAAAACTTCAGATTCGTGTTCAGCACCCCCAAAAATATAAAGTAAGACATAAAAAACAATTACCTATAAACTTTCTAGTTAAAAATACCTTTTTACTGGACTAAACTGTCGTTAAATTTTCGATCGCCTGGATCTATAAAATCTACTGCTTTTCGATTCTAGCACAACCAACAGATCTTTCAAATTATTTAAAAATGTAGTCAAAACGTTACTTTTTTTTCGTTCAAACCAATATAGCTCCTAAACAGTACGTCCTAGTGAGAATGTTATATAAAAAAAATTGTATATATTTTCCATTAAATTTCTTGATTGAGGAAACTGCCATAAAATTTTAAGTCCGAGTAACATCAACAGAGCTTAACCGTGTCAAAATGTTACATTCTTAGAGTAAAAAAAAAAAAAAAAAAGTAATCGAAAAAACCATTGACCCCCAGACTAAAAGACATGTCTATGTTAGAATTGGAAGTCACCTCAATCCAAAAAAAATTATAGAATTCGTCTGTAATATTTCTATTTTTCATACACGAATTTGAGAAATATACAAAACAATAAATATAAAAGGCGAATTGTTGATGAAACGAACTCTATTTAGAGATAGAAGAACTGAAGCGCTGAAGATGAGAGAAGAGGGAAGACTTTATTAAAAATGAAGCGGCCACAAAGCGGAGATGCCTTCCTAACCTGATTAGGCTAACTTAAATGAAGTACCTGATAGGGTTTGCTTTATCAAGTCCCCTCCCCTCCCCCCTCCTGTCTCAACTGTATCCCCTCTCCTTTATCCTCCAAGATTTCAATTTCACATACACTCTGTATATCACATAAGCCAGGATCATAACCTTTGTCAAAATGCTATCAAATTATCTTTTAAAATTGGGGGAGTCTATACTTTTTTCTGTAACGTTTGTTTTTACATTAAAAATATAACATTGTGAGACGCAATAAGTGTTGCTTGGATCGAAAATTTGACAATTGTCTTGTCAGAAATTTAAAGGAGAATACTTTTTGTCATACAGCAATTGTCACTAAAACCAAACGTTTTGGCTCAATATGGGTTTGAATAAAAAAAGTCAAGTTCTGCCCATAGTTTTTTAGTTTTGGGGCTTTTTTGGCATGCAATTTGAAAATTTGATGACAGATTCCATCAAATATGAACCAATGATATACACTCGGCAAAACAAGTCTGGAAACACTTACCAAAATCTTACGCTTATGGGCCTCCTGTCTGAAATCGGCAATTTCCCATAGTGAAACTACTCTTAGTTTACACAACAAACATTTCTCTTTAATTTTAACATAATATATCATTGCATGTATATCAACAGCAGTCAACAGAAAACGTTGAAGTAAAAAAAAATATACCCTTATAGCAAAGTCTGGAAACACTTATGTAAAAAAATGTAACAAAACATTTCAACAATAACAACAGATTATACTCGCTATGGGCTTTAAGGACAAACGTCAGATACAAAGTGTTATGATTAGAAATCGTTTTAGTCTGTGATTAGCATCCATGATGGAAGTACCAAAAGCCATTCACGAGTTAGTTGTTCCCTAACGAAATCAAGGCAATCCTGTGAGGGAAATTGGGAGGACTGTTAGTAAAAACGTCTAAAATTATATAAAGAATTAGACTGTGCATCCAGCAGGCCACGCAACGGGCGTCCACCAAAAATAAATAAATTATCATTTATAAACAGTTATTTAAAAACTGTGCCTGACATACCGTGTACTAGCACTCCAAAAATTGCTACAAACTTGTCTTGCGGCTATTGTAAATAAGTTACTAAAAAGTTGTTTATTTGGAAAATCGTAAAGAAGAAACCATTCATTAGCAAATTAAATCATTAGCGCGCTTTGGAAATAGTTGAAGAGTATCTACAAAACGTTCCATCGCTCTGGGAATCTGTTATTTTCTCGGGCGAAAGTCGATTTAACATTTTTGGCTCAGATATCCGTCAAAATGCGATGAAAATAATGGAAACAAAAAATAGAGGAGCATAAGTATAAAAGTTTGATAATTGTCTCCAAACTTTTTTTGCCCAGTGAACGTAATGAAATATACAGGTGATAAAACCTATGATATAGTTGATCGAACATGAAAAAATAACGCTCAATGTCTTAATTCAAACTCAAATCTTCCACACACAAAGATAGAATAAAATGAAATCTGGGTTGGGAAATATTGAGTATTCATATAATTTTATTTTATTATTGCAGGTAGTTTACATTTAAGATGTAAAAAAGGTCTTTAAAATTACTAACTGACTATTCAAGAATGTTTATTTTATTTATTTTTTAATACTGGAACATCAGAATAGCTTTTCGATTGAAATTTTTAGCAGTTGTTTTAAAATGAGGATTTAATTTTTTTTTTTTTTTTTTTTTTTTTTTTTTGGTTTGCGTCTATACCCTTCAGGGTTATTCAAAGTTTATTTTCATAATTTATACTAGTCCTTAAAACCTGATGACGTTCAGAAACTCTAACAATGAACGCACTGATATTTTATCGTCCTGTAGAACTTGTTTTAGTGTATGTGGCATTTTGAGTCTTTCCCTTCCAGATGAAAACTATTGGCAGTCTATTAATATGTTTAACTGTCCTAGGTTCCTGACAGTTAACACGCAGGGGGCTCCAACTCACGGAGAAGGCAGCCATGGGAGAATTCATAATGATGATAACAAAAGTACGAATGATGATTTAATATTTAAAATCGATATCTAGATTAAAATTCTCATTATTAAATCGGAATCGGAATTATTCAGATATTCGAATGTGAGGTAGCAAACATTAAAAATCTGGCTAATCTGAATAAATTCAAATATTCAGTACTCAGATCCTCTGATATTTTTCCAATTTCTTCTGAAATACCTACAAATTTCTAAAAATAAGAGTCATACTTCTGGAAGACAGTAATTACGAAAAGTTTGCTCTTCGTACGGATTCACGACCGATAGGGCAAGGAAGATCCGCTAATGATCACTTCGATATCGCCTCGTCAAATCTCGTTAATCCGAGGGTTGGAATATCCCACTTCATCCCGGGTTTCGAAACTGCCTAACGAAGAGGTAGAAAAAAAAGATAAAAAAAAAAAAAGTTGGTGAAGGTGATAAACAGACGGAGGCCGGATGTAAATGGCGAACAGTTGGCAATACTCGGCGCTAAACTTTTTCTCCATTTGCAATTGTAAACAGGAGCTGTGATTCGCCGTGCGGGGCGAGACAACTGTCAAACTGGTGCTGCTATCTGGGAGCCAACTCGCTCCTACCCCGCCCCACTCGTAGTCCCAGGCTACTCCGGGCTGCTCGAGATAAAATTGAAAGAAACTGAATTAAGCTACCTTAGTTTTCTCGCTTTCTCTTCCCCTAGGCTTTATCTAGCAGTTATAAATTCCGCAGTTTTCTCATTAAAAAAAACTGGCTGCTCAGGTTATATTACTACTATCTTCCCGTGTAGAAGATTTTTGCTGGAATTATGACATTGAGCGTTATTTTTCATGTTTGACCTACTATCTACTACTACATTATCTAAACTCTGGGAATAACGTTTGATCAACATCTTACTTTGAATAACCATATCTTCCAAATCACGAGGATATCTATTTTTATTCTTAAGCAACTTTCACATTAACGCGATTTATTACCAGTAAGTACTCGACAACTTTTGGTATCATCACTCTTTTTTTCCAACTTTGACAACGGATGCATAGCATACGGAGGACTGCTGATGAGCTCGATATGAGATGTAAAAGAGTAATGAACTGTTTTATTAGATTTATTTTTGTGATCTCCAGCCGTTCTCACATATCTTACAGGTATTCTGAGATTGGGTGGCTTTACCCCAGTTTCCGACGTCAATACTTCTTAGGTGCACTTATATTTCAAACCTTGAAAACAAAAAAACCCACCGATATTCACGAAATTCTTACTCTGCGCTCCTCCATTCACCTCTTAAATACTAGAACCCAACCCATCAACCTGTACACTTCTGCACATCGAACTGCATCCTTCGTGAAATCCTTTATTATCCGCACTTCCTCTTTATGGAATTCATTTCCCATCACAATTCGAAGAAGCTCCACTCTTACTTCCTTTAAACATCATTTATTTCATTACCTTCTTAATTTTCAATCTTCCGAGCAAATGTAAAACATGAATACTTATAGTCCAAGAGCCGAGGCCAAATTTCGGTGACTTATGTAATATACATTATAACAGTATACACAAGAGGTATCCTTTTACAAGATTTCTCATTTATTTTGTAACTCATAATTTAATTATTAATCAATTTTTATTATTATCTATTATTATTATTTATTATAATTAATAATCATAGCCAGACGATTATCCTATGTACTGTAAACATATGTTATTCTTTGGGGACAAGTAGTCCCAGAATAAAGTTCATTTTCTGCTTCTTATTCTTCTATATTGTTGGTTTATGTTCAATCACTTACAATTAGTGACTCATTCATCTACTTCAGTACAACAACCGCTATGCATGATCACAGTTCGTTGTAATTACAGTAAACAGTTATCTAAAATGTTTATTCAATTTATTCGATTTATTTAACGTTAATACAAATAAAATACAATAAAAATAACAGGAAGCAAGCATCGAAAAAGAAGAAAATTGCATTTTATTCAGTTAGTAACTCTCATAATCATACACCATGGCTTACAATGCATTTTTTTTTTTCCAGCCCCAAAATTTATTTTGCTATCTTAGGGAAAATACACACATTCAAGAAGAACATATTTTATATCTAATAACAATAAATTTATATAATTATATTATTTCAGAAACGATAAATAATAATGTTTTTAATTTATAGGACATTCGTTTTCATTTGGTACTATAACTCATCATTTTAATGTTTAAAATAAAATCTAAAGTTTTGTTGGGTATCCTATCACGTTTATGGGATAACCTCAAGAAGGCGCTGGCAATGATTCCACATGTCTTTGGTTGTACCTTGAATTTGAAAACAGTTTGCATATTTTAGCTCAGAAATGATATTTAATATATATTTATTATTGAAAAGGAAAAAATAAAAACTACAACGAGAAGAAATGTAATGGATGGAAATTAGTGTCACTATATCTTCCCCTCTTCATATATACATTATATAAAGAGTACACTATACCTGTTCCTTCCTTCATATGTTTAAAAAGGTAATGCGAAAAAACAATCCTTGATCAATTCTAACTCTTTTGGTTTCAAAATTTATCTGCCTAACTAATTTTTTTTATTTATAAAGCTGTCCTTTGTCCTAGACTTCTTGATGCAGCTCTCCTCTTCGACTCTTAGTTTTCAAAACAAAACACTAAAAACTGTATAATGACTGTCCCTTGGCATACAGATCGACTGACTGATTTGCTAAACGATTTAATCTAGATAACCATATTCGGTGCATGAAACGTAAAGGTTCATACAATTTTACGATTTTCTTCCTACAACGTCCGACGCTGTTTTTGCCTCCTTAAAAACCAACCAACTGGAATGAGAGGAAGATCGTATTTTCATTTGTTTACTTTTATTATTTATCACAACCTCATTGCTCTTCCTTTGTTTCTCCCATGATCTCACAATCAGTAAAACGTCGCTACTAAATATCTCTCTGTACTAATGTTTTACTAGCCTTTAACTACATCATAATATTAATATTTTTCAATACTATTTTGATAAATTATATTTTAATCATATAATGTATTAGTGTACCATTTTAAAAAAAAAAGATGTACTGATGTAAAAAAAAAAAAAAAAAAAAAACAAGGTTTGATCAATTCAATGCTATTAATAAAATAGTAAAACAGAAAAGGCTGTTAAGAAGAAAACAGTAGACCAGTTTCAAAAAGAATCATTACATACTAAATTTTAAAATAAATATTATAAAATAATCCACAGAAAAAAAAAAAAAAAAAAAAAAAAATGAAAAGTATCTGACTGTGTGATCTTGGACAAAATATTTTTAAAAAATTGAATATTAGAATTATGTTAGTGGCCATCCAAAATTATTTTGGTATTACTTTTTTTTATTATATTAAAGAACAAAAGTATAATGTTTTTGTTGGAAATTCGACATTTTAACTTCCAACATCCAATTTTTTTTTTAGCATAGATTTTATAAAGTATCAATTGCGTAAGAATAACAAATGGTACTTAACATACAAACCAACCAATTTCTCAACTGAGCGAGATGTATTTATTTTATTTAAATTTGTAATTAACAAAGGCCCGCATTTTAAACGAAGATAAAATAAAGCCCACATATTAATTAGAACGTCACAACTTACACAAAGGACTTTAAGATAAAGATGTAGGACCAAGTCCCAAAGACGATAGGAGTTCAACTACAAAAACATAAAGTGTGAATGCTGCCTGTAACTCACTAAAACTCATTCCACACTCCGCAGAAATATATGAGTAACGAAGTGAGTGAAGGAAACTATGTAACTTTAAAACGGGAAACTCCACATTTCATTATTAGTTTGTTTTCTTTAAAAAACATAAATTCTGCATTTTAGTATTTTTTTTTTTTTTTGGAGGGGGGATCTTTATAAAAAATAGACTGAGAGATCTCTTAATGTGCACTTATCTCACCAATTCGGATGTGAGTGATAAGTGTTGTCATTTCTATTTTATAAAACTTTTTTAGGTACCCATTTTCTTTCTTAACTTGACTGAAAAAAGTTATCTAATAAGAAAAAAATACACACGCTTTTTATGTGGTGAAACCGAATTTTAACTTCAACCTCAAAGTTTACGAAAAACAAGCATTTCGTAGAAAAAAAAAATTGTTTCTTTGGTTTACACTCCGAGATGTAAAAAATCATACCAGACTAAAACAGCAAGAAACTGCCCGTCCTTTTCGATTTCTTTAATATTTATTAGACAAACGTTTAAACCTTCCAATTAATCACAAGTGACGAATTTAGATCGCAGTAATTAAACCTATTAGCACATATGGTGTTAAGCAGTTGGGTTCTACTCTTCTTGTATCCAATTCACACAATTTAAAATCTTTTATAATCAAATGACAGTTTTCATATACTTATTCCACAAAATGAAATAGAAATAAAAAAATAAATTAAAAAAAAGAACTGGCATATTTTATTATGAATATAATTAAAATCAGAAATTTATTCACTGGAATATAGTACGATTAACTGTAAAATGTCACAGATTTACCTATTTGCCTGAGGTATGACATGTATTTGAAAGTAGGAATAGTCAAATATGAACGTTTATAAACTTTAAAGGTTTAAAAATTAAATATAAGAATGTAAATTCTTTTATTAGGTATAGTTTATTATTTAGATTGGAGAACTTGAATTTATTTCTTATTCTTTGTATTTAATTCTTAGTTATATTTAAAGTTCTTTGTTACATTATTGGTATTATTATTTGTGTAGTATTATAATAAATATAATATTTGTATTTGTATTGTATTTCATTCAAATTCCAACAAAAACGTTATACTTTTGTTCTTTAAATTAATAAAAAAAAAAAAAAAAATACGAAAATAATTTAGGATGACCACTAAAATAATTCTGATTTTCAAATTTTTAAAAGTATGTTATACAAGATCACTCAGTCAACTACTTTTCAATTTTTTTTTTCTGTGGTTTATTTTATAATATTTATTTTTTAATTTAGTATGTAATAATTCTTTTTTGAAAATGGTCAACTGTGTTCCTCTTAACAACCTTTTCTGTTTTATTATTTTAATAATGGCATTAAATCGAACGTTGTTTTTATTTTTACATCATTACATCGTTATTTTTAAAAATAGAATATTAATACATTATATTATTAAAATATAATTTATCAAAATAGTTTTGAAAAAGAAACTTCCTATCGGATGTTATGATGTAATTAAAGGCTAGTAAAACTATATTACGGAGGTATATTTCGTAGCGACGTTTCACTAAAATTATGGGAGCAAGAAAGGAAAAACAATGAGGGGTGATAAATAATAAAAGTAAAATTCTCAAGTCCTCAAGGACTGTGACGCACTCTCTCAGCCTACACTGGATTTTGAAACTGTATTTTTATTTTTTTTATCAATGTTTTTTACTTTGTCAAGAATAAATCTATAAGAATCATTATGTTCCATTTGTTTCTAATTTTGCCCAAATCAGATACAAGAAACTTATCCTATCCTAATAACCTATCCTATAACAAGCAATCTAATATACAACTTTTATTGAAGTGCTACTGAAAGGTAGTTGTTTTAAGAGCGATTGACATGGCATTATGAGCATTATCTTCACATTAACTAGATGCAATTTTATTTAAGAGTAGACAGTTGTAAATTATTTATTATTATAGTGGAAACTTGTTATTTCGTCACTCGATAATTCGTCAGTTTTTTTTTTTTTTAATTGGCAACTATAAATAACAAAATTACATACGTATGCCATGCATTTTTTTCCCTTTCTACTTATTTAATCTTTAAACCGTTTCATTTGGTTTGTTACTAAAAAAAAATACGACTATATTCATACATTTTATAAATTATTTAAAAGAAAAAAATAAGTATTTATTGAATAAATATGGTATGTATGTCAGTTTTTTTTCTATTTTATACATGTATGTACGTTTTTGTATATAACTTCATTTTTTTAAAATGACTGTGTTTTTTGCCGTTTTCAATTAAGTCTAATGTTTATAATGTTCATATGGTCATTTTTATATTCAATAAATTGCAAACAAATAACAATTATATTCTTTCAAATGATGTTTTGTTCCTTTACCAGCAAAATTCTGTAATTCGTCATTTCCGTTATTTCGTCACCCCTCCCTCCCCCAACTATGAGGAATTATCGAGTTTCTACTGTATTCACCTAAATGTCACTACATACAACCTAATACACTATAATATAAAACCTAATACTAAATCACTACATACCTAAATGTCACTACATACACGAGAGTATGGTAAGAACCAATAAACCAAATAAGTTAGACACTATTACTATTATGCGACTAGGGACGATAGCAAGTATTAATATCGCATATAATAAACAACCAGTTATGGAAACACAACAGTATGAATAAATATTGAAAGTAAAAAAAAAAAAGTTATAATTCTGTAGAAATAACCAAAATATTAAGTGCTCCATAGAGTTTCAAGAAGTCGTTAGAACCCTTTGAGCCATCAAACATCAGCTAAAGGGGACCGAAACTTAACGAAGTGGTTGACACAGTAAAGACATGTTAGCAACTTCCTCAGAGAAGGGGACTTCCAGTAATGGATTTTTCTAAAAGCTTACAATGATGCTTAAAGGGAAGATTTTAGGATAGTTTTGGAGTGGCACGTCCTGTAGTTGGCAGCTCTCCAAACACGAAACCATCTTTTTTTTTTTTTTTCTAGCGGTCTTCAAAGTTCTGTCGGCGCTTTAGCCGAGTAAGAAGTTCTACTAAATGCTTCTAGTTCTCGGGCAGCTTGTGATCTGTTTTATCAAAGCGCTTCTGGCCCAGTGCTTTAAAAGTTTCAGAATGATTCTAAAGTCTAATATTTAAAATAAAATAACTTTCATGAAATATAAACTTACTCAATATGAAAATTTTAGTAAATAAATTTAACGATTTCTTTTTTTTTTAGATTGGATTAATTTAATGAATTAATATTACAAGCTTCCTTCAAAACGGAAATGAATAATATGGATAAAAATGAAATCATTCATACAACATGCACAAAGAAAAGAAATAAATGAAACAAAAAGAAACCTACAACTATAAAGGATAACAATACACAAAATATAGTAAATATAACACAAAACAAATCATAAAATATTAGTATAAAGAAATTTTAAAAAAATCATAATGAAGAGAGTAATTATAAAATGAAAAATTAAAAAATAAATAAATAAAAATACACAATTAAACTTTATATACGATATATACAAACATCTCAAGGAAACCCTGAACCGATCTTGTTCGCAATTTATGGGAGGGCAAGCCAGGCCCACAGTAATCCCAACGCTGTTCTCTTAGCCGCGTTACTAGTGTCAAAATCCAGTGTAGGCTGAGAGGATGCGTCAAGGTCGTTCAGGACTTGAGTTGAGAAGTCGCTCATTGCCAGAACTCCAGTAATATATATTTATTACAATAGGTCTCGGGGCCATTGCCGGTTTATTCTACGAGGAGTGTTATATGGAGGTGTGGAGCTGGATAGTGAATGTGCCAGAGTGTTAGGGTGGTTGGAAAGGTTTTGATGGAATTTTCAAAATTTAAGGGTAATGATATCAGTGATTTCTAATAATGTTACTGTAGAGTTGAACATCATTTATCAAATTATTGATCATTTCAATCTAAATGACTCGAATTAATCAACACCATGTAATAGATCGTTTCAAAGAAGATCAAAAGTAATAGAACACATAATAAAAATAAATTATTAAAAAACATTATTACTATTGTTTGATCGGTATATAAAATATCTGAGGGATATTTCATGATTTTATAACATATACTGATACTTTTTTTTTTTTTTTAAATTAGTGTATACAATTTTTTTTAATAATTTATAAATGAAATTAAAACATAAAAAAAAAAACTTAATTTCTCTCTGACTAGAAAAAACAACAGATCAGAGATACGTCTATGCATAATCTTTTATTTATTTTCACATTTTATCATTCATTTACATTTACATTTTAGAATTAAAAGGATTAAAATTAAATAAACGATTAACGATTATTAGAAATAAACTAAATTAAAAAATTAGACTAAAGAGAAAAATTAGACGTGTATTTTTTCATTCAAACCAATATAGGTTCTTGCGAAAGTATTATAAAACAAAACATATTCTATATTAAAATAATATTAAAAAAGTTACACTAAAAAAGTATTGACCTCTAGCTAAAGTACATATCCATGTCAAAAATATATATTTGAGTACCAAATTAATATACACTATAACAACCAAAATAAATATCACAGCAGCAAAAATATTTTACAAACATGTTGAGTCGTTTGGTAATAAAATGACCGAAAAAAAAAATCTATATGAACTAACAAGTAAATATTATATATATATATATATATATATATATATATATATATATATATATATATATATATATATATATATATATATATATATATTTAATTGCAATATATTTATTTATATTTGTATTATATGTCTATTTAATCCAACGGGCCTTGGATTTTGAGGCTGCTTTTGAAACTAAACCCGCAACGTACTCCTGCCATACTGGAGGGATGTGAGGCATCCTTCAAAAGATACTACTACAAAGAAACCTCACAAAAACGGATATTCAAAGGTTCGACTGGTTGTCCTTTTCAGAAAGATGACCGTTTATAATCATTTAATAATCTCAGCTAGAATAGACTGGTGATCTGTAGGACAGCCCTTCCTTCTGGACCAAGTCGGAGTACAGAATACGTTAAGCCCAAGGGAAAGCCTAGCAAATACACTCAATGTCAAAATGTTACTAAGACACACTCTTGTAAATATGAAAAACGTTTTAAATTTTTTTATATTTTCAATTGATATTTAATTGATTTTAACACAGCTTGAAGTAGAGGTTAAGATATTTGAAATGGATACAGACTTAATATCAAAATCATATATAAATTTAATATCAACTTCATTGTTTTCGACGGTCTGGTGTTTAAATTAAAATAATTAAATTTATTTTTTATGTAATTATTATTATTATGATTTGATATTTATTAATTTTACAGAAATATTTTTAATTAAGGACTATGGTCATATAAAAATAGCGGTGACAAATGGATAGGAACGGAATGTATGGATTGTCTTGGCCCTTTATCGAAAATACTTGCCCTTGGCCGAAGTTGATGGAGGGAAAAGAGTGGAATGCTCCCATCAAATGGCTTTTTGTCGCGTCCAAGTGAAAATATCTGCGGGATGGGGCTCTTCTCTTCTTCCAATTTATATTACGATCGGGCTCCTTGGCCCGGGGGGTAAGAGCCCCCTAAATATTCAACATATTGCGGGATAATATTACTTTAATATATTTATTCTAGGGACGATATCCATACTTTATTCATCACAACTCTGTTGACTCGAAGCTCCCAGAGATGAAATTACTTTTTCCACTGAAATCTGTCAGATATGCCGGAGAGGGAGAACAATGGAGGACAAACTCCCGGTATGAAAAAAAAAATCGGGCGGATGATAGATGATGAATGGAACGACGTACGTTATCGACTCGACCGCCCGGGTACGGGATTCGAACCGAGACAAAGAGATCGCCGAGCAGATCAACTGCCCGTAGCTTCAGCTATGTTCTATTATCTTCCCTACAGTTTCTACATACGGAAGGTTTTTCATCGAATCTAAACAATGAAAACATCAACCAGAGTTACTTCTTGACTAATATAACATGCATACTTTTTTTTTTTTTTTTTTTTTTTTTTTTTTTTTTTTTTTTTTTTTTTTTTTTTTTTTTTTTTTTTTTTTTTTTTTTTGAGACACTACCCACACAGTAGTTCTGTATAATACTGTTATTTTTATTTTATCTTTTTATATTTACAACTGTATAACGCATATAACTTGTAAAGCTACTATCCATTGGTAGATCTTCAATAGATACATTATCTATATTAGAAGGTCCCTAGGCCATCTTCTTTCCAAATGCCTCGGAGGGTTTTAAGGAAGAGAGATGGGAGACTATTGGATACGAGTGGGTATGGAGCTTCTCTTGGAATGATAGGATGAGTCCCATTCAGCAAAGTATGGAACATTTAGATCATTATGGATCAGTTTATTTGGATTTTGGATTGTATGAATTGAATACGAGATTAATTAAATGGCTTCGTGGAGCCCCTGATATCAATTTTGTAAGTTCAAACAGGCTATATTCTACACAATATTCTTAAAATCGACGAGAGGCGCTAATATAATATGGTTGCCAACACGTAAAAACTTAACCAGTGCTCTACTTTTAGCACTATAACTGTTACAGGAACGCCTCTCGTTTTCGCTACGGTGCTGACATGAATGCCTTGGGACATGCCTTGCCTTTTATTTTCAAATCGTATTCATAATAAGCTTAAAAACTCTCAAAATATTCTGTGTAAATTATGCATTTTAAAAATCATAAAAAGTTGTGAATCTCAATTAATTTATTTAGTATATACTGAATTGAATGGGTGCGAAAGTCTTAGGACAATTACAGTGCTTACACTTTTGCATATAAAACATCAAAATGACTATTTTCAATAAAATGATATTAGAAAAATAGTTGCTCAATGAGGTAAAATATGCAACAGTTAATAAATATCTCAACTTAACTAATATTTACTCCAAAAATTAAAGTAAAAAATCTCCTAGAACTGTGCAACTATACTACCGACCGTTTTCAATGGATGCGAAATAAGGAATTAAGAGAGGAGCAACACTTTAGAGTTTCAAAAGTACAGTACTGCGAAGAATATTTTGTCCAAAAAAGGATGATCCTATGTGAGGATTTATAAAGCTCCACAATGTCGAATAGCGTGAGATTTATCCGGTAAATATAGTCCAGATAATAGCAGAGCGACTGTTAAAATGGGGATGTAAATTCGTTCGAACGATTAGTTTCGAGCTGTTGAGTAAACGTCCGAGGCGTGGTCTGTGACGTAGATGAGAAGATAGCTTCAAGGCTGTTCTCTGGCCTGTGGTCTCTGATGGTGTCGGTATCGAACCTTCGGGTTCGCTAAGTCTTTATTTATCACTACCATAAGTCACACTAACAAAACACGTTGTTCTTTATTTCTCAAATGAATACAGCCACACATTATATAATATAGTGGCATCACATTATAATTTGTATTAATATGTGATGACGATATGTCCTAAAATATAGAATTTCAATTTTCATTTCATTGCTTGGTCACTCTGGTTACTTTTTTATTATGTCACATTTATTTTAATGTCTTACATTATTAGGTCGGATCCATTAATTATAGTTATTATCAATTAGAGATTATTAGAAGAAAATAAAAGATGAATGGAATACATTTTTATACAGAGCCCAACATTTCCTACTGGAATCTGTTCTACAGCAGTGATGGGATGACCCATTCAATCCCTGGACCGGAACGCCAATAGAGCGACGAGAAAAATAAAGTATGGAAAGAGGAGACAGAGGAAAGGATTCGGGCGGCCATTCATGTGAAGGGCTGAATGTGGCAATGCCAATTGGCTTTATGTGTTGAGCCAGTTAGTCGGAATTTATTGCTCTTTTTGTCGTGTTTTTTATAGCCACCGATATCTGTATTTTTTTAATGAATATAGAAACCCGGGGCGGAAAAGTATAAATCAAAGTTTATATCACTTTTTGTTAAAAAATGAATGGCTAGTTTTGTAACAAAAAATAATAATAATAGAAAAAAAATACGAAATGCGTAATTTGCTGCTATCCAAAAAAGAGTAATTAACCTGTACATGAATCTTTATCACGGGGGAAACGTGATTTTTTCCTCTTTTAGTAGGAATGTCTGCCTGGTAGGCAAGCATGAGTAGATGTTATTTTTCAGCCATTATTCATTCTAATTTTGGGATACACAAGTAAAATACATATATATTTTATTTTGTTTTAATTAGTATCCTAGGCCCTATCCTCAACACGGTGTATACAGCTGGCATTCCAACTCATCCTACCACTGTCCTCACCACTTACGCTGATGACACAAGTGTTTTATCAGTAAACAATGATTCCTTTATTGCCTCCCAAACACTCCAATCCCATATCCTAACCCTTCAAGAATGGTGTCAAAAATGGAAAATCAAAATAAATCCAAAAAAATCCCACCAAATAACCTTTACCCTTCGTCGTAATCCCACGACTTCCTGTCCTACAGTATCCTTTAATAATATTCCACTAATCCCTGTTGAACAGATCCGCTACCTAGGACTCCGTGACAAACGTCTAACTTGGAATCCACATACAAGACTAAAACGACAAGAAGCTGCCCGTCGTTACAGACTACTTCAACATTTACTAGACAAACGTTCAAAGCTCCCAATTAATTACCAAAGACTAATATACATGACTGTGATTTGACCTATCTGGACGTACGAAGTTGAGCTTTGGGGGTCCACTAAACCATCCAATTCATCTCGTATCCAATCCTTACAATCCAAAATCTTTCGAGAAATCCTCAATGCACCTTACTTCGTCACAAACAAACTTATCCACAAAGATCTTAATATACCTTACGTTTCTGACTTAGCTCAAACCAGATATTAATCCTTTCATAGCAAACTCCACAACCATTCAAATCCATTAGTATCACAACTTGCTTCTCATTCCATTCCAGATAACCCTCCGAGGTGCCTAAAAAGAAGATGGCCTCGGGACCTTTTAATGGGTAGTTGTTTTAACAATTTGCGTGTCATTTTTATCTATCTCATCACATTTACTTGATGTTTTATATTTTTTGTATATACATTTGTAAATTTCAATAAATAATTTAAAAAAAAAAAAAATATGTTGGAGACAATTAGTGATATTTGCTGTTTACTGATTTATATCTTAAATGATTATTATGTTTTTAATTTGCTTTGAAATTTGTATTAATTTTTTTTTTCAATTCAGTTGTTTACTTTAACTACTATTTTCATGAAATAGGAAAATTTCATGAAAATAGTAGTTATACACCCATTCCAGTCTTCATGTCAATGATATCTTTATAATAATCTAGGCACATGTCACAAAATCTCTTGTGATCCCACTTAAATTACAACTGTTAAATTTTGGCTGGGGGTCTGTAGTTCTCTGGTGTAACATTTTTTTCACCCTCAAAACGTGTAACGTTTCTTTCACGTATACTTTGTCACCAATAAACTTATCCATAAAGATCTTTATGTTCCATTTGTTGCAAATTTAGCCAAAACTAGATATCAATCCTTTCATAGTAAGCTCCATAACCACTCAAATCCCCTAATTTCTCAATTTGCTCCCCACACCTTTCCTGATAATCTTCCGAGGCGTCTGAAAAGAAGATGGCCCATGGACCTTCTAGTGTAGACTTTTTATTAAAGTGCTACTGATGAGTAGTTTTTTTCAAGTTTTGTCACGTTAGCATAATAGTTAACAGCAGATTTACTTTATTTATAAATTTTGTACAGTTGTAAATTTCAATAAATTGTTTAAAAAAAAAAAATTGTTTTAATGGTACTTTACTTTAATTTTTATTGAAATAATTATAAAACCGCAAAAGTTACGTCTACATTAAATCTGGTCCCTCAATTTCGTCTAATCAAACGTTTATAACATGATACAATGTTGTCTGAGCGTTGCAGTTGATTAGCTTTGAATTCCACTGATAACTACTCCTCTTGTCGAAGAATATTTTGTTAATATTTCCTCATAGATGGCCCCGTTGTCTGCACTGGTTTGGTCTGCGTCTTGATGTTGCAACACAGGATGAGGAAATATGACCTTTATTCCATTGTACTTAGGAGTTATTATCACAAAACAATCATCACTGTCCATATCCGAATCGGTCTCTTCACCCGACGATAGTAACTCATTGGTTCCCTGATTCAACAAGCACCATGATCCTCTTAATGCGGCTTGCAGACAGGCAGAGCAGACATTGAAACATATCAAAATAGGAACATCAGACTAGTTTGTAAATACTCAATAATACTTTAGCAGAAATATCTGGATGAGAGGCAGACATATAAATATACTTTAAGTGGAATATATGCCTCTGAAACAGACAAGGTTCTAGTAAAATGACGTTTACCTGAACTGAGAAGGATCGAAACAAAAGCCAATCTTTCACACTGCACGATAGATGTTGACTGAAGCTATAGTCCCCCACAACCGAAGCGCAAGGGGTACACGATTTAGTTGTAATCTAATAAACTCTACCTGCCTCGGAGACAGATATTCCCACTGAAGGGCTAATTAGAATAGAATAGAAAGAAAATTTTAATCGGGGACAAAGTCCTTTAAAAATAACATAACACGACGGATAGTAAAATTATATTTACATATAATATTTAAATACAAAATTTATTGATATATACTGAGCACTGTCTGCAAGCTGACCCAAATACATTCTGAACATGGACAACCAAACAGTACCTAAAACGTTTTAATATACTAAACAATGGCAGGTGCCTTCGTGATGGAGGTTCACAATTCCAAACATTCAATATATAATTGTAAAAAACTTGATATTAGGGCAAGACTGATACAGAAAATTATACTAAAACGTGAAAATTGACCAGAAAAAGAACAAAGACAGGACTTGTTAGACACGAAACTGCTCATCGTTTCCGACTATTGCCAGACTTACTAGACAAGCTTTAAAAGATCTCAATAAATTAATATAGACTTTTTTTAGATGACATTAATTAGACCAGTTTGGACATACTGAGTTGACCTTTAGGGCTCCACTAAACCACTAATTTTATCTCGTATCAAATCCTTACAATGCAAAATTCTTCGTAAAAATGTTAGAATTGATGAATTAATTGCCACTTCTATCGAGATTATTTTATTAGAAACTAGTTTCGAATGCTAACCATTTATCTTCAGTTCTAAAACTTTTAATAAAATTTTTAAACACACCAGTACTATGTTACATAGATTATATATACTAAAGTTTTAAAAAAGTAAGACTAGAAATCAAACATGAGCACTCACCTTAGAGGTAACTAAAATAGAAATGGACTTCTCATTGAATTCGTGAGAAGTAGAAGGGGGCAGGTATGCTATTAGTGTATGCTTTAATAAGAATTTTAAAAATAAGGTCTAAACCATATATTTAAAACAGATAAACCATTGTCATCATAATCTCCTTCTCCGAAAGACAAAATAAACCCTTTCCAAAAAAGCGGCGTATACGAATTAAAATGTAATGACAGTGAAGTAAAATACACGGGAAAAACTGGACCAAAGAGCATACACTAATAAGACCCAAAACTCCAATTTCGCTAACCATCTAAATGAAAATAACCACAAATTTAATAAAGACTCGGGATCTAAATGCCTCTCCAAAAATCTCAAAATAAGACATTATAACACTGTAGTAAAACCAGCTGTTCTGAATGCCTCCGAGTGCCTTGTAATAGCCAGGTAGGGTCCACTCAGGAAGCTAGAGATCAAGGAGAGGAAAATCCTGAGGAGAATACTAGGACCAGTCAAGGAAGAGAATGGCACCTACAGGATACGACACAATGATGAGTTGTATAAATACCAGGAGGATATCCTGACATGCATAAGGAAAAGGCGACTGGCATTTTATGGACACCTGACCCGCATGAAACCCAAAAGATTAACAAACAGGATATTTACTGTGGCAGGTAGAGGTAAGGCTTCCAAGAACAAGTGGATAACATCGGTGAAGTCAGATCTGGAACAACTAGGGATCCCACGGGATAAAACACAAGACCGACTGCAGTTCCAACAAGCTATCCAACAGGGAGTTTTCCCAGTGTCCCTTACCAGTAAGAAGACCACAGGGACCAAATGGTCAGAGGAGAGAAAGCTGGCTCATAGTCAGAAAATGAAAGAATTCTGGAAGAGAAAGCAGAAGATCCTCACTGAAAAATAGCTACGAGCCCGTGGTCCTTAGAAGGCCCAAAGAAAAAAAAAAAAAAAAAGACTCGGGAGTATAAATATTACATCAAGTAGAAAATACCCTAAAATTAAATATTTTTGAATCACTAGAAATAATAAAATCGTTTAAAATCGATCCAGATTTTTGTTCAAATGATCAGATCAACAGATCCAATAGCCCCATTTCAAATTTGTTTCCCATAGGAACGGAAACATCCAATGAGTCATAAGGGAAACCCCATAGTAAATCAAAAATTTAAATGTTTATAGTTTAGAAAGATGTTTGACAAACAAAAAATGTTTTTATTAGCAAGGCCGTAAGGATATTTTTAATGATGTTAAATAATGCAAAATATTTCTTAAGTCGAGCCAGACGGCTGGTTTGGACTAGACTATAGGACTATAGGGCTAGGAGGCTAGGAGGCTATCAAAATTTCAACTAAGGGCTGAGGGAGGATGGATGGGGTAGTTAGAGCCGCTAACCCAATCAGCTCCCCAATTACTTTCGACCCATTATTTAGTCCTACAAGACAAAGGGTCCAACAACTGCATTACCTCTCACCACCGCTTTCTTTTCAGGGCTTTATCTCTTAGCTACGAGGCAGGAGTTTGTTAATTCTTCCGAGGTTGGTAGAACTTCATGTATTCCCACAACTACTAATATAAAACTTAAAGGAGGGTGTGCCCATGGTTTTATTCTTAAACTTTAGGAATGAATAACAGTTATCAAAAACATTAATAAATACAAAATATATATTTTTTTTTTTGAGTGATTTTATTTAGTTGATACAAAAATTACAATTTTATATATATATTGAGTTTAAAATAACCGATACATCAACAATTTATAAGATTAAAAAACAAGGACTATCTTTTAGAAATATTCAGGCTGACAACATTGAACTGGAACTGACACCAAAATTTTGGCTACATCCATCATCTCATGCAAAATTGGTACAATACTTAGACGAAATAGAACTAAACGATATGAACAGCACAGACATATACACAGACGGTAGCAAAACTGAGCAGAATACAGGCTGTGCCTTAATAACATTAGAGAAACAAGAAAAACGACACGACGAACAATATCGATTAGGACCAAACTGCTCAAACAATCAAGCAGAAAAATTAGCTGTTTTGAAAGCCACCGAATTCATTCAACGAACTAAAAACATGACAAAATCTTTCAACATATTTACAGACAACAAAATACTGACAGACTCTATAAAAAACCCCAACATACATGACCCACTCCTAAACAAAATTAAACAGAATTTCCATCAATTAATAAATGAGGAAATCTCAGTTAAATTAACATGGATCAAGGGGCATGCTGGGATTTATGGAAATGAACTGGCTGACGAACTAGCTAAATTCGCATCGACTAACAATTCTTTACCTTTTGAATACTCTCAAACGCCTATTTCATACATCAAGAAAACTTTAAGAAACGACACAATAAGTAACTGGAACTTACACTGGCAACAATCAAACAAAGGACGACCAGTTCACAAGTTTATACCAGACGTTAATTTAGGAAACTACAACAAACTAAAAAGACACATTACAAACTTACACAATTTCTAACAGAGCATGGACCAACCAAATACTATTTGAAACGTTTTAACCTTTCGGACAACGAAACTTGCCACTGTGACGGACAGACAACACAAACATTTAATCATATATTATATAACTGCCCACTTTTTGACAAGGACAGATTTTTTTTAATCAAACATATTATAATCAGTGGAGAACAATGGCCAATGTCAGAAAAGAATCTCATCAAAAACTATAGTAATGAATTTAAGAAATTTGTTCAAAGCATTGAACTTTAAAAAGAAGATCACAGGGCATACTTAAACATCAACTTTTGGTGTATTTTTATTTTATTTCATTTTTATTTTGTTTCGTTTTGTTTTTATATCACTTTTTTGTTGTTGTTTATTTAGTTATTTCATTAATTTAGTATCTTTTTTTTTTTTTTTTTTTTTTTTTTTTTTTTTTTTAGTTTTTTTCATTCCTTCAAAATAATTTACAATGATGTAATTAATTAAATTTTGCATTTGTAATGAGCTAAGCACACAATATGCTTGCATGCATGGGATGTGCTCATTTTTTCAATAAACGACTCTTTCATAGGGTTACTATGGAAGAGAAAAAAAAAAAAAAATATATATATATATATATATATATATATATATATATATATATATATATATATATTTTGTAAACTTGATTGTCGATATATATATATATATATATATATATATATATATATATATATATATATATATATATATATATATATATATATATATATACATATATAAATAAATTTGTCCTTAGGGATGGGAATATCAACGCTATCGGCTAATTCACAAAACATTCTTTTAAAATAAAAGTTAGTAATTAATAAATAAATCTTAGTAAAATTAAATAAAAAATTAATAATAAAAATAAATAAATAGATACAATAAATTATAAAAAAATAAAACTAACAATATTTTATTTAATTAATAAATAAGAAAAAAGTTAATTTTAAAACATACTAGCAAAATAGAAGATGGACATGACATAATAAAGACAGCATTTGAGATACACTGCTTTACCATGCCATCTTTTAGATAATTACCTTAATATGATATAGTATATAATAATGAGATATTGTGAATTGTGTGCTGACCCTGAAATAGACTAATTGTAAAGTCATTCTTAGTTTCATACATAAAGTATATAAAGTTGTGTGAACACCATTATCTATAAATGGAAGTAAATATATGAATACATGTTTTTATGTATTTGTAAATATTATGTCTAATTAGCATTCAAATAGTTCTTAATTTTTTTTTTCTGAATATCATTTCCTTTCTATTCATTACTGTTATTTCATTTTATTGATTTTCTGTATTTCTTTCTTTTTCCTAAACGCATTGTAATTATTATATTAGCATATTGTTAATATTATTCTATTTCTCTCTTATTTTTCTTATATATATATATATATATATATTTATCCCAAAAGCTCTATTTTCAATTGTTCATACATATATCATCTTTTATATTTAATATTACCTGCGAGATAGCCAGACTATTATACAACCTTATTATACACTTTTGTTATTATTAGAGGACAATATTTACCAGAATAAAGATTATTCTTTCATTTCATTTCATTTCAAAGGAATAAATAAAATAAAATAAATTATATTAATTAATAGTAATAATTATTCTTCACCTATATGGCACTATCTATATATATAAAAATGAATGTGTGTGTGTCTGTCTGTTCTCGATAGATTCAAAAACCATACATCCAATCGCCGTGAAAATTTGGGAAGTTATTAAGTATATCCCCGGAAAGGTTTTTGTAAATTTTTATTTAAATCAGAGTTGGGGTTCAAGAAATATCCCAAAAATATCAAAATAATATTTATTTTTTATAAATATTACTTTAGTGCAGGTGTTATTAAACAATTACCAATAAAACATATGATCTAAATTAATCTATATCTCCTTAGTTTTTTAGGAAGGTTTTAAGAAGAATAAAATTCCGTAAAACGATTTCAAATTCATTTTGATGTTTCAGGTTTATAAGTAGGTATGTTATTAAAATAACATTTAATTAGTAATATTTGTTAAGAGTTTAACCATGAATTAAATTTTTACTCATAGAATTTACTTTTATAAAACAAAACTAACCGCAAAAAATACTGAACCAATCTTTACCAAATCTAAACTACATCATCTTCTTAGTTGAAAGAAGGTTTAGCAATAAGGAAATTTACATATTATCAATTAAATTGTTGCTAAAAAGAGATAAAAATGCGGTACGCAGTAAATTTTGAAAATTGACCGATATGTGGCGAGTGCCATTTAAGAGAGGTTATAGCGGTACACTGTTATATAGAGCTAGAAACTGATAATAAAATTGGTTTAATTCATATAAATTGTTATAAAAAAAAGCTATAAATATTTAGTGTGACGTGTGGATACTTGGGATGTTTAATAATCGAACGATAAGTTGTTAGCACCATTCTGCAACAGAGTTTGCAATGGTAAAATTATTAAACCCATCTGTGCCAAATTTTAACTACAAAATTTTCATAGTTCTAGGAAGATTTTAAATAGTATAGTTTACTATAATAATTCTTTAGGTAATAGTCGGCTTACGAGCCACCACCAAGTTTGATCCTTACGCTTCACTTCGAGTTTAAATTTATCGATAGTTCATTCCTATAACCTCACATGTTAACAATCACTTCTACAGTTTTAACTTGGATTGTGTTGTTTAGTGTGTCAAATTGATATTTAGTCTTCTTAAATGTAAATAAGTGAAACAGAAGTTAACAAAATGATTTTCATAAAGGATTAAGTGTTTTATCAATTCATGTTTTCTTATTTCCTCTTATCTAATGTGATAAGTGTTACAAAACTTAAGAACATTAATTTGTACATGGATTTGGTGTTTTATATATTTTGATTTGTTGTATCAATTTAAGTGGTAAAATTTCAGTATACATATTTTTTTGAATGGATTCTTTGTCATTCATAATACTTAATGCCCTAAAGTGAGACAGATTGTATAATTAATTCAATAAAACATAAAGATCTAAAAATAAATGTGAGAAAGTATATCATAGGTTTCATATTTTTTTATTTTCACTTCCCCTAAAAATAATATAGCAGAAATTAACATCCTAACTTTCAACATGGATTCTGTCTTATATTATATAATTCCTTATAACATGGAGAATGGACAATGTGAAAATAATCATAGATTAAGAGGTGTACTGTTGGTAATAACTATTGGTGTAATTTTATAGATTAATGTATTTTTTTTTTTTTAATTTAGAAGCCTGATGATGGAGTATTTTCTCCGAAACATGTAGCGACAAATGTTAAACAAATAGGAGTTATGTTAAATAAATTCTTATTGATTCTGCCTTTATATATTTATAATACCTGTGGCACCTGTGCATAATGGGCTAAGTATATTGAAGAAACAATGCTCAATTGCATTCTTCAATACAAGACTTTTATAGATAAACAAATTATTCTTCGTTAATCAACTATTAGTAAAGTTCTTTAAATATGAGAGCGGGCGAAGTCGCTACGGGGAAAGCTAGTATTGAATAAAATTGGTTCAGGCCATTGCATGATAAGAGTCTAATAAACCAAGCAGATCTGACATCAATAGATGGTCAGCTATGGTCTCATCAGGTACTTAATATTAATACAGTATTAACTAAACCACCAGCAAAGGTTATCATAGCAGATTACTGAAAAAAAAGGTTAAAAAATTATGATGCAAATAAGTACGGTAAGGACAATGAGACGACTGTTAATTAAAACAGTTTTTTAACTAGGGCGTGTTTTTTCATTCTTCCAACTGTACCCGCAATTTTCTTATAATATTGCTTAACTGTCAACTATACTATTTTTATTATATATTATAAATTTATTTAAATTAATTAACCGAGTTATATAATATATAATGGGTAGGTGGATATATATATATAGATAGATAGATAGGTAGATATTATGACTGCCCCTACCGTATTAGGAAAGCAATGGTAACCGAAGAGCGGAAGTACAGAGGTAGTGTGCAAGCAGTTGCGATGCTAATATTCAATTTGCATTCCTCGGGGGGCAGAATCGAGTTTTAATTGGAATTCCGGAGGAAACTGGAAGATGAGGATCCCTGGAGCATACATTATTACTCCTCTTTATCTTACTTTGCGGTTATCATATTTCCTTTTTGGTTTCCTTCGTCCGCAATGCCGAACCCACTAACTACTATTTTAACTGCAGAGAATAAAAAAAAATAATTATATGTAATTAATAGTATGTTTAAAGGAATTAGATGACAATAGTAGAATAAAAAGATAGAGCATGTTAAAGTGACTCTTTCCTTTCTATCATGGCCAGTATTTTCTAGCATTTCTTCACCAAACCATCAAATCCCAACTTCTTACATTTCTACACTTCAGTTCAAATTTTCATTTTTTACCCGTCAAACCTGTTTCCGCATCAGATTTGTATACTCCTGCTCATTGATCCAATTCTTTTGACAGATCTTTCCTAATCCGTTCCTCGTATTTATGGAATCCCCTTCAACATTCACCATTAAAATACACTTTCCATCTTCAAATATCGCTTCTATAACCACTGTTGGGGAGGGGGCTTTTCACTTTTGGAAAAAAAAAACAGTTCACAACCCCAATGACGCTGGTAAAAATTGTCTTAGGAAAATGCCCAATGGTTTATAGAAATGAATATACATCCCAAACATGAATTCTAAAGATTGGGAAACCTGAAAGAATTTAATAACATTAAAAAAAAAATGAACAAAGAAAATTGAAACCATAAATGTACACCAAAGTAAAAATATTATATTTCTTAAATGAGTATATAAATTCGAAAATGATGGTGTTATTAGTTTCAATTAAGTATAAATATATAAAAGTATTATTGGTTCAATATTGCGTAAGATGATGTTTTCTCTTATGTACAAGGAGGTGTGATTAGTACTCATGTTCAACATTACCACGGCTCAATATTGAACCAACTAATCTACGTTTTAATCTAAATTTCTATATTATAAGACCCATATAAGTCTATTACTAATTTAAAAAAAATTAATTCTATAACTATTAGTCCGTCTACTAACAAGTATTAAAATAAAAAAATATCATATGACGTATATAACTAGAAGTAAATAATTGTAAAATATAGGTTGGAGAATACGGGATTTGTATTGTAAGCTCCCTATATATCTTTCTATAGCTCTGAGAAAATCTTTACTCGGTAAAGGCCCTGCTTATAACAACCTCTTGCCCGTCACCGGCAGGCGGCAAACAACCCATCAACAACACCTTTCATAAACAACTTTCGGTAATCCTTTTTCGTACATTAAAATTAACAATAAATAATTACAAAATATTTTATATGAACAAAAGTGCAAAAGCATTTGATTACTTATAATAGCAATGGACGGATACGAAATAATAAAAGAAAAAAATGTATTGCTCTTTTGCAAGAAACATACTACAATTGAAGCCATTTTGGACCAGTCAATGAAGGCAAGAAATTAGGCTTTGTCGCAACTAATTAGGGGAAAGCTGAATTTTTGCAGGGTGTTAGTACATAAAGTATACACTAAAAAAATACCAAGCCCCGACCCCCACCCCTTTTGCTCCACACCCTCCTACGCCTTCAGCAACATTACAAGAACGGAAGGAACTCTGGTTATATGCCAACAGCTTGAAACCTAATTATGCTATCGGAGTGTTCGTTTTTTTTTTTTTTATTTTACTTCTAACAATATTACAAACAGAGTATGTTATATACACTTTTTAGGTAGATAGCTTAGTTTCGCCGTAATACTTAATCATATACAGAAAACTGCCACTACAAAAAAACAATAAGTAAATTCAACAAATTATTGATTTTTATCATTACGTTTTGGGAAGAAAAGTGTTGAACAAAACTTATAGATAATATGATTGGCTTTAAAATCATGTGTCTCATAACGCGTAAAATTAAAACAATGGTTTCATCGAGAGCGTTGAAAGAGTGGTAGACACAAGTGCGACGGTTCTAGCAGGGTCGTGCTGAGGTTCACAAATGCATATACTGCTGTTCATGATCATGAATAGTCATTTAGTTGATGAACAATGTAATAATGTTTATTTTTAGGTTATTACTTCCAAAGTGCATTTTTTTTTTTTGCTATAATAGTTTATAGTTTACTTGTATCACTGATATAGTAAAAAATTTAGCATCGAAGATTCAACTCCAAAAATCAAAAGACCTGACAGCTGGATATTGTTCCCCACTCTCAGCTCTA
This sequence comes from Euschistus heros, assembly GCA_003667255.2. Taxonomy (NCBI): domain Eukaryota; kingdom Metazoa; phylum Arthropoda; class Insecta; order Hemiptera; family Pentatomidae; genus Euschistus; species Euschistus heros. Next base: position 1,235,678 of record RCWM02000006.1, on the reverse strand, counting down.
AATGTGATAAAAAGTCTTCCTCAAAATATTTTGGGTTTTAAGGGAGAAAGGGGGTGAAAGTCGTGTGTTGTTAGCTGACTGATCTTTGAACTCGGGAAATTGTGAAAGAAAGTGTCAACTAAATAGTCAGGAGATATATTTTTTCGTAACAATTTTGGAACTTTTTTTTCGGATGTTAAAATTTTCGTTATATTTTTTTTCTTTTTATGATCCCTTGTTTATTTTGGTCACATGACTAGCCTTACTATTTGTTTTAAAATAAATTTGTTGATAACAAGTAGGTGAAGAAAAAAGTTCCTTCCTTCTCTTGAGTTGACCCATCTTATAATATGCAGTTTAAGATAACTCGCCCTTTCTGTTGACTTTTTTGTGTACTAAAACGATACTTGCAGGTAAATGAATAAACAACAACAAATATTTTTAGAAAACTGAAGTAGCACATTCTTCCAACAATGGCTTTAATTTATCTCAACAAAAAACTTTTCATTTGAATATAATTGGAAGCATTACGGAGCGAAACTTAGTCACTCAATTAAAAGGGCGATATAGAAAACAAAAGAAGGAAAATAAATTATAAGCGGGGTTCAGGGACCTGGAAAAACAGAAGACGGCTATAGACTTTAACATAATCGATAAGTCGTAACTAAACATAATTTTGAATTGGACATTAGGAAAATTTGGTTGAAATTTTATGGACACATTAGAAGATTGCCGAATTATAATAATAATAATTCGTATTATAAGTTCTGACTCGGGAAATAGTCGAATACCTCACTTACTAGTGGATATGCTATCTACTACTAAATAATAACAATCCAGTATACAAACTGAACAGGGGAAATTTCGGAAGGTAAGGGATACGGGTTAGTGTGGGTATTTCCAAAACTTAAACGGGGGTACCCCCAGGTACATACTACTCAGATACAGGTAGATGGAATTTCCGTGTGTTGTATAATATGTAAATGGACTTACTTATGATTTTTAAATTTTTAATTTTGAAATAACCTGTGTATATTATATAATTGTATTGTAACCTGTTTTTTCTTTGTACGGCATTATTATAAGAACAATTTAGTCTCGAAACACCGCTCATAGGGGTATTTAATTAATCTAGGCGGCCAAACAAGCTATTTACAAAGTTAGATAAACAGAGGACATTATGTGACCCTTGTCCTTCCTTCCCTGCAATACCCAAGTCGTACGATTAGCCATAACTGCCCCTACGCGTCAGGCCAACGGATCTCTCTCTGCTTTCTTAGTGTATTCGCTTCATTAAGAATGGTTTTTTTTTATATTTAGTAATTTTATCCATAAATGGAGTTATTGATCTTAAAACTACAGGTGAGAACGTGGTTATTGTTTTATCAATAAATGTATCAGTGTTATTTCGGCTGTTTGAAAAATATTCTATTTTTAGTTCATTTTTAACCACATTTTAGTATTTTTTGTTGTACTTCAGGGTGCCCCCCGGTTATTATTTTTAATTTCCTTGAATGATTAAATGTTATGTAAAATAATAATAACAAAATCAACCGCGCCTTTTTCGATTTAACTAGCACCAAACATGACAATGTGAAAATTACAAAATATTAAAATTCTTTTAACGGGATCTTCAATTTTTTTTAATATGTGTCCATTGGTTCAGGAGTATGAAGAGTGAAATCACTGAACGATAAAATACAGGATCAAAACTTCCCTATTCTGAATTTATATTGAGAACTATTCTAGTGACCAATAAAAGGACACGAAGTACCAATTTTCCTGTTTAAAATCTTAATTTAAACAGAGGTAGAAGGAAGATGGTAAAATGAAATAATAAATTTTTTAAGAAAAAAGACGATTGGTTGCTGAAAACATTTATTAAATAATTTTTGCCGCCTAGATTCATAAAATACCCTTATGTGCGTAGCCAAAATAAGATGTTAGTTTATTGAATGTACCTCAATAACCTTATTAAACATCTAATAGCAACAGCCAAGAAAATATATATGTAATATCATTAGTATCAGTTTCTAAAAACATAGGGACTATAACATTTCTCAGTTCCTGAGAACTTAATCCTAAATTTAAACAATGTCAGGACAGTAAGACAGGAACAATCCCCACCACAGAGCCGTGAAGTTGCTCCGAGCCACGAGTAGTAGTTATGACGAAGTGGAAAGAGAGGGAGAGGTGGGGGAGTTTGTTATATGGCAGATTGTTCCTTGTTAACTTGTGACATAAATTCAACCAGGTCTCTCAGTCCCTCAGTCCCTCCTTCTCAATACCTCTCCCTCCTCTCGGTGTTTAGAAGTAATCATTTCTTCCTCCACACCCTTATTTCTTGCTTGCTTGTAGTCGGTACTGGTTGAGAGAAGTATTGAGGATATAAATATATAGGTTTTTCAATTAAAGAATCGGTTGAAGTATCTCTTGGAATATGATCTTTCTGAAGTTTAAGCTGAGAGTAAGTAATTTGGAGTAAAAAATGTGAAAACGAATTATGACAATCAATACATATAATATTTATACGACGAGAGACAGAACATAATTATAAGTGCAACCACGATACCTTTTGGCACAGTTTATCATTTTTTTAGAATTAGAATTAGCCAAATGCAAACTAAACATAAACTGAAAACAAGCTAGAAGACGGATTTTTTTGTCTAATCCTTGAGGTAGTATCATGCCAGTAGGTTGTACCATTGGGTGGGTCAAGTTTACAGAAAACATACGAGGCAGCATTCCTTTGCAGACAACCCAATAAGAGCACAAAAAAAAAACAAAAAAACAACGCGTAGGTATATCGTTTTATGTACCAATAAAGAACCTGTGTATTAACCAACAGAAAATATTTTGATAAAAAAAATAAAAATAAAAAAACCCCAGAAAAAATGGTATAAATGTAATTTAGTTAAATCAGTTACTTATATATTAAAATATGTAATAATTCGTTAGTGCTTTTAGGCTTTAGAAAACTAATCTATGTAAAAAAAAAAAGATACTAGGAAGATTGTATTGATCCATACCAATCTTTTCTCTAGCATCTTTTCATCTTTAAATGTCATGTTTTATTTCAGTTATTAACAATCTTAAGTATTTCATAATATTTAGTAAAGAATACCGTGATAAAAAAAAATTATAGAAAGAAATTAACATTGAATTATAATTATACAACAATACTATAATAAACAACACCAAATACAAATATTTTAATCGTATACATGTTATTATGTCAATATTAAATACCGTATAGGTATTTTAAAACTTAAATATTCGAATAAATTCTACATCGTTAACTATTTTAATATGGCAAAAGCCGCGCCCGATTCGGTTTCACGAATCATCTTAGCGACAGATTATCGATACGGAGCTAATACCGAATCGGAATTCGATACTATCGAATTTGCCGCTTTCAGTTCCACCAGGCGGCGGAAAATATGTCGGGAGCCTTATAACCTCGAATAGTTGGGATTCTTTCGAACTCGATCAAAAAGAATGTCTGAAACGAGTATCAATTACTAATTATATGTATAACCATTATTTTGTCATATTCGCAAATGCTCAAAGCATTGTCGATATTTTAGCAATTAAGTCGATTTTAATACTGAAATTTTTTTTTTTAATTCGAAAATTATTATTATTATTATGTTGGCGCAACAACTCGGCGACGAGTCCTGGCCTCCTCCACCAGCTTCCTCCAGTCATCTCTGCTCAATGCCGCTGTCATCCAGCGACGGACTCCCAGTACATCTCTAGCGTCTCCCTCCACTCCATGAGACCATCTAAGCTTCGGTCTCCCCCTTCTTCTAGTTCCGTGGAGAGGTTTAGTAAGGAGCTTTTTAGGGATTGCCTCATTGTCCATCCTTGCCACGTGGCCGGCCCATCGCAATCTTCCCAGCTTCATTGTCAGAACAATATCTTTTTCATTAAAAATAGAATAAATTTCGTTATTCGTCCTTCTTCTCCAGTTTCCGTCGGTATAATTCGAAAATAATGTAAAAAAATTCATGGATAATATTGAGCAAAATTATATTTTAACAAGAATTATATTATAATGTATATTATTGAAGGGGGATCGGGAATCTTGTTCGGGGAATTCTTGTTACGTTGTTATGGGGGATTCTTGTTCTTGTTACGTTGTGGGGGAATCTTGTTACTTTCTGGCCGATGACGTTGAATGAAGTAACTATAAATAATATAAAATATTATAATATAAATAATATTAATTTAAATAATAAAACAGGCCTATTATCCAGGTTATCCCAGACATAGTGCAAAAAAAATCTTTTTTATGATCTTAGTAAGTTAAAGGGGGGGGGGCCAAATTCTTTCTGATTACTTCTTAGTTTTTGTTTTTTTAATATAAAACATAAGAATTTAGGAATATTTGAAGAACTTAAATAAAACAACAGAAAATGACATTTCATAATGTGCTCTGCGACTTACTAGCCCAGAATATATTACGTTCTGATTGAAATTAGTGCTATCAAGACCCGGATTTATTTAGTTAAGCTTTGTAAACAATTATAATCCTACTATGTGTAAAGTCATAAGAAGTTGTCCTCTCCTTAGAAAATTGATGCAGTCATGAAATGAGAGGACAACTTCTTATGATCTAAGATTCTAAAAAAGTAAGATTTTAAAAATAAAAACAAAAAAAATTCTTTCTCCTCAACAGATTGAAATAAGACACTCGTTTCTGCCCAATTCTACCCCGTTTAGCATGCAGTATTACCCTTCTTCTTTTTTTTTTTTACACTATGTACATCCTGTTTTATAGACACCCTGTATATCCTTGATAAAGAAAAAAGGTAGAAATATAGAATAAAGGAATAATAATAAATAATGATAAGGGCTTATGATAAATTTTTTTCAGAATTTCAAGTGTTCTGAAACATCACTGTAGTTGGGAGGATTCATTAAAACTAATACTGTGTTAGAGCTGGCATTCCATCTACCCCGATCATATAATCAAATGAAAAATAAACTGTATTCTGGGACAACGTAATTATTCAAAAAATAACAAAAATATATAATCAAATATGATATATTATTAATACATATATTTAATAGCACCTTTTTCCTAATTCACCGAACTAAAATTCATTACGTAACATCAATACAATTATAATTTTACATATATTTTATGATTAGAAATATCAGTTTTCCCTTTATTCATTCATAAGCACACACATTTTTTTTTATAGTGTTCAATTGGCATGATAAAATGTAAATTAGAAGTAGTCTCGAAACCCATTTTTTCTTTTAGTTTTATAATTAAACTTCTTTAAAATAATTATCTAATGCATATTTAAGTAATATGATATAAATAAAACCGAGAAGGAGGCAATTAGATGTTGAAGTTTCAAGTCTGCAAGTACAAGTCGGGCCTCAACCTCAACGAACCTCTAAGCTGAAATGATTTATTCCAAGCCGACAGTTCACTGTTCTCTTGTTTTCTTGTACAACTTTTTACCTGAATTATCGCTTCATAACTGACGTATAAATATAAACTTTGAAAAAGTTTTCCCATTTTTACAGAGCGGTTGTGTTTTCTTTTACTTTTCCACTTCTCTTTTATTTTTTGAGGGGTGCAGAAGTAAAAGGTACAATATGTATACAGATGGGCATCCATCACGCCAGGGTCTTAATTATTAAACTGGAAGATTCCAAATAAATAAATTCAACACTAAACCTACCACGACTGGTGAAATGACCCTTCTCGGACTTTTTGACAGAAGTTCTTGGATATAACATTCCTTACTTAGCTTTTTGACTTTATTACTTTTATTACTACTATTATTATACTAAAAAGTATGTCAAAAGTCTTTTCTCAATACCCATTCCTATCTTATCATTGTTTTTTACCAAGAAATTGTGGTAGCACTAGGTATACTTGAAATATCGTTAGTTTCAGTGATGAAGAAGTTTCTTTTATACAGGGTGTCCATAGTGATAAAACAAAAACTACTTAAAATGAAGAAAAAAAGTTTATTATAAATTATTACAATATAAAGTGGAAAATTATTTGGAAAAGATGATGTTGTCTAAATGGTGACCGTTACGCTGCTGGCGTACCATTTTGGACACCAGGGTTACAGGAATTTCAAGTTTTCAACTCAAAAACGTAGTTTCAACAAGATGGGGCCACTTGCCATACATAAAATCAAGCAATGGAAGCTGTTAACGAATTATTCCCTAATAAGGTCATTTCGCGTAGGGGTAACAACTGGCCTCCCAGAAGCCCCTACCTTAGTCCACTTGACTATTTTGCATGGGGATACCTTAAAAGTAAGGTCTATGAGAATAATCCGACGAACCTGACGCAATTGAAGCAAAAAATCATGTCAGAAATGGCAGCAATATCGAGAGCTATGTGTCAGCATATGATCGCCAATGATGCTCCTGACTAGAAGATTGCCAGCATAACGGTCACCATTCAGGTGACATCATCTTTTTCAAATAATTTTCCACTTTATACTGTAATAATTTACAATAAACTTTTTTTTATATTTTAAGTAGTTCATGTTTTATCGAAGTAACAAATACCCGATACTCTTTTTGAACACCCTATATAATATAATAGAAAATAAATTTTATTCTGGGACTAAGTCCCTTAAGAATAACAACCAATAAATTACAGAAAATAAATCACTTCTGGCCGAAATATTTTAAATAAAATAATAAAATAATTTAATAGACACAATAATTAAATAACATGAAGAAAAAAATCACACATATATATACACAAAACTATATGTACATTCAGCATAGAAAAAAATATTATATACAAAGTTTATTAAACGATATACTTCTAAAGTTACACATAGTAAAGTATGAAGATAAATATTATTTGTTGAGAGGGAACAGAAAAAAATGATAATGAAAAAATAAAAATGAAAAATATCTGATTGTGAGTAACGGTGAAAACTTTATCATAAAAATATTGTTGATACAGCTTAAGTTATATATCTAATATCCTAGTAAGGAATTCGTTATAAAGCATCTATATAATTAAATAGCATCCGTCTATTGAGTTTATATTGAGTGAAAAGCGGAACCTCTTGGTATAAGTTCTATTTTTTTTATTATTTTTTTTTTTTTATATGATTTAGAACCTACGAAAAACTCATGTTCCCTAATAACTCCTGACAATCTGAAATACTACTTAAAATTGGAACAATCATTTTAATATCCTATTTATAGTTAATTTGGCCATATCCAGATACCCGCCCTTTAATTGTTTGCCTTAAAATTCGAATAATTATAGCGCATGTTTTAGCATAATGTAACTGCTTTCTCCACACAGCACATTTATGGGACGGATATTCATAAAAAAATAAATAAAATAAATAATACCTGTAGCACTACAACCCATGAAGAGTCTTGGATTCAATACTTATTTGCTTGTTTGTTGGGGTTTATCGGCATAAAAACCTCAGGTACTCAGACAAAAAATATACAAGATACAGGCCAACGGCTGTGGAAGGAGAAGATTTGGCCGAAATTGCGCTCAACGGCCAAAGTTTTCCTCCAATTAAGAGTACCACAGGTTTCTTTCTTTTTTTTTTTGAGACACCAAAAAAATATAAAAAGTATAATTCTCATAATATGTACAAGCTTTTGGGCACCAGGGTACGGCAGGTCTCCCGACCTCGAAAGCCAAGACTGAAATAACAGAATTTTTTTTTTTTTTCCAGCTGAACTTTCCTTGTATGGTTCTTTATAAATAATGTGTTGGAAATGATTATTTTATTTTATTTTTTTTTTTGTGAAAATAATTAATATAACTGTATATACACCCCGTCAAAAGTATTGCAAAAACCATAATTATCGAGATTTTCCTGGTTTTTACCTTAATCCATACTTGGTTTATATTCATATTAATATTATTTATCAAACGTGAGACATTAAGGATTAGATACATCTAGTTTTTCCCTGTTAATAACAAACGCTGGAATTTTAGATTATTTTTTGTTATATTTCCTTTAGTCCATGTTTATCATTCTTTTCATTATTTACAAGTATGCCAAGACTAGTGGAAGCAGTCATTCAAACCCTTCCTCAGGAGGGGGGGGGGGGGAGATGGCACCCGTTTTTCCTGTATTCCAAATCTCTTGACGAGGGACGGAGTCGAAGGCAGCCCTCAGGTCCAAATGCCAAAAACAACCTTCTTCCTCTGTCCCATGCCTTCTCAAAGCCATTAAAGAAAATATGATCCTGGGTTTGCCTCCCAGGTCGGAATCCTGTTCCTCCTCCAAAATTTAATATTCTAAAAACTACAGAGGAAAGGCATGGCCTTTTCTCACACTTTGTCTGGCTGCCTTTCTTAAAAATTGTAAGTAAGAACTTTTCTTTCTTAATAAAAAACAAAGGTTTTTGTAAAATTCAAATATTTCAAAGTGTTGCGATACTTTTGACGGGGAGTTTATATTAAGTATCATATATTATATATTATATAGCAATATAGATAGATTTTGAGATAGTTACTAGGCTGTGTAATAAATTTCCAATCTTGGAATTGAAACAATGTGATCCTGCTATTAACAATTCCAACTGCTAAAGTAAATTTAGCTGTGGCTGATAATGCATTACGCTGTTTACCTTTAGTCCTCTGTGACATTACTCGCTAATCTTATTACAACAAGCGCAACAATCGTTAACAATTATGGCTGATTAAACAACGTGTATTTTGATACAAACACAATGCTCCAAGCTAATTATAAATCCTGTTCTATATGCAGGACCTTATGGTAACATTATCACTACACCGATTATAACAGGCATTATATGCGCGAATTACATTCTTTGTACCTAAGAACCTTAACAATAACAATTTTTTTAGATAAAGTAATTAATAATTAATAAGTTTTCAAAAGATTCAACCAGGAGATTGGAATAAAATTATAAAAACCTATATGATCTGTAATAACAAAAAAAAAGGATATATATACAGTAGGATCCCCATTATCTGGGACTCTATTAACAAGGGTTCCAAATTACCGGGGTTTTAGAGTAGTCTGGTTATATCTTTTTTTCTAGTGAGGTTTTTTTTTTTTTTAATTTTTACTCTATTTATTTTATATGTATTAGCCCTTTAGTAAAAGTTTTCAACGGGAAGGGGTCGGTGGAGTATCCAACTTCCTGTTCAATGCTTTAACAACGGCGGAATATCATTCCACCATCATAAAAACCGTCAAATCTAGAATATTTCTAAATAGTATCCTTAAGTCACTTACTCACTCACTGTTAGGCACTATAGTCCTTGCAGGACCTGGGCCTCTGCCACCGTTCTTCCCCATGCCTCGCGGTCTCCAGCGAGACTCTTCCAGTTTCCTATTCCCATCCTTCTTGTATCCTCTCCAAGTCCTCAATCCACCGCCGCCTGGGTCTGCCCCTTTTCCTTTTTTCTCCTGGTGCAGCATTTAGCATCATTTTAGGCAGCCTACAGGGCTCCATCCTTTCTACATGCCCTAACCATCTAAGCCTGCTCTTCTTAATAACACAGAGGTTATCAGGCTCTCCGTATCCTCAAGTACAAGAACTAGAAGGACAATAGCGGAATATCGTTCCACTATCTTAAAAACCATTAAATCCTGCAATATTTTAAAATAATATTCTCAAGGACAAAAACTATAAGGACAACAATAGAGGGATATCCTTAATTAAAACCGTTAAATCCTGTAATATTTCAAAAGGATACTGTTTTCGTTCGGCCAAGATCTGACAATTTTTGGCGGTCCAAAGACATCCTTGGCCACTGTCCTTCGCCACTTAGCATTAGTTTTCGTTCTTAAGGATATTATTTTAAAATGGCCGAGGGACATTTCCGTTGGTTGAGATATTCCAGGATTTAACGGTTTTTAAGTTGTCCGAAGGTTATTCCGCCATTGTTGTCCTTTTAGTTTTCGTCATTAAGGATAGGTACTATTTTGAAATATTCCAATTTACGGTTTTTCAGATGGCGGAAGTATCTTCCGTGAAACCGGTATTTCTCCAGACGCGTGAATTCCAAGTAGGGGAGACCTGGAATGGTTGGGACACGAGGATAGTCGGACAGTGAAATTTTTAATTAATAGGTTGGCACTACTGAATTGGCTTTACGGCTGTTGATCACACTCCTGAGGCAGGTTATAATACTGTGCTTTGGCGGCCATGTTTAAATTTTCTGAGAAGAGAGGTAAGTTTTTCTAAATTTTCACTTTAAAAGTAAATATTTGAATGAACTTTAGGATAGTATTTTCTTAAAGACAAAAAACCCTGCCAGCGTCTTAAATTAACATATAAAACACCTGCCAATTATCATTCGATTCCAGTAACCAATCTTGAAATACTAACCTATATGTTTTCCACGTATTAAATAAAAAAGTAACCTAAGAGATGGTTGGGATTCTTGATCTCTGGGACGGGTGGGGCAGTGTACAACCATCCTGTTATAATTTTGCAGTTATTTATATTTTGTTACTTGCATTTTCTTATTGTTTTTGTCTTTACAGAATCTTATTTTTCAGCATCATGCCTTATTTATTTATTGGTAAAAGTGTTCCTTTTTTAATTTAATTAATACTATTATTTGTGTAAGAAACACGTAGTACTATTTTATTATGTTTACGTTTATCATTTATTAAACAAAAATATTGAATTGTAACTAATGTGTTACCTAATTCATGTATCCCTTCCTTATCGCTGTCATGACACTTTTAAATGTTTTATATTTTTGTTTTTTTACTGACTTGTGTTCATTATTATCGTTTACAATAAATCATAGGTACTTCTAAAAAGTTATTAAAAAAGAAAAATATTTCAAAAGTTACAAAAAATAATTGTAGCCCTAAAAAAAATAAAAAATAAAAAACTTGTCCCAACCATCACAGATCTCCCCTACTCTTAATTCGACGGCCATCCGACGGATTGGAAACAGCTTTATGTATGAAGTGCTTATATTGGATCCGTAATCTCCATTCAGACAATTCCCGTCTCCCGTTATACATTTTTCGCAACCAAACCTGTTTCATTCCGTTTTTTTGTTAAAATTGCAATAGCCAAAGGTCTATTGGTTGATAAAGTGAGAGCCTCACCTGTGGGGTATTAGGAGTTATTAAAAACGATAGGGATATATATTATTATTATATCGCTATATTATATTATATATTATATATATAATAATATTATATATTATATATAATAATATTATATTATTATATTATTATATTATATAAAGGGGTTATTAGCCAAGGACATTATATATGTTAATATAATATAAAGGTTATAATTTTTTTTTTTTAGATAACGAATATTTATAATTTTTTTCTGGTGCCGTGTATACCGCTACAAAAAAAAATAATAATAATAATAAAATACTGTTAAGTCACGCATGAGGATTAACATTCAGAAGACAGAATATATGACCAACATCATGGAATATCCCTCTAAAAGTCCCATAGAAGACACCAACGTACGGAGAGTAACTGCAGTGAAGTATCTAGGAGAATGGATTTCTGCGAACCAGACCGAGAAACTAGCCATAGACACCAGAGATACCAAGTTTGAAAGGGCGTATCACTGCTGCTGTTATATTTACTCATCTAAAGCCTCTCCAAAAATCTAAAAATAAGACATTACAACACTGTAGTAAAACCAGTTGTTTTGCATGCCTCCGAGTGCCTTGTGATGGCCAGGAAGGGCCCACTCAGGAAGCAAGAAATCGAGGACACGAAAATCCTGAGGAGAATACTAGGACCAGTCAAGGAAGAGAATGGCACCTATAGGATACGGTACAATGGTGAGTTGTATAAATACCAGGAGGATATCCTGACATGCATAAGGAAAAGGCGACTGGCCTTTTATGGACACCTGGCCCGCATGAATCCCAAAAGATTAACAAACAGGATATTTACTGGTAGAGGTAGAGGCAAGGCTTCCAAGAACAAGTGAATAACATCGGTGAAGTCAGATCTGGAACAACTAGGGATCACACAGCATAAAACACAAGACCGACTGCAGTTCCGACAAGCTGTCCGACAGGGAGTTTTCCCAGTGTCCCTTACAGTCAGAAGACCACAGGGACCAAATGGACAGAGGAGAGAAAGCTGGCTCATAGTCAGAAAATGAAATAATTCTGAAAGAGAAAGAAGAAGATCCTCACTGAAAAGTAGCTACGAGCACCGTGGTCTTCAGTAGGCCCAAAATAAAATAATAATAAAAAAATAATGTTAAAAGGAATTGTCAACTCCTAATGTCGATTCTCGATTTATGATACTTAAAAAAAAATAGTATAACGAATAGATGATTCAAACTGAATTCCCAGGAGCTAATCGATCGTCAGGTGTTCTTTGTAATACAGTAGAACCTCGATAATCCGAACTAATTGGGACGGGGGATGGTTCGGACTATCAAATCGTTGGGATTACCAAACAAAGTACTTTCCAGGCATAGTATGTAGCATGCAAAACATGAACACTGACATACTAGTTCCCATAAAATAAGAAGCACCTTGTATTTAACGGTGTGTTTTATGAAATACACCATCCCCAGATGAGTGATTCCTCCTCACTTGTTCAACACAACAGGAAGACAATTGTCAACTGAGACGCCAGGATCTAAGATTAAGTAGTCAATCTTAAAATGCTGAGAAAGCATCAAAGATCACTATATTCTGATTATTATTTGTTTTTGTTTTTTATATTAATAAATGAAGGATAAGAAAGAAAAAAAATGAAATACTTCTGTGCTACAGTAAGGTAACTATATTTTATGTAATGTATTGCACATGAATTTCCTAATATGTATACAATCTTATATACACACAGAACGTACAGTACTGTACACACAAAAACATTATGCTGTACAGAAAGATATAAATATTCAAGAAAGCAAAAACTAATCATTTGGAAAATATTCACTTATTTTTTTTCTGAACTAAGGTTGAAGAACGTTTTTTGGCTGCTAAATCACGGATTTTTAGAAAATAATTTTTATTTTTCCCAAAATGGCGTTCGGATTACAAAGGTTCGGATTATCGAAGTTCTTCTGTACCTATTTATAAAATTATTATACAACGAGAAAAATGCACCCTGTATACTCAGTGGGCTACAGTAAATAAAAAAAAAAAAAATATGGACCTAATCCCTTTCTTTTATTTTTATTTTTTTTTACGTAGAAGATTTTTGTTTAAAATGTCTTGAAAATGACATGATGGAAATTAACAGGGTGGATGGCCAGATAAAAAAGAACGGAAGACATGAGACCTTAATAAGCTAAGGAGGAACTATCGTTAATAAAGCTGAGAAGTTGGTGACTACTCTTCGTCAATTAGTCTCCAAAACCCCAGCGACAAAACTTTAAAACCCTCCTTTCATAAAATGTAAATGAACGGGGATTTGAAACATTTTCCGGATGAAGAGTTTTTAGTTGGTGCTTGTATTTGTTTAAAAAGTAATTATTGATATTTACAACTCTCTCCACTACATACAACAAGTAAATGTGTGGATTACAATTATTATGACATTTCAATAACTTTAAAAGAACTATTCATTAGTAGCTCTTCGATATATATTCTACATTAGAAGGTCTCTTGGTTCTCTTCTTTACAGACGCCTCAGAGGATTATCGGGAATTGAGTGTGAGGAAAGTTGAGAGACAAGTTCATTCGAGTGTGTATGAAACTTACTATGAAAGGATCAGGTTTGAGCTAAATAAGCAGCATATGGAGCATTAAGGTCTTTATGGATAAGTTTATTTTTTAATAAGGAGCATTGAAAATTTGAGGAAGGATTTCAGATTGTAAAGATTGGATATGAGAAGAATTGTTAGGTTTAGTGAAGCCCTGCAGCTCAGCTACGTCCAAATATGTATAATTACAGTCATGTAAATGAGTATTTTGTAGTTTATAGGAAGATTTGAACGTTTGTCTAGTAAATGTTGAAGTGGTCTATAACGAAGAGCAGGTTCTTGTCGCTTTAGTCTTGTATGTGGATTCCTTTTATCCTTGGTTTCATTTTTGTTTTTAAACCAATTTTTTATATGATCATGTGGCAATTGACTTTAGTTATTTATGTTTTCCACAACAAATTAACGGGGTCACCTGTGGTGTAGTGGTAAGCATAGCAACCTCTATACCCAAGATCGCGGATTCGCAGCCCGGCAGATGACCTTAGGATTTTTTAAAGGGAGTAAAAAATCCTTAGCTATGCCGTCCTTCGGAAGGGACGTAAAATGGGGGGCCCGAGCCTGTGCGATGTCAGGTACTCGTTAAAGATCCCTATCCTAATTATACCTGGATAGGCAAAATTTAGGACTCCCACCGTAGCATCGTCCGATTAGCCATAGCAGCATAAAATTGACTTTAAACGAAATAAACAACACAACAAATTAACCACCACATGATTTAATTACTTAAAAACTGTAAACTCTTATGAAAGGCATGATTAGGAATTTTTCTATCCTCCTTAGTATTTTTTTTTTATGATTACATCCATATTAAAAAGAATAGTACATCATATGCCCATGTCTAAATGGAGTTGAAGAAACAAAAAAAAAAAAAAACATAACTTCGTAAATCTCCTTACTGGGAAAAACAAGAGATCAGAGATATGTCTATTTATAATCTACTGCCTTTTACCGACTAACATTTTAATATTAAAAGGATCAAATTATCTATATAATCAATTAATTAAATTAAAACTTAATGATTCAGCGAAATAAAGTTGAAAAAAAAATAGGATTTAAAACATGACGTTGTTCATTCAAACCAATATAGCTCCTAAACAGGATATCATAGATACAAGTGTTATATAACAAAAAATATTATCCATTTAATTTCTGATCAGATAACTGTAATCAAATTTTCAAAAAGTGCAATACCAAAGAAAGACCGCGTCAAAATATATCATTTTTTTTGGGTGAAAAAGCGTCACGAAAATACAATTCTGATCCCTAGCCAAAAGCAATATCCATGTCAATTTAACGTAACACACATGTATTTTAAAATTGACACAACTCCGAAATCTCGTCTTCAACTATTACTTGCGAATACTTCATGCGAATGAGCCACTGAAGACTACGCTAAGCATTTACTTCTTCTGAGCCTTTTTTATCTTCCGTATCTCTTTCATTTTTTCGCTGTGTGCTTTCTTCCTATCTTCCGACCATTTGGTTCCTGTTTTAATTTTCCTTTCTATCGTACAGACTTCCCACTTTTCTACCTTATGTCTGAATTGAGCTCTCTCTGTTATTCGAGCTTCCCTAAGATCCTTCTTTACTTCAGTTATCCAGCCCATATTCTCTTTTCCTATTTATATTCAATATTTCTGCCAAATAAAGGTTTTCCGGCTTCACCACAGTGTTTCAGTGTCCAATCTTAGTGTTTCTGGAGATGCATTTTTTTCTGTAGATTTTACCTGTTATCCAAAGAGCTCTCTTAATCTTATAATCACTCATTTGCTTCTCGTTCTAATCCATTAGTTAGTACGATCTCCCGAAGATATTTAAATTTATATACTCTATCGATCTTTCCATATTTTGCTATTATTGATCTAGGTGCTATTTTCTGATTTGAAATATATTGAGTTTTCACAAAAGATATCTGCAGTCCAACTTTTGCTAATGACTTCTTCAGAATTTCTATCAGTTTCTGTGCAGTTTCTATATTTCTTGCAAGAATCGCAATGTGTCTTTTTTATTTTATTTTTTTTAAACATAGTTAAATAATAGTCATTTCCCTTCCCTGGTATGGTAGTGGAAGAAACTCGGCAAATGTTTGATCCGAGGAACATCAACAGAGCAACAGCGCTCTGTGGGGCCATTCGTAAATCTAGCGAGACAGAAGTCTGAAAGCGATCGTATGGATAATGTTTTTTTCTGATCCAGAACAACTTTAAATGATTAAAACAAGGTTATTGAAACATTGATAAAACATTTAAAATTTTATTTGTGACTTGTTGTTTTATTAAGAAAAAAAAACTTCACAAAACCATTTATTGATTTATCGATAATTATATAGATTGAATTTAAAAAAATGAATATACCTACTTCATCATAATACTGTAAATATTTTGATTGGAAAAATTTCCTCTGTAACAACTAACGATTTCTCTGAAATTTTGAACAGTAATAAATAAATAGAATTTAAAATATACATAAATCAGGGCAATGTGTTATCAAACTATAATCTGTAACAATTTTATACTTAATTTCTATCTTAAAACGAGCAGAACTTACAACAAACAAATTATATTGTTTTAAACTGAAAAGAAAATTATAGTCTATAATGACAAATCACTTAGATCGAGATAATCACTATCATCACTAAGTAAGTATATCATACTCGTATCTGCGTCTGGCACTACAAGCAAATTGAGAACACTATTAAGAAAAGTCGTATTTATCTTAGGTAATATTATGTATGAGGTAATTAAAGGATTAGACGAAATTAACAAATTATTTATAATGTCACAGTGTTGGTTACTGTGCGAGACATTTTCCGAGGAAAATGTTCCCTGTATCTTTTCCTCTCTTTGTGTTCGCTTTTTGGAAAATCTCTGTGATTTGGCCAGTTGCAAATTTTTGAATTATATAATTGACCAGATATATTTTTTCTTCCTGGGAATTATTAAAACTGAAACCTCCAGCCCTTAACACTTCAGTTAGTTCCAATCGCGCAGCTGAAACACAATTTTTGGTGCTACTGATAAACGGGTAGTAAAATGCAATAAATTCACTAAAATTAAATTTGCCCAGACACACAGAACCATAATTTAAGGTCTACGTTCACCTACGTCAAAAGTTCCAGATTAAAACATGAATATGTTTTTTTACTTTTCAACTTTTCAATTGACCTACCGTCTGAGTAACTAAAATGCCGTCAAATTATACACAAAATGTACCAATGCCTACTATTTTGAATGCGATTCGTCGTGAAATTAAAAAAAATAACAAAACTTATTACGATGCTAACTGCTGAGTGCTTGAAAGAATACTAACTTAATTCATAAATCGCACAGGATTAAATTGGTATTAGTTCGTTATTTATTGAATAGCTTTATTGAGATTGCCTTAGCCTGATTCACTTCGTTTCATGTCTGCTAACAATTAGCCTGTTAGATCAACCAATTTCTGCATCAAAAAATCAAACCACTGTGCAGCGTGTCTCAATGTTACATTTTTGAGGGCGAAAAAAATTTGACAGCAAAAAAGTATAGAACCCCAGCCAAAAGACATATCCATATCAAGAATAGTGTCTTTTGTCAAAATGAGTATACAATATCCTAGTATGGTTTTGTATACTAATGAATAGTAGATAAATCTGCGGTTTCATTTCACTTTTTTGCTTCGGAATGGCCTCCAAAAAAAAACGTATTTTTCTTATTGTCCTCCGTTTCCTTAATGCTATCGGTTTTTACTTTTAAAGATCCTTGGCCGTTTTCCAGAAGACATTTCTCTCCTTTTCCGGTGGTTAAGCGGTGGACAATAGACAAATAGGAGGGAAATTACCCGAATATCCTCCGCCATTAAAGACTATTTTTACGCCCCGCCGCTGGAGGCCGCAGCTCATTCCTCTTCCAGGAACTTAGGCTCGGGTTTAAATTTATTTATTATTTTTTAATTAAAGCCCTTTGTTTAATGTGATCCGAATTAAAAAGTTGACTGTGTTCCTCCCACCTCGCTTCTCTGAATTAAACACCCGCCCACTTTTTTAAAAGTTCTTTGTTTTTTAATCGCGTTCCCCAAACCAGCCCCACCTCACCAGGTCTATATTGACAAAGTTTAATCGCTCCCCCCCCCCCCACGGCAACACTGCTTTTGATTTGTTTTAATTCGTTTCCTTTAACTCACCGTATTGTTTGTTTGAACTAGTCGGGTAATTGTTTACTTTGCGAATTATTTTAAATAAATATATTAATTTTTGTTAGCATTTGTTTCAGTTGGTTCTGAGAAGGTAAGGCTAGGGTCAAATTAATTCTAACAACGTTAATGGGAGCAGTGCGCATGCGCTTCTAAAATTAGGATCCTGCGCTCTTAGTTATATACAAAATAACACTACACACTACACTCTGGGTTTTTTTTTTTTGGTTTTTTTTGGGTCAGTTTGATCCACCCTTATGAATTCCATCCAGATCCATAAGTATCATGGAAATCTACTGAGACATCGGAAAAAAAAAATATGGTTTTTATAAAGTTTTCCTTAAGTCACTAAATTGTTAATAAGCTAACTCACTGGCCGTGCATTGTTAATAAAATGAAAATTAAAAAAAAGAATAAACAACGTATATGAGAAGAAAATGTTATTGAGAAAATACTAACAATGTTCCTTAATTAATAGGAAAATTACTGTGCCATTTATACCATATGTGCAAAAAGAAATAAATAAAAATCTCAAATGAAATCAAAAATTACAAACAATAATAATGCAGGGGAAACTCGTTATTTCGTCACTCGATAGTTCGTCTTATTCTGTAATTCGTCAGGTGTTTTTTTATTTTATACACGTTTTTGTATATAATTTATTTTTTTTTAAATGTTTGTGTTCCAAGGTTTTTGTGTTTTTTGTCATTGTCACTAAGTCTAATGTTTATAATGTTCATTTGGTCGTTTTTACATTCATTAAGTTGCAAAAAATTACGGTTATATAGTTTTAAATGATTTTTGTTACTTTACCTGCAAAATTCTGTAATTCGTCATTTCCGTTATTTCGCCACCCCTCCTCCCCCATTCATGACAAATTATCGAGTTTCTACTGTAGTTTGAAGAAAATGAAATAAAAATTAAAAATAAAATCATGATATGTGTAAAAAGTATACGTATATATGGATCCCCGAACTAAACCAATCATAGAAAAATTAAAGAAAAATCTTACTGGATACAGCTATTGAACAATAAATGTTTAATTAAGGTACATATCATTATTATTATTATTTTTTCTAATCGATAAAACCATGTTATTATTTAATTTCTATGATATACAAGTATATTTACAAAATTATAGCGACCTATAGTATTTTTTTAATTTTTTTTTTCGTTTTGAACATAAAAACTAAAAATTACTTAATAATATAAGCAAAAATAATATTAAATTATAATAATATTTTTATTTTGTAGTAATAAAACTAGGATGCTTAACACTAGGCTTACTATGATTAAAAAAAATCTCTTAAATAATTATTCCCTAATACGTGTTTTCTTGGTGAGATAAAATATGGTAATTGCTAGTTATCTACTTATAAAGCTAATTGTCCAAATAATAAAGCTTGATACTATCGAACTTAGGCTCTTTAAAGCGATATTCCTTCCAGTGCTCCTGTATGGATCGGAAAGATGGACGACCCTCGACATGTATATAAATAAGATAACAGCGTCTGAAATGAGGTTCCTCGGAAGAATAATTGGTAAAACCAAGAGGGACTGCGTCAGAAACGACAGAATACGTGGCGATGTGGAAGTGAAGTCTGTCTGCAAGAGCGGCTATTAAAATGGTTCGACCACATTTGCAGAATGACAGATATCCAAAAGGCCGAGTGGTTCCTTGAAGTTAGAACGGAAGGGTCCTCGTGGCAGACCTAGGAGTATGTACATTGTCACATTGGAAAACTGGGGACAGGAAGAGGAAGCACCATGCCGGAGATGAGAAGATTAGCAAGAGATGGGGAAGAAGAGAATGGGCTAAGAGGACCAGAACTGCAACTCCACGCTTAACAGCACAAAGGAGTAGAGAAAAGAGAAAAATATACTATTGAAAAAAATATTGTGAAAATAACATCTCTTATAGCTTTTATTTAATATCCACTATAATCTGTTTCTATATTCAGTTTCTAGGGTTACATAAATACCCCAGTTTAATAAAAAAAAAAAAAAAAAAAAAAAAAAAAAAAAAAAAAAAAAAACCTATTCTAATTCAATCTCTACTATATTTTTTACACTTCAGAAAGTTCTACAACTAGACAAAATTGAATAGATATAAACTCCAGTCAACAGCCAAAGCAGATTACTAAGTGAACAGACGAACTATTCTGCCACCTCCACTAAGAGAGGAGACCCAGTGTCATCCCAGGGCCAACCCTTTGATGTTACAACTAGAACCTAAACCAAGGAAAACCAGTTCATTTTCATTCCTCAAGTGCACACTGTCCCAATCTGGGCCAACGCTTGGCTGTCCTTAGTGTGAACTAGGATTAGCTTAGTGTGAACAATCCATTATATGTAATCTTCTATGAATCTATCTCATTGATTATTCAATTGGTGAAGGGAGAGATGAAATATAAAAAGGTTAAAATGAAAATTTATGCTTTCTTCTAGGAAAGGCTCGACCATTGGAGAAGATTAAACTTTGAGACCGTCACAAAATTTAAGTATCTTGGTTCATTAGTGACTGAAGATAATAAAACAGATGACAAGATACAGGCGAAAATTTAAAGTGGAAACCAATCCTATTGGTCGCTCAGTAAAATTTTTCAAACTCAAAATATACCAACTAAACTGAAAAAAAGGGTATATAAGACTGTCCTTCATCCAGTTGTTATTTATGGTAGTGAGTCTTGGATGTTAACCATCCAACATCTGGATGTTAGAGACGACTAAGCACGTGGTAAGTTTTTAAGGAAAATATATGGTTCAACCAAAGAAGGAAATAGTTTCCGTTTAAAAACAAATAATGAATTTAGGAACTTATTAAAGAAACCTGATATAGTTTCTAGTATAAAAAAGGAAGATTAAATGGTTGGGTCATGTACATAGGATGAATCCTAAAAAAAGACTCCCAAAACAAATACTACAAGGACTTCCAGATAGGGAAAGGGGAAGAGGCAGGCCCAGACTGCAATGGCTGGATGATGTGGAAGAAGATTGTTGAGGGGGCCAAGCATAGGAAGAGTTAGTTAAAGTGAGAAAATGGCATTCCGTGGTTCGAGTGTTGCTGTATGAAAGAAAGAAAATTTGTCGGAAGAAAAAAGTCGGAATTTGTTTTTACGAGTAAAAAGCTCTCATCTTAGGAGGCAATATGAAAACGACTTCTAATAGATATTAGGACAAGAAATCAAGGAGGCAATATGAAAACGACTTCTAATAGATATTAGGACCTAAAGCAGACTTAGGTGTAAAGAGTCGAAAAGGTTAGGTGATGGGTAGTCTTTCGGTTTTCCATATGACTGCTTGATTTTTTCTGTTCCTACTGGGAAATAAAAAAAAAAAATAAGGCAATTGTAAATATTTATCTAGTTATTAAAAAAAATCTGGATCGATTTTAAACGATTTCATTATTTCAAGTGATTCATAAATATGTAATTTTATACTACTTTCTACATAACGTATTAGTTTTACTCCCAATTCTTCGGTCGAATTTATGGTTCATTTGGTTACAATGCTTATTACTGTGCTATAGGGTGATAGTCAGTTATCCTTTTTAAACCAAGGAAAAATTAACGGAACTTCGAGTAGCAGAGGTTTTGCAATATCGTGTCAATAACCCAGGTCCAAATTAAACACTATACAAAGACTAATAATTACACTCTCGAGCTTTATTATTACAGGTATATTAAGGAAATATTGATTAAACGCGTAATTAAATAAGAAATATAAATAATTTTCAGAAATTAATTAAAAATCAAATTCCTTAGTCGTCTAGAAATCACTCTTATAACAACAAAGTAGTGTAATTAAAATAAATTTAAAATATGAAATCTTTTTGATCCGAAAATTAAGTTTTAATAATATAAAATAATTAAGCTTTCAAATAACTATTCACTGACTAAGCTACAAATAATAACTAAACCTTTTAGTTAACATTATTGGTATTTACAACTAAATACACTAAATACAATGAGTAAATGTGCAGTAAAATGTGCTCATCAGTACTACTTCAATAACTGTTTTACATTAGAAAGTACATAACCTTTTAAGACACCTCGGAGGTTTATCTGGAATAAAATGAGAAGCTAGTTGAGAGACTAGTAGATTCGTGTGGGTATATTGCTTGCCATGGAAGGAATCTTGTTTGGGACAAACTTGCAACTAATGGAACACCTAGTTATTCAGACGCTCTGGCAATAAAAGAGTATTTGAATGATGCTGCGTGATACGGAGATAGATAATGGTCAGAATGAACGGCTTAAATAATCTGATATAGTAAGTAAAACACTACTTTAAAATTATTATTTATTTAAGTAAGTTGATACCAGACCTAAAAGACAAAAACTGCCCGTCGTTTGAGAGTACTTTAACATTTACCAGACAAACGTTCAAAGCTCCCAATGAATTACCTAAAACCAATTTACACGACGGTATTTAGACATGTTTGGACGTACAGAGCTGAGCTTTGAGGCTCCACTAAACCTTCCAATTAATCTCGTAACCAATACTAAAAATCAAAAATCCTAAATGCTCCTTATATACCACAGACAAACTTATCCATAAAGGTTTTAATGTTCCATATGTTGCTGATTTGGCCTAAACCAGATACATATCCTTTCATAGTAAACTCCATATACCCTAAAATTCACTAGTCTCCCAACTTGCCTCACACTCCATTCCCGATAATCCTCCGAGGCGTCTGAAAAAATAAGAGGGCCAAGAGACCTTCTAATTTAGAACTTTTTAAGTGCTACTAGAGAGTGGTGTTTTACATGTTACTGATATGTCATTGTAACCATTTTCCTTAAATTTTATATTTGTATATAATTTATACAGTTGTAAATAAAAATAAATAGTTTTTTTTTTTTAATGTTAAAAAATTAAAAAAATAACGGTCGTTGCACTTTGGCACTAGAAAAATTGAAAAATAATGGACCTTTTGTTTCCTAACAATAATTACTTTAGGATTGATGAATTAATTGCCACTTCTATGGGGATTATTTTATTTGAATACTAGTTTCGAATGCTAAACATTCATCTTCAGTTCTAAAACATACAAATTTTTAACACATCAGCACTATTTTACATGTATTATATATACTAAAGTTTTCAGAAATGTAAGGCAAGAAATCGAACATTCGTACTCACCTGAGGAGATCTAACAGATATCTGAAATATATCCATCGTGGAAAGGGGAAGTGTACAGGTAGGTTAAATTTCTTTGGGCTTACCATGAGATTTCCTTAAGACTCATTGGATTTTTTTTTTCCTATTCGGAACAAATTCAAAATGGGGCTATTGGAAATGTTTATCTGATCATTTAAACACAAATCTGGACCGGCTTTAAACGACTTTTTTTATTTCTAATAATTCATAAATATTTAATTGTTGGCTATTTTCTACTATTTTTACTCCCGAGTATTTATTAAATTTATGGTTATCATTTAGATGAATAGCGAAATTGGAATTCTGAGTCTTATTACTGTATGCTCTTATATGTTCTTTTACTCTTTGATTTACCGATTTTTCAGTTTTTAGAACTGAAGATTAAGAATGTTTACCATTTGAAACTAGTATTCTAATAAAATAATCCCAATAGAAGTGGCAATTAATTCAATCCTAATTGTATTCATCATTCGATACCATCATGCGTATCTCAATAGCATAATTACTTTTATCATGAATAAATAACCAAAATTAAAATAAAATATAACCTTCTAAGGACTTCTGCTACAGCTTCCAGAGGTAACTCGAAAATATTATTTAAAATAAAAACGTCATTAATCTCAATTAGTATAAATGTCTTTTAATATTTGTCTGTCAAGAGAATAAGTTGAAAGAAGACGGCAAATAATAGAAGGGCGCGGGGGGAAGTTAGACTTCGAAGACAGCTTCGATACAGCCATTGTCGCTAAGTTTGGACAGTTAAGTAAAACTGAATCCCAGCGATTTCCCCTCAACTCATTCCAAATTACTTAAATTAAAAGTGAAAAGTTATTTACAACTCTTGCCCTTTTACAAAATGGACTCCCGCGTCGAAGCAGCCGGAGTTTAGCATACTTACCGACTTTATGAATAATTTAATATTTTGATATAAGTCCGCCCCTTCGTAACTCCTAGAAGTCATGGTAGGAGGGGGGAAGAAATCTTTGATGTAGAACCTCATTAAATGGAGGACTGTCGATTTTACGAGACAATTTGACATCAAAAATATTAAAATTAAGCTGTTACTAAGCAGTTGTGCTTTGAGTAAGAGCGGAGAAGGGGGGAGGGGAGGGGTGAAGAATATAAATTATTCAAAGAGCAGAGAATGGAAATTGTTTAATCCGCTCCAGTTGGCAAGATTAGGATCTCTTTGCTTTCTGGTCAGGGCAGTATCTTCCTGTCTTATATTTATACAACTTCAGAAACATTTTATATTTTACAAACAAGTTTCTTATTTATATTTCGTTTATGATATATAGAAAACTTTTTCTACAAACTAAAAACTAGGACACGAGGATGGGTCTATCAGACTATTCGTTACCTATAAAGCTCTGTAAACACACTATGTCTGGACAAAAGGCTGATCTAACCAAGACAAATAATACAAATTAAAAAGATAAGATATATTTTCAAACAACTTATCAAGAGATGACAACTGCATTACGCCCTAAGCCACTGAAGGATACTGGTTTCAGATCTGCCATGATCTAATGATTTTTGACGGCCGAAGGATATCTTTGTTGATTCCTTCTCGACCTTTTAAAAATATATTAAACCTTTTCGTTTTTTACAAAAGACATTCTCTCTTCTCGTTTAATCCTTTTTAAAGAACTCTTAAGGATACTATTTTTAGATCTTCCAGAATCTAACCACCAGCAAAGCGACTCCTCCTCGCTCATCATAGAAGAAAAGAAGACCAACCGTCTACAGAGGACCCAGCAGCCGAGGACACCGATCTTCAAATGCCGAAAGGCAATCCAAGATCCTAAACTATAGTAAGGATATCATTAAAAAAAAATTAATTCTGTAGATTATATTCAGTTATTTAAGATCGGTGTAAGTTATTCAACAATTCCTCTTACAAAAGATTAAAAATTAAATTCAAATTTAGAATAAATACAAACAATAGGACCGATTAACTTAAATAATTAATTAAATTATACAATTATTATACAAAACAATAGAACAAACTAAATTAATTTTTTTGTAATTTTAAAATAGAACAAAATTGTAGTTTCTTTTTTGTAGCTATTATTCTATAAAAATAATTCCATAGGATGGACAATTTCTTTTACGTAATGAAATGTCACCATACAGTTCCATAGCTTAATTCCGTAATTTCGTAATGAATAAAATTTTGAACTTCCAGATGAAAATTTTCATATAAATGATAATGACTACCGAATGTGCAAGAATATGCAGATGGTTTTATAGCCATATTTTCTCCGAAACATTCCGATAAAAATACAATAAATGACAACTTAAAGCAGTTTCTATAATCTTCCTTCAATCTTGTTATTCAGCTTATTAGGTTTTTCTTTTCTAATGAAATAGATTGGTTGATGAAATAGATTTTAATTCTTTGGCTATTCAACATTTAAACACAATAAAAATTTACTCCCATATCAAATGTTGGATTTTGGATTTTTTTTTTCCGCGTTTGTCCCATTATGCGGAGCTCAACGTTCAGGCACACAATTGAATTTTTATGTACAAGTGTGTAGTACTTGTAAAAATATATGAATCAATCAAAGCTATCTGATCTTTTACACACCAAAAGATACAGCTTTTTGTCCCCTTTTTTTGTCGGTCTCCGGATTACTCGGAGAGTCGGACTAGAGAGGGGCGGATTAGCGAGGTTCTACTGTATACGTAAGTTGTTCATATCTAATTTTTGTATTGAAGTTTAAAAATTTTCATCATTAATACATCTGCTAAAATACTAATAATCTTGATTTCCTTGCCGAGACATGTTTAGAGTAGAGTGGAGGTTTGGAGGGAAGGTAGCACACTAACAAATCTATTATGCACCGTTACTACGCCGACATGCTCCAGCTATTTATCGCTCGATGTATCGAATCGAAAATTTATACGAGCCTATGCTTATCAGGTACAACGACTCGGACATATCGATTCTATGTGCGTGTAGTGTAGTGGTTGTGCCGGAGCTCGGGCCGTGTTGTAGCGAGGAATGATGTACGGCTACACGGTCACACGATGAAAAGCCATATAATTTTCAACGGTGATTAAACACTCACGACAGTGGCGTTGAACGTTGATTGCTGCCTTTCCGTTGTTGCTTTTTCCCCTACCCAATTATATATGTATATATTTATAATAAATTTATCTCGCATCGATTCCAGGCTAAATATAAAAGTTAATAGCGGAAATTTAATTACTAAGCCAAACTCAAATACCAACTTTCTGAACCTACTTACAGTTTGGGGTTTATTAATTATTATTATATATTAAACAAAGTTTAGTCCATATTCTATTGCTGATTAAAAACCAAACCAGCATAAACTACTTTTCAATACACTAAATTTATTGAAAAAATTAAAGTATTGCTGATTTTATAATTTTACTAAAATTTATTAGTTTTTATCTTATAGGTAATACTAGCTAAAAGTCCCGTGCTCCGCTACGGTTTAATATCATAAGGATATAGGGCAAATTAAATTATTTTAATTATTTAGTTAAACGTTAAGGTTAATTATTATTACTTAAATAAACTTAAAGAATTTCATTCTTAAAATAATTTTAATAAGTAAATTTGACAATTTGCAAAAGTTAATTTTTTTTTTATTTTAACCATAAGTACCATATAATAGGGTTTCGACATTTTTGTTTGTTTACTACTATAAGGAACTTAATTTGTGGTAAAATTGTGCGGTTTAAGCAACTAACCTATATTTTAACTTAGCTTATTACCATATGACAATAAATCTATTATTATTCATCCACTAAAAATTATATGAGTACTGTTATTTTACCCCTTTGTAGTACCGATAGAGGACAAACTACTTAGAAAATAATTGTTATCGTGCATCTAACATCTAATAAGAAACAATGTACCAAGTTTCATTACGATCTGTAATGTTATATCAAAAAATTTCCAATGCGTGAGAAATCGCGTTTTTCGCGAATTAGCCTCGATCCAGTCCGAATTTTTGTAATCCTTTCTTAGCAAGCACCTACGACTCTAGAGGAAGCTAAATACCAAATTTCATTCCAATCCGTTTGGTGGTTTCTGAGATTTCGTGTTAAATGAGTGAATGGTATATGATAAATGTATAGTAGATTATTTTCAAATAAACATTTAAATTTTTTTTTTCTTTATCATATTTTTAGTATGGTTCATTACCCTTTTATGGTAAATCGCTGATAACAAGAGGATTATGCCTAAACGGTTTGTTCCTTAAACATCAGTTTAAAATATGTTATGTGATGAGATTTCTTCGCGTAAGTTGCCAATATACACACATTTACTAACACTTTATAATTAATTAATTTATCCTAGTTTTCTATCTCCCTAGACATGGCACGAGTCAGTTTTACAAAGATCACTTTATTTTTAAAGCAATTAAATAGATAGATAAAATTATTTGAAATAGACAAATCGTTTGATAATACTTTAGTACACAGATAATAACATGACTTTAGCCAATTCAACCATTTAATACATTTATATGTCAGTTACATGGTGAAACCTATCTCCCTAGGCAGTTAACAAATTTCGAGCTGGTGGCTAGGAGAAGGGATTTTTTGCTTTTCTAAAGGTTGGAGGCAACACTGATCCACTGCAATGACGTCTGCCAAGTTTTCAGTTATTATCGTTGATTTTCATGTTTTAAATTTTCCATTTTCTATCTACCTAGGCCATCACCTATCACCCTAGACCTCTAACTCCCTTTTCTCGAACCTTGATCAAACTCCCTAAATATAATCATTTTGAGCATGCTCGATATCTCAGTAACTATTATTGACTATGAGTGCTAACGTTTACATGTTGTCTATGAGCTCAGTTGAAAGCAATTTGTAAAGAAAAAGAAAAAATTAAACTTTTTTCGGGGAGCGAAATATTGAGATCGAACTCTACCATTATGAAATAATGACCCGTGTGCACTCTGCAAACATTGTTTATTTATTTTTCACGAAACGGACTTTCAAGACCACGCAAATACAATTACTTTTTCGCCCTTCTTTCCTCCTAGTATTTTCTCATCATTTCTGCTTGCCTTTGCTTCGTTTCCTTTGAACATGCAGTACCCTTCCATTTATCTTTATTTTCCACAAGAATATAGATTTATTTTAATTACATTTCGTATTGTTCTCCATCTAGACAGTTTTTGCCTGTTTTTTTTATTTTTTCTGCTTCCTTTCTCATTTGTTTTATATACTTTCCTACGCTCTTTTAATCACGGATTTTTTCAATGACATTCTTGTTCAGTCCCCATTGGCCCATTTTTACCATGTGCCCGTAGAATCTTAGTCTGCTGATTCTTATTTCCGTTTCTAGTTATTTTATATTCCAGTAGATCTCCTGCTCGGGTCTTAACCTGTAGTCTTCCTGAGTTTCATTGGGCCCATAGATTCTCCTCAAGATCCTTCTCTCTATTTTCAGTAATTTTTCTAATTTATTTTTCTTATTTTTTCTATTTTATTTTTTTTATTTTTTTGAGTCTCGCTAGCTCAGTTCGAGCCCGACTGATGGCAGGAAATTTACAATCTGTTATTTCGGTTGTGGCTCGACTTCAATGTCAGGAAACCCTTATGGGCACACCCAGCCTCTACAAACTGGGTACCTTAAATAGGGAAAATCGTGCGGTTGAACGTGATTTAGGCCAAATCTCCTCCTTTCACAACCGTTGCCCTAGAAACATTACATCCTTACCTAAATACTGAGCCCACGACCCTTCATGGGTTGTTAGTGGTACAGGTTTATTATTTATTTATTGTTTATTTTTATCTTTTACTACATGTTAAAGCCTTACTATATGTACAATATTTATTTCTACAATGACTACTTTTCTTTCTCTGTTTTTTTTTTTACCATGTTTCTACAACAGTTTTTTCTCAGTTACCTTATTATTGTATATACTTTTACTTACTTTCTCTTATTTTGAAATTCTTTAAGCCAGATATGGTATAACTTTCTGTAATGTTATGATTAAGGGGCATTGTCCTAGAATAAAGCTCTTTTTCTATTATAGTCTATAACAAACATTTTTATATTTAACGTAGTTTAGGATTGCAAAGGGTGGTCGCGTATCAACTTCTGTAGACCTTTCTATATATTTTCTGCAAATACTAAAAAGTCATACAAATCACTAATATTATTGAATGGAAATAATAAAAATGAAAACCAATTCATATAGCAGAACATAAGCTAAGCTCATACTAAGAATTAATGTTTTAAAAATTATATTAGACAAATTTTAAAAAGTAGCGTTATTTGGTGGTTATTGACAGTGATTTAATCGTAAGGAGGCATCCTATTGGCTGGCGATAAGCCAATAAGATAAGAGCAATATAGTAGATTAGAACTGATTGGCCAAAGCGGTCCATCTGATGAGGGGCCAAGTCCATTTGTCATACTCCATCGACCAACCGTCCACTGTCAGTTGCGAAAGAGAAAAAATATTAGGAAAAAAAAAATCACAAACTCTTGTTTGCTTTTTGTCAACGGCATGGAATAAAAAAAACCTAACCTACACCGTCCTTTCAACTTTAACAGGAATCCTTCCCTGGCTAGGTTTTGTATTTTTAGTATCGTTCGCCTCTGATCGATGTCCCCCTCTCACGAAGTGGCGGCCGTCGCTTCGTCACTCTTTGAGACCACGTAAGTTGATATAATAAAACAAAAACATTTATTAAAAAAAAAAAATTAATAAAAATTCATTCAAATTTCAAACACTGAATCCTCTATACCTCTAATTCTTTTATAGGATTTATTCCTAATTTTTAAGAAATACTCAAGATAAATTCAGGCGCTTATATATTGTGTAAGGACTTTTTATTATAATTATTAAATAATTGATATATTACAACCTTATCTATACTATTATAAAAAAGGACAAGCCATTATTTCGTTTGTGATCTTTAACCATCTTAATAGTTCCAGGAAAGTTTAGCAAATATAAAATTTATTGATTTTTAATTAATTTGTTATTAAAAAACCGATAGTAGAATAGAATAGAATAGAATAGAAAAATAATTTTATTCTGGGACCAAGTACCTTAAGAATAACAAATTGTACAGAAAGAAATGATATTAGATACATCTGGTCAGAGACATGATGAATAAATAAGATGAAAAAACAAACAAAAAAAAAAATTAAAAACAATAAAATAAAGAAGAAATATTAATATAACAATGATAATGTATACATACTAATGTAATATATGAACAGGAAAATAAGAAAATATTCTACTAATGAAATAATAAATAGGTTATTTTGATACAATGCTACTTATATACAATATAAGAACCCAAATGTTGTATTCGGAATGAGAAAAGATTATTTTAATTGGTAACACTGAGTGTGTTTCAGAAAGACTTAGATATCGTTTAATTGAGAAAATATATTGTTAGTAAGCGTCACCTTGGATTAGGAGGAGGTACTGGAAATAGAGGAATTTAAAGGTTTTTAGAGATTTCGGTGATAACAGATTAGTATGTGGATAACAGTGAAGTTTGAAAATTGACCGATAGGTGGCGAGCACGTTTCTACTTGAGAGGTAGCAAAGGTGCGGTGTTACATAGTCCTTGAAATCTATAATAAAATTAACTTATTATCAGTTACCTAAATTATTAAAAGAGATTTAAATATGTAGGGCGACATGTGGATTCAATTGATGTTGGAAAATTTACAGATAAGTGGTTAGCACTATTCCGCGAAAAGAGATTGCAATGGTAAAACTACTGAACCTTTCTTTACCAAAATTTTAACTGAGCCATGTTCATAGCACTAGGAAGGTTCAACACACTGTGGTAAATTTTAATTAATACATTTATGATCTGAAATTAAAACTTAAACAGATGAAATCAATAAAATTATTTCTGCCGAATAAATATTATTACTAAATCAACATGTGGATCCTTTGCTTTTTGATATTGTGTTTGAAAATATGATTCATTCGCCTTTAGTTGTTAGCACTGATAATTATCCGTAAGTTTCTTAATAGTCTCTTTTTATCTGGATTACCAACTCATAGATTAAAATTAAAAATTGGATGTCTAATTATGCATTAACGTAATATTCAACCACTTAATCTATAATATAGTAATATTTAACCACAGAAATAATTATCAGTTGTAAACGTTCATGATTTTTATCGCTAAACAAGTAAAACTTCAATCATTAGTTAAAATTATTTAAGTTCTTTACTTATAACGAGTTTATTTTCAGTGCTGACTGTCATTGTGACGATTTGAGATCGAAACTATATAGTCCGTCTCGAAACAGGAAGAGAACCATTAGGCATTAAAGTGGTAAAAATGATGACAAAACTATGGACCAAGCTCGAGTTTATGCCAGAAGAGCGAGCGACTCTCAAAACTCTGTTTTAATAGACTAAAATCACTAGACAAGGACTTTAATCACTGACATAGACTTTAACTGGGTGTCCCAATTTAGAGCAATAGCCGAGCTAAATGCCTTTGCAGAAGAGCTTTCTGTTCACAATACAAACGGAATTCTTCGATACAAAGGCGACATACTGGAAAAAGCACATAACCAATATTTCTCAGCCGACATTCAAAGAACTTTAAATTCAACTAACTACCCTTTATATACAACTCTATGCAGTTACAATACTCCCCCGAATCCCGAAAAGTACCTTACATTTAAAGTTCATATAAAGAAATTGAAATGTGTCAGCCAATTAAGAGTTGCTAATTCAGAACATATCATAATCAATGGAAAAAACACAACTTTTTTGTTCAAGTCACAAGAAATCTGTATATCTTGCAATCAATTTACCTACAATAGTCTACATCACATTCTCCTTCACTGCCCCCATGTCTCACACAATGAACATAGACAACAATTTCTCAACAGTTCACAGCAATGCATCTTAGAATCTTCTGATAACCAAAGTACCGAAGCTATACTCAATATCGACAGTGTAGAGAAATTACATAAAGTTTACTTTTTTTACATGATGGGAGTCCAAAATGTGCTAAATCGTTTATCATAGATCATTTTTTATTAAGTGTCTGTTTTCAATTTATCTTTAAAGTGAATTTTTTGTTAATTTATTTTTATTGTTTCTATCATAACACCAGTTTATTCTTCATTCTATTACATTTTGAAAACCAGAATGTATTAGTGAATTGAATTTTATTTATTTTATTAATTATGAAATGATATGTACATTAATTGTAATTTATTGCCAAGCTAGGCTCCATTTGTATGGGGAAGCCCCCAAAGACAAATAAAACATCTATCTATTTATCTATCTATCTACTTATAACGATGGGGGATATTAGTGTTAACTATTGTTTTCCAAACCAGATGATAATTAATTAATCCTTTCCTAAATAATTTCATAACAAGTTGAAACCACTAGTCTACTATCCAGATTACCATTTGATTAGAGTTATTATGATTTAAAAGTCTCATATCATAAACCTTTAAGAATGGTGTCAAAATTGGAGAATCAAAATAAGTCCAAATATATTTCATAAAATAACCTTTACCCTTAGTCGTAAACTAACGACTTCCTGTCCAACTGTATCCTTTAATATTCTACTGATCCCTGTTGAACAGATCCGCTACCTAGGACTCCAACTGGACAAACGTTTGACTTGGAATCCACATACAAAACTAAAACGACGGGAAACTGCTCGTCGTTTTCGACTTCTTCGACATTTATTAGATAAACGTTCAAAATTACCAATTTTCTAAAAAGGACTCATTTACACGACAGTTATGCGACCTATTTGGACGTATGAAATAGAGATTTGGAGCTCAACTAAACCATCTAACTCATCTCGTATCCAAAATCTTTGCAATCCAAAATCCTTAACGCTCTTTACTTTGTTCCATTTGTTTCAACCCAAACCAGAGACCTATCCTTTCATAATAAACTCTATAACCAATCAAATCCACTAGTCTCTCAACTTGCTTAATTTAATTTAATTCCTGACAACCCTGCAAGGTGTCTGAAAAGAAGATGGCCTCGGGACCTTCTGAAATAGAACTTTTATGGAAGTGCTACCAGTGGGTAGTTCCTTCACAAGCCTTTGTCATTTTATTATTTTATCTTATTATCACACTTACTGTATGTATGTTGTTTTCTTTATGTACATTTGTAAATTTCAATAAATAGATAATAAATAAAAAAAGATTTGAATAATCGTGGTCAAAGAGACGAATACGTTCAGTAAATAAACTGAAACTATGAAAGTATATAAAAATAAAATAAGAAAACAATAATAATAAATCGATTTACATTAGTTACGTTTTACTTCTTAGCCTTTGTATAACTTTTAAAATTATTTTTAGCACTGCTAATAACATTTCTCTTTAAAACTCCCCAATTCTGGGATGGACTGAGGTTATTGGATTAGATAAAAGTCGGCCTAAAGTTGATAGAGCTAAGCGAGAGAAGTTGAGTTGAGTTGACTAAGCGAGAGGAGGTTAGAAGAAGTGTTTACAGTGCGGTCCGGGGCAAAGTGCTAACTCCCCCACGCCTAAACTCACCTGAGAGAACTCACCTGAGAACTCGGGGCCGAAACTCAATTGAGCCAACTGATCTAGCTCCGTGTCTCTGCCTTTGCCCTCTCCAAATTGATCCCATCACTTTGTGGTCCGCCGAATCTGTTGCATTCCCCTTCACTACAGGAATCTGTCATTCTGTTTTGTCTGAGGACAACTTTAATACCTAATATAAAGCTATTAATGTATCAATATAACTTCATAACTATAATAAAATCCAACACAATTAAAATTATACTTTATTTCAATCTCATCACAATATTTTTTTTTTTTTTTTTTTTTTTTTTGTTAAATTCTTATTTTATTTTTCATTCAATTCTGATTTTCATCCACCATTTGAATTCATAAATACCTATTCAAAGATTCTAAAATTTCTAAAACCTGAGGTTCAATTTAATTATCTAAGAAGCTGGGTGAGTGATGCAGGAACGACGGATTGAAAGAAACATTCGCAACAATAGAATAATAATTAAAATTTTAAATTCCGTACTATGGAGCAAGTCCTTGTCCTTAGAAAAACAAAAATACATATATAAATCGTTCCTAGAAAGTGTAACACTTCAATCAGCTTATTCCTGGTCTATTAAGGAGAGCCAGACCAAAAGACTTCTAGCCCTAGAAATGGATTATAGGAGACGTTCCTGCGCAATATCGCGGCTTCAGAGAGATCCAAACACTGAAATTAGGCAGAGAGTGGAACACTATTGAGACCATGAGGCTGAAGTGGTTTGGGCATGTTATGAGGATGGGAGAGGAGCGATGGCCAAAAACAATTTTTGATTGGAGCCCGGAAAGAAAACAGAATAAAGATTGCCTATAATAAAGTTATAAAGAATTTTTTAATCATACCTTAGTTTGTGACTGAATCAGTAGAAGACCACAGATGAGACAGAAGACAGGACAAGATAAAACACCCTGGAAAAAGAATAAGAATAACTAATTATAAATATAGATATAAAAATACCTACATATGTGTGTGCGTGTGAGTGAACATATGTAATACTGTCAATATAGTAAATATCTTGTTAACATAAAAATACAAATCAATCATGAAATAAAGCACACAAGTTATAATTAAATTTAGAATTATTTTATGCCCGCCAGTTGTCCAACACACTGACTCCATAGATAGACACTGTACACTACCATCATCTAACATTTGACCGAAGAATGACATGATGTCCACGTATCAAGAAAAAATGATAACCCTCAACCAAAGATTAAAACTTTTATAATCACTTCCTCTCCAAACTCTACAACTTAAACAAAGAATGAGCACTTATTCTTACTTACTAAAAGCTAGTTGGACATAGGCTTCGCAGATTTACAGTTAAAAAGACACATATCTAAAAACTCCAAATGATAATGGCAAAAACATTCAAAACAATCACAAAGCACCCTGGGACGTATTTTGCATGCTAACAGATAACGAACAAATCTAAACCTCGAAAAATTACATGGACACCCTAACATACTTAAACGACATGGCCGCAATCCATATTCCAGACAACATCCAGACAACTCTAAAAAGTAGTAGAATGAGGGAATATCTAAACTGCGCAAAAATGAATAGGGATATGCCTTATTTATCCCTTATCCGATCATTTAAATTAAATTAGTCAATATATTCAATATAAGTAGGATACAACAAAATAGAAAATACAAACCAAAGTCTAAACAATTGTTAATCCTTTTATTTATAACAAGCTTTCTTAAGAATAGTAAACATGAAGATTTATCATCTTGTAAATAAACAGCTTTTCTCGTATTTGAATCCTGTTTTACTTTCAATAAACATGGAAAGACATCATCTTGAACCCGAAATTATAGTGAGAATGCGTAATAAAGGTCACCGACAAGTTGATATTGCAGAGGCGGTTGGCGTTTTCCAGAGTGTCGTCTCCCGGGCTTTAGCTCGATTCCGAGAGACTGGGAGTGCCAATAGAAGGCCGGGCAGTGGATCGCAAAGTATTAAAACTGAAAGAGAGGATACAAATATTGTTATCACTGCCAGGAGAAAACCTTTTCCTAGTGCCCGCCAGATCCTCAATGAAGTTGAAGGTGTTTTGCCTAGACTTTTATCAACACAAACGATTCGTAATCGTTTGTGGGAAGTTGGCCTTACATCATATGCTCCTTTGAGAAGACC